>CM029547.1:34157323-34584136 GCA_017141385.1 Sogatella furcifera | reverse complement strand
TATCAAGCCATCCGCCAGATCATGAGAAAAATCTTTTAACCATCTGAATATCAATTAGAATCAGCAATGCTGAGTAACTTCGCTCAGATTAATTGTATTAATCGCAAAGAATATCAGAAACTTATTGATACCGTTTATCTGGTTTAGTAAGAAATTAAACATGATAACCGCCGAAGTTGCTCTGTTGTATTAGAATTATTCCTGTATTTCAAAGTTCGCCCAAGAAACGATCCTTTATGTCAAATCGTCATCATATTTATGTGGAATGTACATCTCAGCTTTATGAACCCATCAGCACCACCATAATCAATACAATCTTTTCTTCATAAGAGAATTACAACTCAAGCTAATAAATATTAATAATAAAAAATACCAAAATTAATTTTCTTGAATCCAGAATAAAGCAACATGATTATTGTATAAATGCTTCAATTTTATTGGATAAATGCTGTACTTATAAAAGCTAGCTTTTATTTTGGCCCCCATCCTTGGATTTTCTTGAGGGCATAATAGTTCTTTGATGTTCATATTTATTTGGATCTGGAACATATAAAAATCATTTTTTTATTGATGTTGCTTTCCATGACGAAATACTTATTAACACTTATATAGAAGAAAACGACATGTATTTCAAAGTTAATTTTGGTAAATCACTTACTTATGGCTTATAGTGAAAAGGATGCATTTCACTCCTGATGAAGTTCCTCTTCAGGAGTGAAATGCATCCCACTTCACTAAGCCATAAGTAAGTGATTCACCAAAATTAACTTTTGAAATACATGTCGTTTTCTTCTATATAAGTCATAATTTTAAATCATCTATTGTACATTCCTTGTGACAATTGGTGAAAATTTGAAATTAAATATTTTCGCACTATGAGTTTCAGTTTCAGATTTATATTGTTGATGGAGAAATACGCATGCATGCATATCACCCTTTATCCGGACTTTGGACCACTTTTTTGAATATTTTTCCAGGGAATTTAAAATGCATTGATTGTATTCTAAGTATTCATACATTCTAGAAAATTCTCCATGGAAATTTCAAAAAGAGGTGGTTTAGCATGCAAAGCTCTCAATCCTCAGGTACTAGTGTTTAGTTACAATACCGTAGCCTATATTATTAACTGCTTATTATTTGAACTTTTAATTCTTTTTAATGTAGGTTTACTTTTTACTTGATTAGAATGTTCATTTCAAATATTAATATGTATCTTAAAAATTTGTTGGCATTTTATTCTAAAGCTTGTGAGCATAAACAAGAATATCATGATAGAAACAATAAAAAGTTTCTACAAGGAATGTTTTACAACAATAATATTGTAGGCTATCTTATTTCTATAATAAGACAGGTATTACACGATAATATTTCTATGATCATATAGTTGATCATATGGAAAGAGACAAAAATATGATTTCGTATTTTCATCTCCTTCCACATGATCAACTATGATCATAGAACTATTATCGTGTAATACCGGCCTAAGACAAGTTTTCCGAATTTCTAATTAGGCTACTACGGTATTTTTGTCAATGTTTTCAAGTAAAGGCTACTATGTGATTTTTATAAATTGTAAACCGTAAATTAAATAATTATGTAATTTTTTAACTTTTTTTGGAACATGCAGATTTACTAATTATTTCATCCACATATACACGTTTATTTTGAATGAACCATTAGATTAGTCCAATCTCCCATACTTCAATCAAGGATTCGCTTTCAGGCTTTAATGCTAGATGAGTGTATACAGTAGGCTACTTTTCCTAGATCTAAAACCCTAAGCGTATTTTATCGCCTCTTAATAGGGTTCCAAGACTTGTTTTCTATAGAATAGGTGAGAAGAGTAAATATTCATGGGTTGGCGAGAATAAATGTTTGGAGACAAGTGATAGGGACTAGCCTACATTTAATCTTGGAATGACATCTATTTTCAAGATATCCTATTCTACTAAAACGTTCAATATTGATTTTTCTGTGAATATTTTCACTTTTGAATTTCCCCTTATTTTTGCATTTCCTACTCTTCCTTTTTCTTTATATATATATATATATATATTTTTTTTTTTTTTGATTTAATAATTATTTCATCCACATAAACTTGAATATATATATTACAATATATTTCCTGTATTTAATATTAAATATAATAAATATAATGCAAATTCTTTTTATTGTAGGCTAGTCTGTCGTATATTACAATTTACTTTTATTCAATACAGTGTGATTATTTTTTTATGAGGAATATTTAATAAATTTGTTTTATATTGGTATTTTCAATGAGGACTGTTTTTGGCTTTGCATGACTGTTAAAATTTGAAAATCTATAATAATAAGTAAATGAAAAGGCCTGAGACTATTTGAAATTTTCAAGTTTTATTAGGCCTAGCCCTGTGTTTTGTTGAACATATATTACTGTAGTTGTCAATTCAAACATTTCCACTGTCAGTAAACTCAATTTTCTGCTTCATTATAGGCCTACTCTATACAATTATTCCAATTTGGGTGTTATATTGAAGGTGGACCTTTAGCACCTATATACGTTGTATTTTTTATTAGTTTTGAAAAGTAATGCGGTAGTGTACCTAATGTATCCTATCATTGGTTTAATATTTTTTTACTGTTTTGTATGATAATAAAAAATGTTAATTCATTTTAAATGTATCAATTGCAACAAATGGAAATAGGGTACTGAATATTGAATTCTTCTTTGGATTATCAGATAAGTTGAAAGATAATTATTATAGTACTGTAAAAGTACCTAGACTAAAGTTATTAACACTAAATTAGCCAATATTTGGATTGCTAGTACTTGAGGATCAATTTTGTTAGTATTGTTAAGCAGTATAGATTAAGATTAGTATTGTTATTATTGCTAAATTTAATTTGGGAAGGCAGTAATGATTTGATTGAGAAATTAAAATTGACAGAAATCATTTGAATGCAAAATTTTATAATGTTACAAATGTTTAAGAGTCAAAAATCTATCATCAACCAGGAAAAGGGTTGTCATTCTCCTGAAAAGGAAGCTAAAGGAAAAGGAAACAATAACAGAAAAAGGAAAATAAACAACAGTAGTATATATTATGATATAATTTATTTATAAAATAGTCTGGAGAATTGAAATAATAGGTTGAAAGTACATTAACCATTATATAATTACAAATATTATTAAATATTAATTAAATATAAAAGTAATTAAATATTACATTTCATGATTAGTTCTATTAACAAATTTTGAAAATTACATGATTCTATGAGTTATTTTAACAATATTCATGATAAAAATAAAGAAAGACTTTTATAGAATGAACTTGGAAAAAAATTTCAAGTGAAATTATTTTTCTCGAAATATCACTTTTTGAACACTTTACCAGATGAAGAATTAAATTCTAAGCATTTACCTTTCTATGAAAAAACAATGTCACACACACCGTTTTCGAACTATTAGCGTTTCGCGCGGATTAAATAACTGAAAAAATGTCAACTGAAATTATTTTTCTCGAAATATCATTTTTTGAACACTTTACCAGATGAAGAATTAAATTCTAAGCATTTTCCTTAGTATGGAAAATCAATGTCAGACGCAGTGTTTTCAAGCTATAATAAGCGTTTTGCACTGATTATAAATGACTTGGAAAATATTGTTAAATATTGTTGGGGTTTTATCTCAAACTTGCATTTATCTCAAGTGTTTAGAGTCACTTAATGTTTTTTTAAATCATTTTTCTTGTTTTTCATCTACATTGATTTTTTTATTTTATCTTACTTTTATTATTAATCATTATTTTATATCATTACTTTAAATTATATTGCATTGCATAATTTGATTTCGTAAAGGAGACAGTTTTGGGGTGACCCCCGTTGTCTCCATTATTGAATGAATAAATAAACATTCCTGTGTAAACGTGGCTTAAAGCATATTTTTCAGTTATCCTGCTGGATGTAGGCTTTCCATGAAGTGATTTCTGAACAATATCCTCACAATAAAAATTCTGAGAAATCAATGATAATTGATTTCTATTTCCAAAGTTTTAGTTTATTTTGTTGCATACAATAATTTCTAATTTTTGGATTTCTATTCTATCCTTTGTCTAGGGGGTTGATTATTTTTGTGCAATGAAATAGAATACTTCTCAAAATAGAACTTACTTCTCAGTTCTCATGCGGCAGTCGAAGTACACCTAAAAATTTTTCACTTATGTTTATAGTTCACCTGACTTACAGTTATAAAAATTCCCGGGAATTTATGATTTTTGGGAACATCTCCCTTAAATTCCCTGGGAATATTTCCCCGATCTTAAATTCCCGGGAATTTTACATCACTATACCTCCCACTGGGTATTTACCAGGCCCACATCACTAAGTAGCCTAAATACAATTCAAGTATTCTTTACTTATCACATATAGCATAGATAGCGATTTAGAATATCACATGTGAAAAATACTTTTACCTACAATTAATGTCTTGTAAACCTTTTATCTTAATTAGATTTTTTTTTTAGCTCATCAAAAATGAAATCTATTTTCAACAATGTAGGCTACTCGAATTTCACAGATATTATAGTAAACAGAAGGGATCACGATTAGTTTTCAGCCTGGATTTTGAGAAAAGTGACTTTACACCACAGATCGTATAGTGAACTAGGGCTTCATAAAGAAAAGGTACTGTAGAAGCAGCATCAGCCATTCCATTTCTTGAATTTTTAATCACCCAACATGATTGGTTTGTGGATGATTATTCTCAACATCAGCAGTGTGACTGTTAATCGAAATTGGCGCTATTCTACAATACGGCATGGTGAATGCTTCTTTTTTCAAAGAGCGTCATGCTCAAAACACAACTACATAGAATAGAATGATACAAATTTCTCCCACTACCTATCTTCATTAATTATTTCTCACTCATATCTTAATCATGATCCCCACCTTGTATCCATGATGAATTTTATGAATAGCGGGTTATTTAGGGCACAAAATTCGAAAAATTCAATTACAGGTATTCAATAAGAAAACTTTTTAATCAACGATTGGCTCTCAGTTAATGTGATATTGACAAAAACAGATAATATAATGAATTAGTTTATAATATTGGTATCATTACGTTATTGGATTCTATTACAATGTTTATTAGATGAAGAATGGAAACTAACAGTACACACGATGGCTGTTGATGTACAATGTTTTCGACTGTCCTGTAACTCTGGAATATTTCGGGGTGCCTGTGAAAGGAAAAAAAAATTAACACACTTTTTATGCAATAGTCTTAATTCACAATAACAACATTATTAAAGAACAATATCATTTACAATTTCCAAGGTTCAGTGACAGAAAAAACTCTATTCCTAACAAATAAGTTGTGCCAGAAATCGTTAATTCAAGCTTCCATTTGCGTTTTCAATGTATTTTTATAAATAATTCAAGAACGTCTGAATCCTGTTGCACACAATAATTTATTTGCATACATTATTATCATTTATTCAATATGCATGTCAATGGCTCAACAGCCCATAAAGGGCTTAGACCTACCAGCTGGGCCCAATTTCACAAAGCAATAAGTCTTGTTATTAACCATGGTTACTGACAAGTACTTGTGATAACAAGTTGTTAACTACAGGCGTTTCACAAAGAAAATGAGCTACAAGTCTACAATTTAACAAGTGTTCCCACCCATCAGTGCCATCTATTTCGGTTTTCTATATTTTCTATAGTTTGCACTGATATCGTTTTGGTTAAAATTTGAATTATCTGTGGTAAAAATAGATTTTGAAAATAAATCAATCATTAGAAATCCAAATCGTTGAAATTTGGAATTCAAATAATAATAAATTAATAAGACATCATCAATCCATTTAGGTCTATTACTTAAATTGAAAAAAATATTACAGTGAGCTTGGAGTAGTCTCCCCTCATCTGACATGTTATAAACATAGCCTATATTCTACTTTTACTGATGATTTTTCTAATTCATTCAATTAAATTTTTCGACTAATATTGGGCATGATAAAATGTACAAAGAAACAATATAAAATAGTTCTAATCATTGAAAATAATATTGGAGCCTTGAAAAGCATCTTTATTAACACTTGCAACTTACTTACTTAGGTCAATTCATAGGTAGAAATTTCATGGTTAATTACAAGTTTATTTTGACAAGACTTGTTCATTACCATGCCAACGTTCGTGAAACACTTGTTCATAACCGGCGGAACGCTTGTAAAATTGTTAAAATTTACTTGTTATCACAGCTCTACAATTGTGCGTTCGTGAAACGCCTGTAATCAGCTTGATTAATAAATTTGTTATAAATCATGGTTAGTGACAAGACTTGTTACGTTGTGAAATAGGGCCCTGCTTGCCAGTATCATACTCATTCCACTATACAGCAGAGCTCAATAATGAACCAGGATAAAGACAGCATATGGTTAGGACGTTGATCCTCTCAACCATAAGCTAGCTTCCGCAACCAAGTGACGGCGCAGAACGCCTCTGAACAACATTCTTCTCTTTAAGTGTAATGCGACAATTATTCCTCCATAGATGGGAAACGACTAACTATCTTTACCATCAACAAGCCAATCTCCCAGAGGAGGGAATATCATTTACAATTTTCAAGGTTCAGTAACAGAAATAACACTATTCCTGACGAATAAGTAGTGCCAGAAATCGGTAATTCGAGCTTCCCTTTGCGTTTTCAATGTAATTTTAACAAAAAATCAAGAACGTCTAAATCATGTTAGACAAAATAATTTATTCTACTAGTATATACTATTATAATTTATTCAATAATCAATTTCCTCAAAGGGGGTCTTAGACGAGACGAGCACACGTCGTTTTACTAGTCACTAGTGAAGTTGGGTCAACATTTTTTCAAACATTAACTGTTCTTTTCTGCGCCAAATAATGATGTATAGATATTAAGATATACCATCAAATAAAAAACAAATCAGTTCGAATAAACGATAAATCATTGGTCTCAAAATATAAATCAAGTAACTTATTAAAATATTTACATGTACAATTTTATGTCCCTACTGGTCCGGTACTGAAAGGATTTTAAAAAAATGAATGGAAGGATTTTAATGAATTTACAACGACCAAAAATACAGTATTAAGGTTTGATAGGCTGTTCTTGAAAAGATAACTCACCTGATAGCTTACTTGAAGGAGATCAAACAACAAATTTCAAAAGCATAGTAAGAATTTGCCCCATAATCTGAAAAAATCCAATCAAAGCATGAACTTAAATATATATTTTCTTGTTTTTTGGCAATAAAACTTTATTTAGAGTTAAATCCAAAAAATAGCAAAATTTTGCAATAGACGGATAATGTAAGCAAAGCAAACCTGGCGGCTAGTACCTAATACTTTTACATTCAATAGGCTTCCGGAAACTCATAATTCATCAAGATTCATGTTTTTAATTGTAAAAAGATTCTCTTGATAAGGCAATATACATCAAAGTTGTATAATTGACCGAACGTAAGTGAGGTCTAGATTCAAGACGACGATTTTGCATTTCTCTTTATGTTTGTTCCGCATCCACGACAAAACGCGGCAATAGATTCAGATAAAAGTTGACAGGAATGTTACTCTTGAAATTGCGCGTCGATGTATATGTAAGGTTTCTTGAAATATTGTATTTCAAGGATATTATGAAAGGAAAAGGAATTATCTCCATACTAAAATATTACTATGTAAATTTATACTTCTGAACATTCAAACTATAGAATTATTCATGCTGAACCAGCTGTCGAGTTTATTATTAATTGCATGCAATTAATGGAACTCAACATAACTATAAGGGCCGGTTTCTCCAAATACGTTTAACTGAAATTTCAGTTTAAACTATTAGGGCCGGTTTCTCCAAATACGTTTAACTTAAATTTTAGTTTAAACTATCAGCTGTCAGTGTATGGTCACTTCTATTAACTTGTGTTTCAATTGAGCCAGCTGATGGTTTAATCCAAAATTCAGATTAAATTTTTTGGAGAAACCGGCCCTAAAGCTGAGCATACACACACGGGCATTTTCCTATGGCCATTTTCCCGAGCAGCAATTAACGAGCTCAGACTTGGAGAAATTCACCACACACATGCCCAAAGCGGCTTGGATCCCGCCGGTCAAGTCATTCAAGGCCAAACTTATCCCCAAAATCCAAATCGACTAATAATAGAGATAGAAAAATTCTGATTGCAGATTCGTTTTCAGCGACCTCAAGTTCATCCATAAGTTCCTGATTGTGAAAAAATTTGGAAAATATTCATGTTTAAAATAAACTTACCTCTATAACCTCTACATGAAAGACACTAATATAAGGAATTACCCGCTTACGTATTTCTTCACCAATCCCTTGAAAACGCAACAAGTTAAGAATTAAATTGTGAAGAGCATATAACGCAATGCAACTTAATTACGTTATGAGGGTTATCTCATGTCTTAGACCCTGTTAGACTATTGCAGTGCAAAGATGTAGTACTCTATAATATATCCACTTCCTATAGTAAGTGACTATGAAGACAGATTATAAGGTCATGTAGTTCAAAGTAATGAAATTCCTCAGTTTGAACCAATTTCAACATAATTGAGATAAATGAAATAAACCCGCCTTTCAATGCTGAGAACAATAAGCTATAGAGTTAAATAAGATTCGTTCACTTTTTCTCAAGTTAGGGACGTTATTATTTTATTATCCTTCAAGGTCTCTTTCCACTGGAAATTACATAGGTTTACTTTAGAGACTGTATAATAATTATAGCCTACTGATTACACAGCCTCTATAGTCTAACTAAATGCTCTGTATACTGGAGTAGAAACAAGCATAAAATTATTTATGAACCAATAGAGACCACAAACTAAGTTACATAATTGATATTTGATAGGATGATATTGAGAATATACCTCACCTCATACAGGTACTCAAAATATGTGTTCAAAAGCCATACATAGCCATTAATGTTCATTAATCCAACAAGATACCACTCATAAAGTTTAAAATTATCTGAAAATACACAAAAAATAATTAGAAAATAATATTGAATTTATAATATTAAATTATAATACAGTGGAACCTCGATCATTCGTACTTCATGGGACCAATGGTTTTGTACGAATTAGGGAAGATTACAAATTATCGGAGCTATTAATGATGGAAAATTATTTCAAGGGGCTGAGCTTTTACTACGAATTATCGAGGTTTCACTGTAATATAATTAATATATGTAATGATATTAAATTATTTAAACCATTTAAAAAGTAATTAGAAATTAATATTGTAAACACTTTCCAAGAATGCTTTTTGTTGAAAAAATGGATACACTGTGTTACATGAATGGACTATTAAATCTAGTTTTATTTTTATTGGTGTTAACTCACCATTCAGTAGGCCTAATGCTCTACAACACTCAGCATATTTAGTTTTTTTCTATGAGTTACCATACAAAAATAAAGAACTAACAACTCAATAACTCATCATCTTATATCATCAATATAGTTGGCTGTTACAAAAATATGAATAAATTGAAATTAATGATGGTTAGTGTAGTTTTATAGCTGATGGGTATAGCCTATGAGAAGAGTACATTATTCTTTTTTTTGTAAAAGAAATTCATTCGTATTGGGTTCATAAATTAGTTCATGTCCAGTCTCTTGAACATAGAAATATACTTTTTAATAATTTATATAAACTAAGCATTGCAGAATTGCTGGATGAGAATTTTTTGTGTAACTAAACTGAGCTCTTGTAACGTAACTGAAACTTTCGACTTAATGACGGCCATTCAGCATGAGAGCATACAAATCACTAAATAAATTATTAGCTTTAAATTATAACATAAATTTTGAATCTCTAATACAATATTAATACGGTATAAGAATGTTCAGGTACGTTTCTCAACATTGATGTTGATGTAAGATTCAATAGCAGCTACGGTAACTGAAAAGTTATTCAGTAACTATAACTTTATTAATAGCTATTGTGGAGAGCTACAATATTCTATAAGTCTAAATATACAAAATAGAGTAAAAAATCCAACTATTTAAGATGAGTCTTACCTCTTATACAGTGATTGTTTATCATCTTCTTTACTAGGAATTACATAAGAAGTAAATAGATATTACTTGATAATTCAAAGATCATTCAATTCAGTAATTCAAAGCCCGTGTTGTTAAATTGCAATTTTGCATGAGAATAAATACAATCATAAATAACAATTCAAGACAATCAATCCATTATTTTTATAACCTACAAAATTTCGGTATTACGCGGGAACACTCCGTATCAGAGATACCAACTTATACGAGGATAACGCAAAAATAATTCTCACTCGCCATTTGGTGTGCTTTGGGGTCTCCGATCCTTCTCTGCCGTTAAACCCACTCCCCCGTCGTGTACAAGAACGAACGAACCCAACAAACGTCGAACGGGTGTGTGTAGCAGTGTTGCCAATAGCTATGGCTGAAATTACCCGTAAAGTTTGACGGAACTCCCCGCAATTACCCGGAATAATCAGTCAAAATCCCAGGAAATATTATGTCTTTTTTTGTTGAAGAGAAGAACATGATTATTTAATGTTACTCCTACAGACAAGTAGACTTGAATAATATTTGGCAACTGCAGCGCTATGAGTCAGTGGCGGATCCAAGGGGGCAGTTGCCCCCCTCTCCACGAGAATCTAAGGACAAAAAATTGTGTATTTATTTCTAAAAAACGAGTGCCACTGGCCATACAGAAGAGAACTTTATACTGGGTTTTTGAAGAGGAATGTGCAATACTTCTTGGGCTTATTCCTTACACCAATTAAAGAAAAAAAGTTCCATGGGACTCACCCCTAAGAACGCTCTGTTACCGAGATAACAAGGGCAGAAAATTGATATATTTAAATAAATATTAATTTTTCTAATTGTTGAGACTTTATTTAGGTTCTTAAATTATCAAATCCTATGTAAAATCAGCTGCACAATTAAAGCTGACCCAGGCGAGCATAGTGTGGGAAGTTGGGAACTAATGTCATATTAGACAGTGGATTAGAGCAGCAGTCAATGATTTAATGAAGTTAATAACACTCAGCTGTCTAGTGCCAAAAAATTCTGGCCCAACTGTACTTTGTATCAGTAGCCTACATAGTCATTTTTTCACCATGCATAAGTCAAAGAATAGAAGATGATCAAAAGAATAATAATAATAATAATAATAAGGCAGACTTACTGCTCTACAGAATAATGATGAGTAATGATGTGGAGGGGTGCACTCCTTTGAAGTTGGCTGAGAATGGATATACTCCTCTGTATGAAGTAGTGACAATTGAACAGAAGATTGAGACATGGAAGCAAAAAGAACTACATGGTGCACATGCCCAGATGCTCAGTCAAGAGTACATAGACTGTTGCTAATCCAATTTGTGGTTGCAGTATGGGTCGTTGTTCCCTGAGACAGAGGGGTTTGCCATTGCAATCCAAGATAAAGTTATTGCCACAAAGTCATATAGAAAACGCATCCTGAAAGAAAATGGCTTAGATGATAGGTGCCAAAGGTGTAGAATAGCACCTGAAACAATTGATCATGTTATTGGTGGGTGCTCTTCCCTTGTAGGAGTGGAGTATACAAAACGCCATAATGATGAGGCAAGGATAATTCACCAAAGAATTGCCCTACAATTTGGTTTTCTTGAGGAGGAGTGCCCCTATTACGAATACCAGCCAGCACTTGTGCATGACAATGAAAGGGCAAAGTTGTATTGGGACAGGGCAATACGAACAGACCACACCATCACCGCAAATCGTCCTGATATAATGGTCATGGATAAACAGGAGAGAATTGCCTTCCTGGTCGATGTGGCGATCCCCCTCAACCATAATACGAGGACAATGCATGCCCAGAAGATTAACAAGTACGCAGCCCTGGCTGAAGAAATGAGGGAGCTCTATCATCTGCAGAGTGTGAGAGTGGTACCGGTGGTGATTTCGAATACAGGAGTGGTTCCAAAATTCTTGAAAACATGTTTAAAAGAGCTTGGTCTTGAGTATCTCATTGCAAAAATTCAAAAAGCTGTGATTTTAGACACTTGCCATATTGTTAGAAAATTTCTCTCACAGCAATAGCATGTAATATAATTTGAGTAGTTTGAGTAACTTATACCTGGCATTTGCCTGTATCATTGTAACCATGTTGAATGTGAATTAATAAATAATAATAATAATAATAATAATAATAATAATAATAATAATAATAATAATAATAATAATAATAATAATAATAATAATAATAATAATAATAATAATAATAATAATAATAATAATAATAATAATAATAATAATAATAATAATAATAATAATAATAATAATAATAATAATAATAATAATAATAATAATAGTATGGCTTTGAATCCTTTATCTACATTGCTGAACTCAACAAATTGTGGATTTAAGTTAAAGGGAGAAGCAAGAGATGTCCACCAACTGACCCACATGATGTACATGGATGACATAAAGCTTTATGCAGGGACTGAAAACCATTTGATGGAGATGTTGCAGCTGGTCAGAAAATTTTCTGCTGATATCTGCATGAAATTTGGGCTTGAGAAATGTAAGACACTTAGCATAATAAAAGGAAAAGTGAAAGCACAGGTAATAGATGACAATCCAGAGAATGCTTTTGATGCAATGGGACCTACTGAAGTGTATAAATACCTGGGATTTTGCCAGGCCAGGAAAATTGACCAGAAACAAGTCAAACAAAAAATGAAAGAGGCATACCTGAACAGAGTGAGGAGTCTCTTGAAGTCACAGTTGAATGGTAACAACATGTTTAAGGCCATCAACGCCTATGCTGTTCCAGTGTTAACATACACATTTGGAGTTGTCAGTTGGACTGACACTGATCTTGAAGATCTCATGAGATCCACAAGAGTACTCCTCACTAAGTTCAGAGCACATCACCCAAAAGCCTGCCTGGAGAGACTTGTATTGCCAAGAAACAAGGGTGGACGTGGGCTCATTGATATCAGCTGGTCTTGTAAGAAGGTAATAGGAAACATGAGATTGTATTTCTTTGAGAGGCCAGGGGACTTGTATGTAGCAGTAAGAAGTGCTGACAAAGGATATACTCCACTTAATCTCTCAGTGCAACCTGTTGGCCAACCAGAGACAGACAAACAGCATGAGGAGAGCATCCTTCAACAGTGGAGAGCAAAGCAGCTGCATGGGAGGCATGCTTTTGCACTGGGACAGCCTGGTGTTGATGAGGAGGCTTCAAATGCATGGCTCAGGCACAGAGACTTGTTTGTGGAAACAGAAGGCTTCATGGTAGCTATTCAAGACCAGGTCATAGCTACAAAAAATTATCAAAAATATATAATGAAGCTTCCTGGGATAGATGACTCATGTAGGCACTGTGGATTGGTGCCTGAAACAATTCAGCACATCATGTCTGCTTGCCAACCAATGGCATCCACAGACTATTTAAGGCGCCACAACTCTGCTGCTGGAGTGTTGCATCAGGATCTGGCACTGAAGTATGGACTTGTGAACCAAAAAGTGCCATATTACATATATAAGCCAACCCCAGTGTTAGAGAATGAGACGCACAAAATATACTGGGACCGCTCAGTACTGACAGACAGGACAGTTGTACACAATAGGCCAGATATCATCCTCACAAATAAGACTACCAAAGAGACAATTTTGATTGATGTTGGCATACCATGCTGTCACAACTTGGACCAATACTACAATGAAAAAGTGACCAAGTATCTTCCTCTGGTTGGTGAAATCAGGGATATCTGGAAGCAAGATAAAGTGAGAACTGTTCCTGTTATAATTTCCACACTTGGAATAATAACAAAAAAAGTGTCAGCAAATCTGCAGCAACTTGGCATCTCTGAAAGTGCAAAATATGCTATGCAAAAGGCAGTTGTGCTTAGCACGGTATCCATGGTTAGAGCATTTTTTAACATAACAGTTTAAAGACGCAACAAAGTCTTGCCAATGGCCGACTATGTTTGTAGAATAACACTCACTTTTACAGTGATGAATAGAAATGATAATAATAAAAAGAATAATAATAATTTCTCTGAAAGAAAACAATTCTTCCAGAGGAGTTTATTAGTAAAAAATGAACAATAGTAGAAGAATCTTCCTTACAGAATAGAACAAGGAATAGAATTACTCTCAATTATCTCTGATTGAGCAAAACAAATGTGAGACAGAATACTCTTCAACATCCATATAATCTCATTGACTGTGAACCAGGTGTTCTCAGTTCTGTGTTCCCTATCCAAAGCATTCAAGAGCTAGTGCAACCCCAAATGTAGCCAACCAATCACCACTCACAAATGGAAATTTTCTACTTTGATAAGTATACAAAATACCAGAATCCCCACACAAAATAATAATATTACTGAAAAACTCTTCTTGTGAGAGTCGAATACCATGAAATATCATTAGCAATAAAAATAAAATTTATTATAAAAAATACATGGAAAATTTTAAAAACCGGAAAAATAATGGAATCATCTCCAATTCCCCTTCCACGGATTCCGGGGAATTACCCGGAAATTGGCAACGCTGGTGTGTAGGGACGTTCCGATATTTCCGATACTACTTGGTATCGATACTTTTCTTTCGATACCAAGTACTTTGGTATCGATACCTGGCTTTCAATCAGGGGTGCCCATCCCCCCCATGGCTGATGGCAAACTACCAATTTTGGTAGTTATGTAGAGCGAACTGCCAAAGCATAATTACTTATTACAATAATTTTTATTCACTATCAGTCCTATCAGATTCAGAACAGCTTAGTGATATCTACAATTTCATACTTATTGCCACGGTCATAGATTGATAAAAATAGCTACCAATGATGGTGGACTGAACAAGGATTTCTCCCGCTAGGGAAAATTTTTTACAGAAAAAGTAGTCTAAAACTAGATTTTCAAGAGTTTCAAGCCTTATTATTAGTTTCATTATTTGTCACTGTTATTAATAGTGTATCAATTTCTCAATTATCAAGTATGCTGTATAATATGTGATTTTAAATAATTGTAAGCTTAAATCCGCATTTTGAGCAAATAAAATTCATTTGAATCCAATTTTTTATCCAGGTAGGTGAACAGCTAATCGCAATCCTATTGCCAAGGACAGTAATTTTATTCCAGAGGGTTTTAAATAGGTTCAACTTGTAATATTATTAAACAGATACATTACATTCAACAGATACAGATTATATTACACAGTTTGTTGTGTGGCCATTTATTGAAGTTCTAAGAAATAAAATATTTAAAAAAATTCTCAATATTTTTGTGATGCGGGCCCCTAAGCGCGCGCCTAGTTGGCCTGCCCTTGAATCCGGTACTGAATATAATTATCATGAATCAGTATTTCTCTAACAAAGCTTAATTGAACGAATAAATGGATACCGGATTATGAAATTCATATGAATCGATAATCAATAGAATTATATTACATCACGATGAAATTATGATAATATATATATATATTTTTTAGTGAAGAAAATAATATAATATATCGACATACCATGTTAATACTATAATATAAATTATGAATATCATAAGTCAAAATCTCGTGAAATAAATTGAAATCATTTAAACTTGGAGTACCGTAAGTTAAATTTTTTCCATTTCAAGAAAATGGAGAGGGTTTCATTTGAGAATTAATTATTCAGATTATTATAGGCTAATAATAATTATTATCACATTAATAATTGTAATGATATTATAACTAACAGACAAAAAACTGTTTTAAGAATCTCCGCCCATGAACGTGTGATTAGGTAGGGTCTTAGGGTCTCCGGACCCCGCCATGTGCAAACTATTCAATATAGCATTCAATTTCAAATCAGAAAGCTCAAATATCCTGATTTTAAATAAGTTGGAAAACTTGTCAATTTGAAAGCCTTTTTATTTATTTCTATTTCCAGATTTTTCACTATTTTCTTTCAGCCGTGCGTCCCATGGGATCTTGTGCCCAGGCAGCAGGCACTGTATTCTATAGTAAATTCATGCAAAGCAGAAATTAGTCTACCGCTTGATACCGCTGAGGAATAATGTTTTCATTTTACCTTTCCTCGCCCGACGAAGTTTTCGGTTGAAGATTCTGTCATTCTTCGGCTTGTTTTTTCCTCATAAGGTTTTGATCAGCGAGAATGGAATATTCCATTCTCGCTGGTTTTGATGAACCGTCCTTCTTTCACTACGATTATTTTATATTTCACCGGAAGATTGTTCTTCACCTTATAGCTTACAAGAGTTTTCTCTTATAGTACTCTAGCCACTTGTCATCCCTATGTATTTAACAAAAAGCTCTGCACATTTGTATTTGAAAGATTTTTCGAACATTTAAGACATTAAAATTTAGTACGTCTACATTAAAGTTGAAAGAAAAAATATAAAACACTAGAAACTGCGAAAATTACTAATAACACTACAGTACTAAAATCTTCAAAACCACGTAGTATCACGTACACCGAACACAACCGCTCAATTCCACACTGGAACAATGACTGAATATGAGCATTGTGTAGAATTGAAGAACCAACTATTTTTACGTCAATTCGTCAACTATATTCTATATACAGAGAAGGAATAATACAGATTACAGGAACCGATTAAAATAGATTTTGTTTAGGTCTGAATTCTATTGAAAGTTTTGCGTGCATTCTGAGAAATGATCTGGCAAATATTGCTGAAGCATGGCTCCGTTTAGCTTGGCAGCCGTTTATTTGTAAACAGAAAGAATCGTTAGACATTTTTAATCCATAATAAGAATAACTTAATGGTTCTATAGGCCTACAACTGTCATATATTATTCTATTATACAGTCATTCTATAGATATTAGTTGGATTATTCAAATATATATTATTGAAATGTAGAACACGTTTACATTTAAGTGAAACATCAAAAATAATAACTCCATTCTACTGTAATTGAATTAATTTACCGATTCCCCCCAAAATTTCAATAATATAATAATAATCCCCCCCAAATTTCGGGCTGATGGCGCAAGTTGCGCCATCAATCCCCCCGGGGGCGGCCCTGCTTTCAATACCGATACTCGTGGTATCGATACTTAAAATTAGGTATCGAATGGATTTTTTTTCTTTTTTTCATCAAATAATACTGAAATTTTTAGATTTTATTCATTATAGACCAGTTGCGGCAAGGTGTCCAGCGCGACCGGTTTACAATAAATGCACTTAGCCTAAGCGCGGTTAGATTTAAATGCATGTAGCTACATAAAGGTGTGGGTGTCTACCAACTGACCCAACCTACCACTAGACCCAATTTTTCAAAGTTGAGAATAAACTCAAAACCAACTGACCCAATTCACCATACTGTGCTGCGCTCTAGTAGTGTAGTTTATAGAGTCACAGTGACAACCTGAACACTGAGCTAAAGAATACTAACTATACTTAATACTAATATTTGTATATAACTTAATGAACCTGAATATCAAGATCTTCTCAATCAAGAGAGTGGTTCCCAGTTGACAGTTATGATACAGTGACTAGAAAAACACTAGTGATGACAGTCGCACTGACACTGTAGTCATCATACTCATGAGTCTCATCCTTCTCCTTGAACACTGTATAAAGTTCTCTTCTCAACAAAATTTTTTTCTCTTCTGGCCAGTGGCACTCGTTAGAAATGAATACACAATTTTCTTGTCCTCAGATTCTCGGGGGGGGGGGGGGGTTGCAATTGCCCTCTGTGCCCGCCCCTTGGATCCGGCACTGCAATCCTGGAGAATTTAATTCTTTTTCCAATGACATAAAGAACGTGGAATTCCCTTCATAAATAATGGCGCTATCTGCTCCAAGAGATTGATAGGAATTACATTAGTCTTATGGGACATGATTTTGCATTCCATCAACAAAGAGCTAAAATCCCAACCTAATATTATTACTTTTCTAGATTGAATAAATTAATGGAAATGATGCAGAAAGTAAATTATTGAAAATTTTTATTTACAATATTTACAGCTTGTTTATAACAAGAGAGAATTAAGTTAATTTTATTCACAATGAAAGAATGGTTGGTCTTTAACTGGCAACGGCAATTACAGATGACATCTAACATTGTGTGTCCTAGAACAGTACAAATAAGGTTTATAACTGTGGTAGGTAGATTGAATGTATGAACGAAAAATTCAGTGAGCATACTGAGCAATAGAAGAGAAAATTACTGGAGTATAAATATGATCATTTCAACTAGGATTATATTAAAACAAAATGTACAACAACATTTTCTTCCATTTAGTCTACCTGGGCCCTGGCTTATAAAGATTTACAGCTTGTTTTTCTGATGAAAAACAAGTGATCGGGATTGTAGATTCACCAATAAAACGTTCGATTTACAATGTTACAAATTTTGTAAAAAAACAGCTGTTGCCCTAATATTGCAGACGTTGAAAGTACTTCAATGGCTGACTATTACAATTTGATTTGTAGGTTATGATATCATTTTAGCGACAACAATTAATCCTATTCAAATTTCACAATAAAAACAATAATCAATATTTATATTCATGATAATATATCAATTTGTTCATCAAATCATTGCATTGGAAGCAAAGTTTTGGGTTTTCCATGTCATAGCAACTAGCCAGGTAAAGTTGTAAAATTTCTAAATTATGGGAAACATTTATGAGACAGAAATACCAATAACATTCACGAATTATGAGTAATGTGGATTGTAAAATGTTTATAAGCCAGGGCCCTGGGCTCTGGCTTATAAACATTTTACAATCCACATTACTCATAATTCGTGGATTTTATGGGCGTTTCTGTCTCATAAACGTTTCCAATAAAAAGCAAATTCTACAGTTTCAGCTGATTAAAAACATGACATGAAACGAATTTACCTCAAGTAAATAGAATATCAGAATAGTCCAATGCTATTCCTTTAAAACCAAAACTTTGCTTCTAATTTAATGATTTTAATATATAAATTGATTTATTATTATGAATATATTTAATAATAAATATCAATCATTATTTTTATAGTGAGATTTGCACAGGAATCATTTTTGTCGCTAAAATAATTATCATAACCTACAAAGAAAATCATAAACAAACCAAGTCAGAAGACCCTAGCCTTGTAATCTAAAATGGTTCGAGTTTGAACAGCTGATATTGTGAATTTTTCTTCTGAACCAATTTACATAGACATTTATATAACCTACATCTTAAACCTTCATCATTCATCATCACTCATTCATCCTTTGCTTTAAATACTTGGAAACCAAGTCGCAATTGTAAAGAAAGAATAAAGAATACATGGGATTTCCTATTCCACTTGAACCATCGCGGCCATTTTGGATTGGAATGTTAGGGTCTTCTAGTGAGTTTTGGCTGATCGTTGATTCAACAGCTGAACCTTTCCAAAATTTGGAACATTGTAAATCAAGAGTTTTATTGTATGAATCTACAATCCCAATCACTTGTTTTTCATCAGAAAAACAAGCTGTAGATCTTTATAAGCCAGGGCCCTGGTCTAATCCATGAGTGTCAAGCACATTTTATATTGATTCAATCGTGTTGAATGTTAAGCAACAGTAGAGGTGTTTTGTTAAGTCAATGTAACTTAAGAAAGGAATATAACATTTGAACATTCATATTCACTACAAAAAAATCAATATTACAAATTGAATGCAAGGCCGGATTTAGGATCTGTGGCCCCGAGGCTCAGCTTGTGGTGCGGGCCCCGATGGGGGGATCTGGGTGGTGTGCGCTCTCAGCTAAGCGGGGGGCCCTCCCCCGGGAAATTTTGTGAAAATTTACTTTTAAATTGCGTTTTAGAAGGACTTTCTATGGTCTATTAAATGAGAAAATCTCTATTTTTTAAGCATAAAATATTGATAATGGTAGCCTATATAAGATCAATTCAATATCGGTACTGAGTTTAAGATTTAAAAACATTATCTGGGGCCACTTTTATTTAATAAAATACCAATCGCATTGAGGATATAAATATGTCCTTCTCATACAATGTTTTGTAAAAGAGCCTAAAGATGGTTATTTACGCCGGGTTTTTCTGAGCACACTCAAAGTTGAGGGACCCTCAAATTTTGATGAATAGCTGACATTTTCTATGATAAATATAGGGAATGTAGTAAAGTGTAGTAAACATGAGGGTCCCCAAATTTGAGTGTGCTTGGAAAAACCGGGCATTGGCCTCTTGAAAGTTTTATAAGGTAGAGTAGTGTAAGAATTCGATGTTTCTTAGCATATATGTTTGATTTTTTTCTAGATAAATCGTTTTAATATTTCCTTGGTTCTGAATCTTATAATTTATGGCTAATTGTTTTTTTCTTCTAATAAATCCTTGTAATATGTTGTTGGTATCAATCACTTATAATTTAACGTGCAGGAGCTAGAGTCACGACTTTTATCATGAGTGATTAAAAATTTGTCTTTTATTTTTTTATAATTTTATTACGATGCGCTGCAAGCAGTTTTCTAACTTTGTAAATAGTATAGTAGATTATAGACTAGACTCACAATTTGTATCCTTATTTTTTGGTAACTTTTGTTGAACACTGGTCACATTAACTGGATATAGTGGCCAGTTAATTTCCTAGTTTTTAAATCTAAAATATTTATTTTTTACGATGGGAATAAAAATTCATTATTCATTAAAAATAACAATTACAAATTTAAGAAAGATTCATGAGTTATTAAAAACTCATTCATTATGAGATTGGGATAAAATTTAAAATTATACTCTACGACAAATTCTTTCAATGCTACAGTCTTTACTAGAAAATCTTCACTTGCTTAATTTGCAAAATAATTGATCCCGATAGAACTGCTTCGATTTTCAAGTTTTTATCAAGTTTTCATTTTATTCATTCAAAGTTGAATTCAACTTTCATTGAATAAATAAGTGCCAAACTGCCAATTTTGGTACGGTAGTTTGGTAGTGCGAACTGCCAAAGCATATAATAATTTATTATACACTATTAGAACAGCTTATCAATATATCTACAATTTCATACTCCCTGCCACGGTCATAAACAAGAATAGCTATCAATGATGGTGAACTGAGGAAGTATCTCTCCCGCCAGAGAGAAAATATTTCCAGAAAAATACTCTGAAACTATATTTTTAAAAGAGTTTTGAAGCCTTATTATTAGTTTCATTATTTGTAAACTTACTTTATTAATTTCTCATTTATTAAGTACGGTAAGCTGTATAATAAGTGATTGTAAATAATTGTAAGCTTAAATCCGCATGTAAGCTTGAAGAAATAAAATTCATCTGAATTCAATTCTTTAACCTGGCACGCTAGCAGGTGAACAGCAAATCACAGTTTTATCACCAAAGACAGTGATTTTGTTCAAGAGGGGTTTAAATAGCTTCAACTTGTATTATTATTAAACAGATACATTACATTCAACAAATACAGATTATTTAACACAGTTTGGCCATTTATTGATATTAGTTTGCTCGAATGCAAGTTGCCAAGTTCTAAAAAATATTTTTTTCTTTTCAATATTTTTGTGGTGCGAGCCCCTAGGCGCCAGCCTAGTTGGCCTACCTTTCCGGTACTGAAATTGAATGATATAAAGAACTTGATGATTTATGATATATATATTGATGATATATACGAGTATTCTTGATGATTTTTCACCTTGTTTGGCTTGTAGTTCGTCGGATTTCTATAGTTGTAACTTACAACTCTAATCTGAAAGCATGCACCTCAATCTTAGACCAGTAACTCAAAAGGACGATAACTAAAGAAGAAAAATCTTAACGTAAAGTCAATGATAATTTTGAACACATAAAAATTCTTTATATTGCTCTCTCTTAAATAAGCTTCTACCGCACTGCTGAATGATTACATAGAGGATAGATGGAATATTTATTGAATATACAACATCCATAGTAATAGAAATGAAGTTCAAAACTTATTATGTTGATAATCATCTACCATCTAATCACTGAGCAACCATCCAGCAGAGGGGCCGCAGTTCCAGAGCGGGGCTCGGTGCTCCGATATTAAACTTACTATGCTCTTCAAAGAATACATTAGTTTTTCTTCTTTTTCTTTTCATCTTCGCGTACAATCCCTCGACTTTCTTCATATTTTCGAATCAATTCCTCGGTAACTGTTTGATTGCATGGAGTGTATCTGGAATATTCCATTGAGTATTCACCCTTGCCTTGAGTTGATGATCTCAGTTCTCCAATAAAACCAAACATCTCATTTAAAGGAACCTGAAATTTTAGACGATGATTACAATGAATAATAAATTTAAGGTAAACACTAATTAGAATTTGAAAGCTATAAATTATTAGCTTTAATTTTCCTGGAAAATTTGGAAAAATATATATTCTCAAAAATCATGCAAAAATATGGTAGGACTCATGAGACCAGGAACATATAAATATACGACTAATTTAAAAAATGGCAGGAGTCAATTTCACGTGTTGGAAATACATCTAACACCGAAAATACATTATGGACACCAAACTTCCGGTTGCATGTTACCACTAATACTTGGAATTTCATGTGTGTTGAAGGAGATCGAAACCTGGTGGAATACAGCACTGTCTGAGGGCATCAGAAGTTTTAGGGTACATCTCCTCTCTCTACCTATCTGTGAGAGAAAAGTTCTCACTCTTAAGTCGCACTGCCAGCTTCATTGTTGGCTTCCTAGACTTCAGGTTCCTTATTTTGTTCAGGTCCGAAATATCATTGAGTATTGGGAGCTTCAGGTTGGAACATATCCTGTTGTATAGTTGGAGCAGGGCCTAAGATCTGCGCAGATAGGGTCACTGAGCACGGGACTAGAATATTCAAGTCATTGCATCGTCTTCAAATTCTTTCATTTGTTCTCGCTGCATTGGTTCTGACTATACAAAGACACCAGTCAGTCTCTTTTGTTCAGATACATGGTTTATGATGGATAAATTCAATTCGTTGGAATTCAGGTCGTTGGAATTATACGCCAGGTTTTTTGCTGAGGATGAAGCTCACATGAGTAATGTTTACTTGTTTTTGGTTGGTTGATGTGAAGAATGATGTTGCAAAAGAATGCCAGACGGGAATGTGTAGTGCAACTACTATTAGAGATTTGTTTTTAAGATAGAAAAAACAGGGATAATGGGAATTTTACCCAGCTAGAATAAATTTTGTTCTTGAATTCAGACTGATACCATAATGCAGGAGTAGTTTTCAAAAAAGCCAGCTTAAGCCTGCAGCGTCGAACATTGCTTGTTTTTTTCAATTAGCTGTAACAGTATTCTATTTTCTTTCTTGCCCTATACATTACTGGCGCCGTCTCTCAATTTTATCAAGAACAACTTGAAAAAAATAATACCGTGTACCTTGTTGGCTAACTTGAACTGAGAGTCCGAGAGATGGCGCCAAAATAGAATGAGAATTCGAGTATGAGTCAATTGAAATAATAGGTAGATCGATTTCACTAACCTCTGCATTAATAGTGCACCAGTCAGCCGTACTATCAGTTGAAATGATCAAACCATTTCTCTTATTCAACTGACTTATGAGATTTCCTTGGAATTCGATGGGTGCTGATACTTCTACCAACATGATCGGCTCAAGAATGCTCCACTGGCCTTCCTCGCAGGCCTGCTTGAACGCGCCTTGGGCGGCCAAGTTGAACGCCCACTCGCTCGAGTCCACGCTGTGATGGGCGCCGTCCAACAGCTTTATAAATAATCCCGAAACTCTATGCCCGGTCATCATACCTGCAACACACATTCACAATTTTCAAATTACTCTCAAATTTGAAATTAATCTCATTATTATCATTTTAGTGGTACTAATTTTCTGAGAAGAGAAAGTTATACATTCAATTAAATTAATTATTCATGAAAATAAAGGCTTCAAACTACTACTTTGTTAAAAATACACTTAAAGGCGTACTAATAGCATAAGGCTATCTGATACTATGAAGCTTCAGAATTTATACTTCTAGTGCTACAAGAATCAAAGGCTTCTGATTTGAGAATATGAAAATTACAAAAATGTCAGCTCTTCAAGTTGGTTCTCATAAAATTTGCTAATCGGAAATATATCACCATAACTCTATTGAAGGTTTCAATCGATTCACTTAGAACACTCTTTTCTTGCAGGAAAGATATTTCCTGGATGACAGAATAGATATTTCCAATAGGAAAGCATTAGTTGGTAGGCCTAAGCCCTTCATGGGCTGTTGAGCCATTGACATACATACAATAGAAAATGATACTTCACAACTGGTTTATGAGATTCAATTTAATAGAGAAACAACAATAACAATGGTTTACCGTTGGTGTTCAAGTATCACATTACTATTTATAACATTAACAGTGTAACATTCTAACAGTACTATGAAAACTTCAATAAAATTCTAAATACTTCAATCGCAGAACTTTCAATCTGTGGTTTTGATTCACAAGTATACTTATTCTCTTAGTCATAAGGTAGAATATCTACAGAATATCCATGCTCAACAAAGTTTTTCCTGAATTGACTAGCCAATTGAAGCAGAAGTTGAAAAGGAGTAATTTTTAAGAGCGAATACGTAGTTTTAACGGTCCATTACCAAATAAAAATGCAACACAAGATGGAGCACTTCATTTTTCTGATTCAGTATAATAGCAAACATGTATGTTGGAAACAATCTAGAAATAGTTCGCCAACATGGTAAATGTTTCAATTATTTCTGAGCAATAAGAAAACTCTTTGCAACTTTCGTATGAGCCTACAAAAACATCAGTATTAAAAAAGTGATAAAATTATAAGATACCATACCAAGCAACATTAAAATGTTATGAATTATAATAAAAGTCACACATATGTACAGCAACTAATAAGTAATAATTGAGCAAGTCGTAAAAATCTCTTAATAAGTCATCAAATCAAATCATTTATTTTTCCTCAAAATACAAAACCAACTAATCATCAATGTGCAAATTGAATAGGTATTTTTTTTACAAAAGTTGAAAATGAATTATTTCAATAAACAAAATCAATTTGTAATCAATCAATTTAATCAAGGAGGAAGAGCCTACACAGGCAAAAATTGCCTGTGCGTAAGCTCGAGTTGAGTTCATTTTATAAATACTCTTATAAAAAAAATTTAACGTTTACGAATCACATTAATTACAAAAAAAAACATTTTAGAGGAAATCAAAGAAAGAGCAAAGAAATTGAACAAAAAAAAGATATATATTGAAAATTTTTTACTAAATATCAGTGCAATTAAAAACAATTTTTCAAGGTTGTTTTAAGGAATTTTCATCATAAATCTGAGATAGTCTGATTACCTTTTTCGCACATAAGTTCAAATCCTTTCCTTACACCAGGGATAAATGGTTTTGGTACATTGGTTCCAACCGTCAAATCTTTGAAAATATTCACAGTGTTCTGGTTAGCTGGAAGCGGCTGCAGAAATAAAACAATTCATCATGATTCAGAATAGCTAGTACGCTGGTATCAAATATTTTGACTATTAACAAAGAATATGCTTTATTGTTTATATTGAAAATAATCATACATAGTAAGTGGTTTAACAACAAATAACAAATGAATCATTTCCCTTGGCAATGAAATTCACAAATAAAATACAGTATCATTATTTAGAAGTAAAATATGATTATTCTCAATGACTATTAACAAATACTATACATTGAGCATTGGAAATTATTGAAAAAGGGACAGGAAACCGATCATAAAACTGTATATTACATACAATGTCATTGGGAACAAAGTGAGTAATGAAAATGTCAACTAGTCTTTAGTGTTATTGTGCAGACACATGATACTATCTGGTCGGCTGAAAATATATTCTGGCGAAATGTAAGATTTATTGAAATAGTGAATAGTTTTTATACTTCTACGGAATACTTACTAATAGCTAGTTTTTGACAGGAGTTATGTATGATTATTGTTTATATTGAATGCTGACAGCATTGAACTACTACCATTTTGCCATGATAAAAGAAAACAAAACAGAGAGAGAACTATGCATGAATCTGAGTTATCTTTTGCAAAAAAATTAATAAATAGCTGGGAATTTATTGATAGAAAAATGTTATTTATAAATGAAAGTCAGGCCTATTATTATTTTTTAAATAAGAGTATTTCCGGATTTTCATAGGAAATTCCAATCTATTTAAATTTATCCAATATTCTCACCTCTATTACTCCAATGACTCGTGCATATTGACCTTGTCCTCCCGATTGCTTCTTGTGAAGGTAGTCAAATTCGAAAGGCTGCGTTAATGTTTCTCTGAATGATACTTTGGGTTTCCCTAGTTTTACCTTACAGTTGTATTCCTTTTCCAATCTCTGGAAAAACAGCAAATGACACACAGATCAGTTCAACGGCAACGTAATATGACACCTTTATATGATAAAATGACTCATAATCTTGATCTGGCTAGTCTCATTTCATGTGATTCAAGATTCCGGATGGGATAGAATATATCATATCACGACGATGAAACTTATGACAGATATCAATAGAATTTAGAAACAAATCACTAGATTCAAATAGTTCAGTAAATATTATAAGAACTGATATGATCATCATAATTAATTTCATACAATGTGAATGTGAGTATTGTAATTGAATATTATATTGAAGCTTATTATGAAAGGCAATAGAATTGTACGGAGTTATGCAGAAAGGAACCAACCCACAATCAACTACTTTTGAGATATCGCGTACCAAAGTTGAAACTGCAATAATACATCCCATTTTATTATCCAATAAGATATTCTGATTTTGGGACCGTATATGTGCTGTTAATATCATAAACTAGATATTTATACATGAAAAAATCATTAATTTCCCATTTTATGGCATTTATGTGGGTTGGTTCCTTTCTGCAAAAAACATATCCTACTTAATGTGTTATGCAGAAAGGAACCAACCCACATAATTGCCATAGGAACCAGACTAAAATTTTAGTCTTTTTCAGAGATAAAGAATCATATGAGGCAAATTTTCTACTCTACAGAGAAGTGTTCTTCCAAAAGTGAGTGCTAAAATACCCGGTCAATTCATTCAATATGGAAATAATTCATCTGGAGAAATTATATGGAGTTGATTTTTCCCCATCGATAACATTAGCATGTTGGCAAGTGATAAAAATAATAAATAAGATTTCCCATTTCATAGCAATTATGTGGGTTGGTTCCTTTCTGCATAACACATATAGTAGGATATTTGTTTTGCAGAAAGGAACCAACCCACATAATCGCCATTAGAGTTGTTTCCAGTGATTTTTTTCATTTTTCACAACATAAATGAGTTTTATCAACCCAAATATTGAAAAATCCAATTTTTTCATTTTTGTGGGTTGGTTTCTTTCTGCATAACTACGTCCAATTGATAGCTACGTTATTAAAGGTTGCAAATTATGACTTTATTACAGTATTCAAAGGATATGACTTGTTCTTTGGGGAGAGTAAATTATTAGAGAAGAGA
Organism: Sogatella furcifera; assembly: GCA_017141385.1. Taxonomy (NCBI): domain Eukaryota; kingdom Metazoa; phylum Arthropoda; class Insecta; order Hemiptera; family Delphacidae; genus Sogatella; species Sogatella furcifera. Next base: position 34,556,676 of record CM029547.1, on the reverse strand, counting down.
GGGCTGAATAGGTCAAAACTTGACAGAAAACATAGATGAAGCCATTTTATTCTATTTTTATAACCGACGTTATACTTGTGAAACATAAATTACTGTATTTTGACATACAAAGCATTGTATTATAGCAAAGTGTTCACAGAAATATAGTAGACTTAAATAATTTGAAAACAATCATAATGATTTTATTAAGATTAATAAAGTTGAGTTAATGTCACAGCAGGCTATTTCAATAGCTGCTATTAAATAGCAAGTGTAAAATAGGAAGTCTCTTCTAAAACTAGAAGTAACTTCAATAGATGCTACTGGCTATGTCATACTTGTTATTACTTCCTAACAGCTTATTCACTAGCAAATAATAAAGTAGCTAGGTGAGTAATACAGGCCTCAATCTGTTGAATTTCAGTGACCAATGACAGACACAATCAGTGAAACCTTTTACCTGTGCATAAATTTCCAGATGCAGTTCGCCCATTCCTGAAACAAGCGTTTCTTTGACATCGTTATCAAAATAGTAATGAAACGTAGGATCTTCTTTGGTGAATCTGGAAATTCCTTTAGGAAGATTATCACGATCTTTAGTAGTAAGCGGTGTAATCGACATCGAGACTACAGGATCGGGAACATATATAGATTCCTGCAAAAGAAAAAAAATAGTTCAAGCGAAACTTTAAGCAATTATTGCTATGTAATTCATTAGGCTGTAGAACATTATTTTCTTCGTTAAAGTAGAGGAGGGTGGGCCACAATGAGACAAAAATTATGTTTCTATTTCTTTAATTTTTTCTATTGGAAGTATGCTGTTCAGAAACGTTTTAATCAATATTTTGGAGTATTGCACACATTTTCCTGGTATTTCAAATATATTTTTCAGGTGCAAATAATAATTATTGATGTTTTAAAAAACACTTGCAAGTGTATTATTGTGGCCCAGGTATGGGCCACTATGAGACAACCTAAGAAATAGCCCCTAGTAAATTATTCTGACTAATCATATACTTGATTATGATCAAATATGAATCATACAACAATTATATAAATTTCTATTACCTTGGTTGAAGGTTTAGTCACATTTGGCTGAATGTATTATCTGATAAAAAGATAGTTGCAACTACCAGCTGATTTTTATAAAAAACTCAATAGCTGACATAGCTACTACTGTACTCAATAGCAATTTTGGTAGTAAATATCATCTATTGAGTTATTTTACCGGAAAACCAGCTGATGGTAGCAAATATCTACGAAATTGTATGTCTCATTGTGGCCTAAAGCACATTCTTAATTTTTTCTATCTTTAAAACTTATTTGGAGCTTAGAAACATCGTTCATACTGCATCATTACATCAATAAAATACATGGCTTTTCGGCTATCTAATAATAACTGAAGATTTTCAACTTATCTGGGAGTATTACTCTGTTGAAAAACGTAGAGAGAGTAACTTCAACTGCCAAAAAACATACTTTCTGTGATAATTATCACAGAAGCTGTGATAGTGAACTTCCAAGTGGATCTGTTGATTGAAATAAGATTTTAAAAACTTCCACCACAGTTCTGGACCTGTCAAGCAGCTCTGAATAGGAAAAGTGTTGAAGTCTCATTGTGGCCCACTCTCCCCTACCGATATCAATAATTAACATTCGTTTTCAAAATTCTTACATTGCATCACGTCAATTATACCCATTAATTTTGTTTCTGGACTGCATGATTTTATAAGTTTCTAATGAAATGTGATTCATTCATGTATTAATTGTTTAATAGAGGGAGCAAATCCAATTGATATGAGTTCATACTAGAACCAATTACAATAATCAGATTGATTGATTGTTTCCAAGATAAAACGAAGTTATTCTAAGTCTGAAGGATTTCTGAATTTCTTACCAGAGACAGATTGAGATCAGAATCAACAACGAATGTATCTCCACTGGCGCAGTCTACGCCAAATAATGCGAAAATATCCCCAGCTAAAACGTCCTCAACATCCTCCATTTGATTAGAATGCAGCCGTACTAAACGAGGAATTCTAACCTGAAATAAATGTGAAATTATAGTATTGTTACGGAATTCGACAGTGTCTGATGGCCTTGAAACGGTTATACGCCAAGTGATGGACAGGCGGGGGATGGGAGGCTTTGTGTCAACAAATAATTGCATTGTTTTGTAAACAAATGATTATCTGGAAACCTCTCGAAGTCATTATAGGCCTACCAGCATTTTCTAGCACTCTCTATTTATTTCTTGTGCCTTCTAGCAATTTCAAACCCTTTATATAGGGATAGGAATGTTTGCAGAGTTAGTCAGTCTTATTCGAGCATTCAAACGAATTGTGTTGGTTGTATTGTGTCAGTTATATCGTGTGATAGACAAACCAGACGTTGTATATAGACACTCTTTAGTTATATTCATTCTGTCAGTTCTTATTCTTCTTAGTATAACCTTGCGTGATAAAGACTTTCATCATTTCTTACTCAGTGCAGTATTAATTTTAGTGTCGTTTTGTATTGTGAAACATTATAAACTCTTGTGCTATCTTCTGTTCTCTTATAGTTTATCTTTCTCCAGTGTGTTATAGCAGTGTAATTAATAAAGTTAATCGGTATAAATTGCCTCAAGTCTTTTATTATAGTGGAAACCCGTAACAATTGGTGTCAGAAGTTTGGATGTAGCTATTGATTGAGGCAATTTTATAAACTTGTACCTTTGTGAAGTGAACTATTATTTTCAGTTGATTGAACCATTATCTTGAAGTGAGTGAACTTTGATCTTCGAGTGTGAACATCTTTGTGTGTGAACTTTATCTTCAAGTGAGTGAACTGTGATCTTTGAGTGTGAACATCTTTGTGTGTGAACTTTATTCTCCAAGAGTGAACGTTAGTCTTCTGTACATATTGGTGAACTGTGTAATATTTGTGGAACGTGAACTGAAATGGCAGGGAAAGGTGTGAAGCTCACTAGTTTGAAAGTAAATCAGCTGAAGCAAGAATTGGAGGAGCAAGAGCTGGAAACAAATGGGGTAAAATCTATCTTACAAGATAGACTCCGGGAAGCACTGCTGGCCGAGGGTCAGGACCCAGATACCTTTTTGTTTGAAACAGATTTGGGAGCTCTGGTGAGTACATTGGAGAGTAAATTTGAATTGGTTGAGAGTAAAATGGAAGATAATAAATAAGCTTTGACAAATTTGGAGAGTAAAATAGAAGAAAATAAAACAAATTTGGAGAGTAAAATGGAAGAAAATAAGTCAGCTTTGACAAATTTGAAGAGTAAAATAGAAGAAAATAAAACATCCTTGGAGAGTAAATTTGAATCTCTGAAAGAAACATTTGAAGGAAAACTACAAGAAAATAGTCAAATTTTGGAAGATAAATTTGAAACAAAACTTGAAAGCATGGAAGATAAATTTGATAAGAAGGTTAGAGAGCTGCAAAATAATGACACTAGTGGAGCAAGAGCAACCTTGAAGGTGGATGATAATGCTTATCAAATTGAAAAGGATACTTCAGTAAATAACTGCAATGTGCCTATTACCATGCCAAATTATCATGGTGGACTACCAACGTTTGATGGAAAGACTCTATGGGAAGATTACCGTTACCTTGTTAGATGTTTATGCCAATATATATGGATGGACACCTGCAGCAAAGGCTGATAATTTGTGCCTATCACTTCGGGGAGATGCACTGCCAGTACTCCAGACGATTCCAAAGTCTGACAGACGCAAAATTGGTGAACTGTTCAAGCGCATGGAAATGAGATTTGGCCACTGACACATGTATCAACTACACCGTTCAGAATTGAGGAACAGAATTCAGAAGCCAAATGAGTCACTTCAGGAATTTGAAGCTGACATAGCTCGCTTGGTGAGGATTGCCTACCCAGCATCAGGGGATGATGAAATGAAGGAGAGTATGGAAGTTGATAGATTCCTGGATGGTCTATGTGAGCCAGAAAGCCAACGAGCTGTTAAACTGGCTCCCTCAGACCCTCAGTGAGGCATTAACTCAGGCCTTGGAATTTGAAGCTGTGACACAATCTGTGAGGAGCCATGCACATGTTCGCTCAGTATCAGGGGAAGATAGCCATGAGGAGTTGGTGGAGGAGATAATGAAGAGGATTTTGGAAAAATTCAAGACTGCAAAGAAGGAGATAAGGTGTTGGGGCTGTGGAGAGAGAGGTCATCTACGAAACAAATGCCCAAAGAAGTCAATGTCTGACAAGAAGCAGGAAAACTAAAAAGGGTTGATGAAAAGGGTTACTATAATCAACCTGTAGGCAAGAGGCCCCAGGTTCAGGAGCAGTTGTTGCAATGTTGTCAGATAAACCAAAAAGTCTCTACATTCATGGAAAAGTCAATGGATCGACGCAAAGACACTGGAGCCACTATGACAATAATAAACTATGGCACAGTGACTGATTGACAAGGCATATCACCGACAACCTGGAGGTAGAGAACTGCTGCAGGCTGAGCAGGCTGTCTACTACCTAGGCCGGCTACTGCCAGGCCGGCTACTGCAGGGAGGCTGTCAGTGTCTACAGGGAGATGATTGCCACTTTTAAGATTGGTTTTTTTTCTGTAAGTACTATTGCTATCTAGTCTTGAGACTAATGAGCAAATTTTTTCTAACCTATCTTGCTAATCATAAATGAAATACAGTGAAATTCTCAATATAATTTCTTACTGATAATAAAAAAAATTATTATGTACACCTATTGACTGTACTACTTAAGCTATGTTTCACTCAAACACGGCTCTGATTTTTTTCACTGAACACCACTTGCACTACACTAATTCAAATGGTTTCCTTCTTTTGAGCCTCCGCACCAATCCTTCATTGTCCAGCAGCTGGATTGCCTGGACAATGTTGTGTTGGTGGAGCCGTACTTCATGACTTTCTGCATACCGCTGTATTTCACTGGATACCAGGTTGACTCCCAGATCTTGATGGATGTTGCTGTTCCGCACGTACCAGGGAGCATCAACGATGTTTCTGAGCACCTTGTTTTGGAATCTTTGCATGATGTCAATGTTACTCTGTTTGGTGCAACCCCATAGTTGGATACCATACGTCCAAACAGGTTTGAAGATTTGTTTGTACAGGAGCACTTTGTTTGGTATTGAAAGTGATAAGTTTCTTCCAATAAGCCAGTAGTATCTCTTGTATTTTATGCTGAGTTCTTCTTTTTTCTTCTTGACATGCTCTTTCCAGCAAAGCTTAGCATCAAGATTCATGCCTAGATATTTAGCAGAATTTGCATGTGGTATATTCATTCTATTTATATTAATTGGATAGTACTCAACTCTCTTGTTGGTGAAGTTAACGAAGATTGACTTGTCCTCATTGAGTTTCATCCTCCACTTTCTGGTCCAGACTTGAATTTTGTCAACAGATCTTTGGAGCTTTTCTGTTGCAATATGAACACTGCTGTCGACTGCTAGTAGGGCAGTGTTGTCTGCAAATGTGGCTGTGGTATTCTCCTCCATAGTTGAAATATCACTTGTAATTAAAAGGTAGAGTACTGGCCCCAAAACACTTCCCTGTGGTACTCATGCTTTTATCTCTCTAAGTTCAGAACATGAATCTCCTTGTTTGACTCTGAAGTACCTTCCAGTCAAATATGATTGCAAAATTTCTGTGAATTCCTTATGAAGCATTATTTTCAGTTTGAATAGAAGACCTTCATGCCATACTTTGTCAAAAGCTTGTCCTATGTCAAGGAAAGCTGCTGCACAAACCTTTTTTCTTCTAAGCTCTTCTCTATCAAATTAACTATCCTATGTACTTGGTTGATTGTGCAGTGCTTTTCTCTGAAACCAAACTGATGATTAGGAATTAATTGCTTACTCTCAATTATTGGCTTGAGCCTACGCAACAATATTCTTTCAAACAGCTTTGATAACACAGGTAATAATGAAATCGGCCGGTATGAAGCTACTTCATGTGGTTCTTTTCCTGGCTTGAGCAACATAATAACTTTGGCTACTTTCCATATTCCTGGTACGAATCTAAGTCTGAATGAAGCATTCAGTATGTTTGTTAACTTGATGAGTGCTTTCTTTGGCAGGTGTTTTAGGACTAAGCCAGTTGTCAGGTCAAATCCTGGAGTTTTCTTTGCACTGATAAGCTTTATCTCCCTTTTAACTTCTTCCACTGTGACATGTGTTATATCTTGATTTTCCTGCACAACATTTTCGTCAATTTCTACATCTTCTTCATGAGGTTCATTGTGTGGCTGGAAAACTTTCACAAGATGGTCTGCAAATGTCTGAACTGGGGAGGAGATGAAATGCTGAAGGACCAGGAAGAGGATACTGATTTGAAACACCTGTGGGCTTGGAAGCGTTCTACTCAAGGAAAACCTAGCTAGCAGGAAGTAGCACCATTGTCACCACATGTTAAGACCCTCTGGGCACAATGGGAGTCAATTGTGGAAGATGGGGGAATCTTGAAGAGGGTGGTGGAGAATGCTGCTGGCGATCAGAAAAGACTGCAAATCATTGTACCAAGGAAAAGAGTTCCTGAAGCATTAAAACAGATACATGATGGAGTCTCTGGTGGGCATTTTGGAGTGCATAAGACCCTGAAAAAGGTACAAGAGAGATTCTACTGGCCAAATTCAAAAGAGGATGTCAAGAACTGGTGCCGGAATTGTGCAGTATGTGCATCTGCCAATGGCCTTATGCCTAGAAAGAGTGTCCCTATGCTGAAATACAATGTAGGTGCTCCATTTGAATGCATAGCCATTGACATAACTGGACCATTCCCAATTACTGATGGTGGGAATAAATACATCCTGGTTGCTATGGATTACTTCAGCAAATGGGTAGAAGCCTATGCATTGCCAAATCAAGAGGCAGTTACTGTAGCTGATGTATTGGTGAAGTAGTTCTTCAGTTGTTTTGGCATACCATTGGAGTTACATTCAGACCAAGGAAAAAACTTTGAATCTGCTGTGTTTTCTTGGATGTATGAAGTATTGGGAATCAACAAGACTAGGACAACACCACTGCACCCCCAATCAGATGGAATGGTTGAGCAAATGAACAGGACTATGGGAAAATACCTATCAAAGGTGGTATCCGGACATCAACGGGACTGGGATCAACACCTGCATTTCTTCCTGATGGCATACCAAAGTGCAGTCCATAAGACTACAAGGATGACTCCAGCAAAAATAGTGTTTGGGCAAGATATGTGACTACCCTGTGACTTGGAGTGTGGATGCAAACCTGGGGAGGACTTGGAACAAGAAGACTACACCAGCAAGCTCTGGAAGCAGATGGATGAGATTCATGCAACTGTCTGCACAAACATCCAGGAAACCAGTGACATGATGAAGCAGCGCTATGACATCAAGGCCAACCATGGAGGATACCAGGCTGGTGACATGGTATGGTTGTACAATCCTTAACAACGTTGTGGATACTCTCCCAAGTTGCAAACCTCCTGGGATGGACCTTATGAAGTGGTCACAAGGATCAATGATGTGGTCTACAGGATCAAGAAACCAAGAGGTACTCCACGCATTGTTCATTTCAACTGACTGGTGCCTTATCATGGAGACAATGCTGCAAGGGGAGTTCAAGAGGTAAAGACTCTTCATCCTGCCATCCCAGATTTTGAAGGATTCATGGCCAATCTAGGGATGTCACTGGAAGAAGGAAATGTCACCAGGAAATGTGCCTTGGCACATCACTTGGCCAGGAATGTGGGAGCTTTGAGGGGAATTGCTACAGTCTTCAGGACAAAATTTGGAAGATTGGATGAATTAAATCTCCAGAATCCGGCTGTGGGAAAAGCACTTCATCTTCAGGATCAGAACCAACATCTGTTCTATTTGGTGACAAAAGTCCAACCCCAGCAGGAGTCAACATATCAGGCTTTGTGGCTTCAAGAACACTGGAATAAACGTCATCTGTTGTGTCTTCAACCCATGGGCGGTTACACAAGTCAATCCATTGGTGCCAGCTTCTACTGTTTGTACTTCCAGGATGGATCTGGACTGTTCTGGGACAGAACAGTTTTAAGGAGGGGGCAGTGTTACGGAATTTGACAGTGTCTGATGGCCATGAGACGGTTATATGCCAAGTGATCGACAGGAGGGGGATGGGAGGCTTTGTGTCAACAAATAATTGCATTGTTTTGTAAATAAACGATTATCTGGAAACCTCTCGAAGTCATTATAGGCCTACCAGCATTTTCTAGCACTCTCTATTTATTTCTTGTGCCTTCTAGCAAGTTCAAACCCTTTATATAGGGATAGGAATGTTTGCAGAGTTAGTCAGTCTTACTCAAGTGTTCAAACAAATTGTGTCGGTTGTATTGTGTCAGTTATATCGTGTGATAGACAAACCAGACATTGTATATAGACACTCTATAGTTATATTCATTCTGTCAGTTCTTATTCTTCTAAGTATAACCTTGCGTGATAAAGACTTTCATCATTTCTCACTCAGTGCAGTATTAATTTTAGTGTTGTTTTGTATTGTGAAACATTATAAACTCTTGTGCTATCTTCTGTTCTGTTATAGTTTATCTTTCTCCAGTGTGTTATAGCAGTGTAATTAATAAAGTTAATCGGTATAAATTGCCTCAAGTCTTTTATTATAGTGGAAACCCGTAACAGTATTATAGTATAGTACACTTTATTCTGGCTTTGAATTTGCATCATAATAGAGATCAATTTGATATTTGGCCAGAAAAATGTCAGCTAAAAATAATATTGGTAAGAACATCATATTGTGAAGATTAGAACATATAACCAATAAATTGATTTCAATATTGGACCTTCATAATGCTTATTGCCCAGTCATATCACAGTTTATGGATAATAGAGACTTAAAAATCACTGTATTCTATTAATAAATTTGCAACACATTGTTAAGTTGCCTTCTCCAGAAATGATGCATCATCACGAATTATTTATCAATTTATAGTTATTTCATCAATTAAAAATTATTGAAACCAACTTAAAATCATTGTTGTTGGTAACTTTTTAAATGGAAAAAAGATCAATTGATTAATAAAATTGAGGCATTGGAATTCCCAATACCTTAAACTCAAGTGATATAAAGTGTACTTTTGAAATGATGTACTGTACTGTGAAATAATCAATGGTACTGTGAAAACTGACTGTTTTCCCTTAAGATACAAGAAAAATCGAAATGATACTCCCATGGAGGTACCCTCCTTGGATAGTCCTGATTAAATATAGTTTTTGATTAACTAAATTGATTAATTATAATAGTTTTTCATTCTTGAAAGTGGAAATTTGTGAGTATTGGAAGTGAATTTTGTGGATATAACCTGAGTTTAGACTAGTTTTATTGAACTTTGGAAATAAGACGTTTTGGACGTTCTGTCCGTGTTTTGTCCATAATCTATTGTATTTTCTAAATTAAATAAGTAAATAAATAAATGGGAAGTAAGGGCATGTAAAGGACAGGCCCTTGAAGAGTTTGATCAATATGAATACCTAGGTACAGTAATCAGCGATGATGGCAAGCTGGACAAAGAAATAAGAAACAGAGTGAAGAAAGCCATGCATGTATACTTCCAACTAAACCACACAGTGGTGAGAAAAAGAGAGCTGTCTATGGAGACAAAGAAGAGAGTTTTCAATTGCGTCTTTGCTCCTACTCTAATGTATGGAAGTGAGAGCTGGGTTACCCTCAAAAGCCATTGGAGCAAGATAACTGCCACCGAAATGAGGTTTCTAAGAAAATTGGTGGGCAAAATAAGAAGAGATAGATGGAGAAATGAGAGGGTAAGACAGGAGGTAGGAAGGATGTGAAAGAAAAGTAGCTCAAATGGTTTGGACATGTCACCAGGATGGAGGAATCTAGAGGGGTGAAGCAAGTGGTGGAGGCCAGAAGGGAAGGAAAAAGAAGAAAAGGTAGACCGCGACTGAATTGGGAGAGTTACCTCGAAAGTGTGGGTCGGGAGAGAGGAAGAACCATGAGGGAAATGAGAAGAATGGCTGAGGACCGCGAGGCGTGGAAGAGATGGGCCGAGGCTGGAACCCCTACGCTGTAGCGGCAGAAGGGGAAAAGAAAAAGAAAGAGAGAAATAAGTAAATAAATAAATGATTAGACATTAGTGCAACCATATTTCCTACATAATTGACTACCCTGACTACAATATATTGACTACAGGTAAAAAACTTGGGCAGGCGTAATTTGGCAATTTCCTGTCAGGCAACAGCTGTTAATCAATCAACATCAATTCAACAGCCGAATCATAAGACTGTTTCAGAGTGAATGGGGCATTTCAAAAATGTTTGTCTACTTTAGTCCACTGAATTATTGAACGAAGAATAGAACGCAGTTAGTTGATTTGAAAATTGATTGTTGATAAAATCAATAAATCATAGAAATGTTTAAAGTGCATAATGATGAACTCAGATGAATACCTTTTTGTTGGTCCGGACATTTATTATAGAGTCACCTTTCTTTAATCTTCCTTGATAGCATCTCAAATACGTAAGCTGTCCAAAGCGTCCCGCTTCTAATTTGAATGCGAGGGAGACAAAAGGTGTTGAACCATCTCTCACAGGATTCAGAGGCACCTTCTCTGGTTCTTCACTGTTCAAACATAAACAAATTAATGTTGAACGAAACGACATTCATGAAACAAAAAAATGTTTCAAATCCAAACTGAGTCGACTATGTCTGGGTCAAAACCAAAACTTGAAATGTAATAATGATATTACTAGAAATCGTTTTCAATCATTCAATTGCATGGAAAAAAGGAATACATTTTCTTCACTTTTTAAAATTGTTTGTTAATGAGGGTGAAGCCCACATTAGCCCATAGGCTTGTGCGTGGGTATTGAGATGGATAGTGACGATGATGATGATGATGAGAGATTCCGACTTCTTGTTAGGTAGTCGGGACCGACAGAGGCCGTATTTATGTGATTGTGCTGTGGTCAATGAATATAGTCCCGGTTGAGACTAGAACCAGAGTCCACCTGGTTATCAGACCGGCGCGTAATTACTTCCTCCAACGAGCCACCAATTGAGTAAGAGTACAGATATAGAGTACAGGCAATATTTAAGCTAAATATGAATTTATAAAATGATAATTACTTCGAATGAAAGACAAATTCAATTGATATCCAGATTGATGTCTTAATTTCTAAGGCATTGCGTTGGATATCAACTTCACATTTTGTATTTTTGAATCAGTCATACCAGGACTTGTTGCCGTTACTCTTCAAATGAATAAATTAAAAAAAACAACTCAAAAAGTGAAAAAAGCAAATACGATATACTATTGATTATATAATTCGTGATGTTATTTTTCAATTATGACTTCTCGTTAACATACTGAAATTTGTTTAAATGCATTTGATCACTTTCACGACCAAGACATACGGAGTTTTAATGCTTTCAATTTGAACAGCTTACTCTTTTTTGGTTTCTCTCAAGGCATAGTTCACGACTTCTCCTGGGTTGGGTAGATAGTCAAGAACTCCGTCCAAGAATGGTTGAATACCCTTGTTCTTCAAGGCGCTGCCAAGCATCACTGGAGTGAATGTCCTTTTCAGGCACACTCGACGGATCGCTTCTTTCAACTCTTGTTCTGTTGGTGTTTTCTCCTCTAAAACAGAACATCGTTTCAGAAACAATAAACAAGAGTAAGCTAGTTATTATTAGCAGTTTTGTGCATGTTCTATAAAAACAGATCTCTCGATTTTTATATTTTCTGTTAAAAATGGCAGACGGGGACATTCAACAAAATTAATCCAATAATAAATTTTTTGTGATTATCAGTGGATTGAAATATAAACAGACATGACAGCAACTGAACAGAGCTCGAGTTATCAATACAAAACGACAGTAGTAGAATAATGGGAAATTATTCTCATAACTTTCAATAATAGAGTTTTTTCAAACAATATAACTTGAATTTCTGTAGAGGGGTTCAGCAGCATGCTAGATCTTTAAGAACTCTATGGAAGTGTTTAAAATCTTTTACATCATAAAGAGCTAAAAAAATATACAATATTTGCATTATTAAAAAAAAAGAATGAAAAATGAAAACCAGGTCATCTATACCACTAAGTAAGCTTATAACCATTAGGAAGAACGCATCAAAAAGGATTAATGGAGGTTTCGTGCTATATTATACAGGGTATGGCAGCGAATCGGGCGATTTTGAAATGAGTGTCAAAAATTGATGCAAAAATTTATTGATGCCATAATAATCTACATGGAAAAGCATTTATATTTCACTGTCATAGCCAGTAGCTCGTAGACTTTTATTGATGCCATAATAATTTACATAGAAAAGCATTTATATTTCACTGTCATAGCCAGTAGCTCGTAGACTTTTAGTGTACGATACTTCGTCTCACCACCATCAGGCATTATCGGATTATTTTTTCGAAAAATGAACATTGAGAAACTGTGACTGAGCGGTATTTCGAAATGTTACGCACATTCTTCTTTCATTAACTACCCCAATACGAAATAAACAATGAAACATTATTTCAACAAGCCATGTAGCCCGAATGAGTATGCATCTTCTGAATGACGTTTCTCCTAATAGTTTATTTTCTCGAAACGGAACGATTCCATGGCCCGCACGTTCGCCCGATCTGTCGTCCTGTGATTTTTTCTGTGGGGCTACCTCGAAAGTGAAGTCTACGAGCAACGGCCCATGACACTGGATGAACTGAAACAAAACATTCGTCGAGAGATTGCACGAATACCCCAGCAAATGTTACGGGAAGTTATGAAAAGTTTTCATAGGCGGCTTGAAGAATTCCTGATCAGAGAAGGAAGTCACCTTGCCGACGTAATTTACAAAAATTGAGTTTGTTCAGTGCAATATAAATGCTTTTCTATGTAGATTATTACGGCATCAATAAACTTTTTGTAAACAGCTTCATCAATTTTTGACACTTATTTCAAAATCACCCGATTCACTGCCGCACCCAGTATAACTAGGCCTAGAAAGAGTTTGTTAGAAAATTACCCAAGAACATCTCTCCAAGGCGTTCGTCAACATTAGAGACACTTTCCACAAGCTCTTGCCTAAAATCACTAGCTTGACTTCTCATCTCCTTTGGAATCTCATCCTCCCGAATAATATCACTGAAAAAATACAGTCGATTATTCAATTTCAATACTTTTAGTGACCTATGAATAAATATAGTGATTTTTAGTGATTTATAAATGGATATGTTGGATAAAGTTAATTTTTATAAAACCGTTTGTTAGATATGTTATAATAAATTTTGTATGTTAGATTAAGTTAATTTTAATTATTATCACACAATTTGAAGAGTAAGAAGAATCACAATAGAAAAGAATTTTACAATAATTGCTGTTTACGAAAAAACCTACCAAAAGCCTGAGTTTGACAAGTTATTTCGGTTTTCATATTGAAATTGAACTCACCCGAATTCGCCTTCAAAATATATTGCTTTTTGGTGAATCAGATCAACCACTCCTTCCAGATTATTTTCTAATCCTATGGGCAATTGAAGGAAGGCAGCGTTATGCCTTAGTTTGTTTCTGCAAAAATAGGAGCGAATGATTATGTATCTTCCAATAAACAATAAAATTTCAAACAAACTTTCGAAAAAAGAAAGAGAGAGCTTGATAGCCTACAAGAATAATTTTGTTCTCAAGGCCAAGCAATCGCGATCATAAACATAAGTATTGATTAAATGAATTTTTTAATCCAGATAGCGTACTCGATAGTTTCAGTTGTGAAATTCAGAGGATTTGCACGAGAAATATGTAAAAGTCATCTCACCCTAATGAAACCTTGAGCATCACAATCAAGAATTCTGTCATGAATTTACGTTTAGAGGAATTCAACTTCATCAACAGTACCCTACTCATGCCAATAATCATTTGAATAATTGTTTGTTTGTCAATGGCGCAACAGCCCTATGAAGGGCCTAGGCCTTCCAGCTGGTTGCCAGTTTCATATTCACTAAACTATACAGTCCATCCAAGCAAAGAAGACACTCCGGCAAGACGGGAAAACGGCCTCAGCCCGGCCAATACCGGCCCAAAAACCATAAATTCTCAAAAGAACCCACAGCCCCCGAACCAACACCGACCGAGCCGAAGCCACCCCCCACCCTGCCAGAATGCCCTCCCAGCCCGGTCAGAATATACAGCAGGCGAATAATCATCAACCAGGAAAGAGGTAACGTGTGGTTAGCACGTCGATCCTCTCAACCATAAGCCAGTCTTCACAACCAAGTGAAGATGCAGAACACCTCTGAATAACATGCAGTTAATCAGTTAGTGTAATGCAACAATTACTATTCCTCCAGAAACGGGAAACGATTTGAAGAATTAAAATTAAAAATTAAATCCATCTATCTTAAAAAACATCATCAGAAAAATGATTTCAACTTAATTTTTAGGAGCTAAAGAAACCAAAGTAATTAAGTTAGGTTGAAAAGGTTAAATGGATATTTTCAATATAACGAATATTATTAACGAAATTATTATGTAGGAGTATTGGTACTTACCTCAATTGTAGAAGTACTCTATGTGGGTTGGCACCCTGTCGATCCAATTTATTAATGAATGCCAAGCAAGGTACATTGTATCGGCCCATTTGTCTATTGACGGTCATTGTCTGACTCTGAACTCCTCCAACCGAGCACAAGACAAGCACAGCCCCGTCCAATACTCTCAACGATCGTTCGACCTCCACCGTGAAATCAACATGACCTGGACGCGGAAAAATAAAAGTTACGAATTTATAAAAAACAACTATACATCTCAACACGAGTTTGTTGTAAATCTCCTCCCACTTACGTCCCAGGAGGCTGTGACAAATAATGAGGAATATTAACGTTTGACAGCTATCACTTTTTTCCTAAAAAAATGAATGCTTTTACATGCGCAATACAAATTATTATGAATTATTAGTTTTATTTAATTCAGGGTACTAATTATTATAACGCCTGACAGATTTAACACTCCAAGAAGTCATTTAATACAGTATACAAGGTGGTATCTATCTAGATACGAATATAAGATGTGTGTTATGTGAAGTTATATGAATGAGAATAACTTACTTTAATAAATTCAATTTATGATACCGTGAAACCCAAATTTAGTAATCATTATTATACCATAAGCATTTTAATTTTTCAATATCCCTCATTACTAATCCCTCCTTTGGCTGTCGTTAGTAAAGATAGTCAGTCGTTCCCCGTCTCTGGAGGAATAGTAATTGAATTGTTGCATTACACTCTAAACTGCGGCGTCACTTGGTTACGTATACTGGCGGCTTATGGCTGAGAGGATCAATGTGCTAACCACACGTTACTTCTATACTGGTTGATGATTATTCACCTGCTGTATGGTCTGTTCGGGCGAGGAGGTAAGTTTGGCGGGGTGGGGGGTGGCTTCGGCTCGGTCGGTGTTGGTTCGGGGGCTGTGGGTTCTTTTGAGAATTTATGGCTTTTGGGCCGGTATTGGCCGGGCTGGGGTCGTTTTCCCGTCTTGCCGGAGTGTCTTCTTTGCTTGGATGGACTGTATAGTTTAGTGAATATGAAACTGGCAACCAGATGGTAGGCCTAGGCCCTTCATAGGGCTGTTGAGCAATTAACAAACAAATTTCAATAATAAATGAGCGTTTTATTAGGGTAAAATACTTTTTATGGATATCTATATCTAACCCATGTAAAAAGTATTGAGCGTCTTGTCTTCATAACTCGTAATGAGTTTGAAATAATGACACCCTAATTTTATATTTTGTACCGTATTCGAAAACTAGGAATGAATTGATCTGCAACAATATTTTAATATGATCATACGCGTTTATAGAGTCGCCCAAGCTACAGAACAGTACTGTGTAATTTTTACAATATTCCTTCATTAAGCATGAGAGTAGGAACTCTTAAATAACAATTTACCAGGCGTATCGATGATATTGATGTTGTGGTTTTTCCATAATGTATAGGTTGCTGCTGACTGTATTGTAATTCCTCTTTGACGTTCCAATTCCATTGAATCCATGGTAGCTCCAACATTATCTTTACCTTTCACCTATAATACAGGAAATGTTAGAACTAACAAAATATTTACCAAAAAAAGTAAGTTTGTAAAATTAACAAAATCTTTAATTTCAAACAGAATTTCAGATTCTGACTTTTCAAAAAGATTGAAAACTCTAAATATTGACAAATTATTGTTTTAGATATTTGAGAGTGAAAATGTGATATCAATGAATTGTGTACAATTGTAAACATAATTTTTATATATTTATCAAACTTTAGAAAAGAGACGTTTCAGACTTATGTACTGATCCAATTAAGTATATTGTATTCTCTCTAATAAATATTATTATGACCAGTAAGTACAACAGTAATACAATTTCCGAAATGTTTCAATACCTTATATGGAATAAAGTATATTATAAATTGAGCCTAAAATACCATTATTTGATAACTCACAGGTATTGTAGATCAAAAAAACCTAATACAGATATTGATGTCGTGCTTAAACTAATAAACTTTGCGCAGGCCATAGAATACAGCATTTTGTTTATAGAGAAAAGTGCAGCATGTTTGGTTGCCATGAAAAAATTGTGAAATGAAATTTTGGGGCACTGAATTATTTTAAATGTAATAATTCCTGATCGTGGATTAGTGTTTATGGTGCTTCTTTTTATGTTCTTGGCTTTATAAAATCGTAAGAACTTCACCACAATTCTAGCCACTATGTATTAAATAAAGAACTATCCCAGCATGGCTATGGAATTTCTTCGGAGCTCCCAAATAATAAGCAATAAGCTAATGGTAATCATGATGATGATGATGATAATAATAGTGCAGAAATTGTGATCAAGAAAAAAATCATATGGCTTAAGGTAGCATTCCCAAACGGCAGCTCGAGCTGCCCGACTCTAGCTAAGCTGCTTTAGCGATCAAATTTCTATTCACATAAACTAAAGTATATAAACTCGTTTCGGACTTTTTAATCATCAAAATTTGGTAGAAGGCGTTTTGGACATGAGTCTGTTTTTACAACCAATAAGTAAATTTTTGTGTAAAATGATTAAATAAATAAATAACTATCATAATGTTCACTTTGTACCTACGGCTACTAACTTATAATAAAACAATAAATGATCAAAGTACCTTTTCAAGTGAATTTCAATCAAAATTGTTGTATTCAAGTGAATTCCTCTTGAAAATGACTTGAAAGGGTACTTTGATTATTTATTGATTTATTATACATGAGTAGCCCTGATAACAAAGTGACAATTTATAATATAATTATGTGAATAGAGTTGCGATGTCCAGAGCAGCGCAGATAGAGCTGGGCAGTTCGAGCTGACGCTTGGGAATGGTTCTTTCAGGCTTATTGGCGGTGAACTAGACCCACTAGTTACTCTCGCCTAGGTCACATTCTGGTCTATAGTTTCTAGTTGAAGAGGATGATTCTTTTTGCATTGTTATTAAATTTTCAACCGGTAGAGTTCAACCGGTTTTTGAGAATGAATAATCAAACATATACATTGATGACACAAAATTAGTACGATACATAACGTAGCAAAACTCAAGTGTGACGCAGATATATATGAAAATTGGATTCAAATGATGGACAACTTTTAAATTTAGATTACTACAACTTTTTTACTCACCTCATGCATTTCTGATATTCTCCCTGTATAATATAGAATACGTTCTGTCAGAGTTGTTTTACCTGAGTCGATATGCGCTGAGATACCAATATTTCGTATAAACTCTATCGGCTTATGTTCTGAGAATTTTTGTTGAGAAGCAAAACAACGCCAACATTGCTGTGAAATTGAAAATATACTTTAAAATAATGGTAATTTAATTTGTAATAACATTTCGGTTTTCGAGAAAAAGTATAAATCATGGGTTTCCCGATGATTTTGTGCAGTAAAAAATAGAAATAGACAATCCATATTCTCGACATTAAGGAGCAGCAGGGTGATTACAGGTACGACATGGGCAAGATAGAATAGAATTGATTCTTAATTATCTAAATTGGCGAGTTTACAGCTAATATTAGGTATTTATTGGTTAATTTTCAGGGCTATTTCCTAGGAATTGATTTTTAGGTATAGGTAGCTATTTTATTTATTCTTCAATACGCCACACTCCCAAAAATGCTCTGTTACCGAGATAATATTGACTGAAAATTGACATTTTCAAAATATCTACAATTCTAACATTTTTAAAGGCTACATCCAGGGAGAAAACATCTGTACACGATTTTCGCGCGCCTAGCAGTGTCAGACGTAAACGTTTGTTACTTTGAGAATAGCCCTCGTATATATTCATATACCATATCATTGAAAGTCACTTTTGATAAATATTTCACAGAAAAATAGGAAAACACAAAGTAAGTTATAAAGTGATATTTCAGTGGTCTGTCCCCTTCCTCGGTCCAAAGCAGTCTTGTCAAACTGTAAATTTAAAGGTAACTTATTTACATTGGAATAGAATGCAATACGTGTAGTTGCAATGGGATTGGGTTAAGCTGACGCAATAAATATTATTTTAGAATAATCTCAATCCAGGTAGAGATAATCAACAAAAACTTGGTAGCTAGTTTTCTTTTTAAATTATACCCATCAAATGCCCTCCTTATTGAATGACGCATTTTGGATTTCGTCCTCAAAGTTCCGCATTGCCTGCTTAAGTACATTTGATGTGATTTCTTTGTGACGGAGTGACAGTTTGGTGTGTAGGAGGTAGAGATAACTCTGCCTTTTCTAGGTTCCTAGGTATGAGCGTGTGTAATGAGAGGGAAGATGATGAGAGATGACTACTTTCTAGGCAGTCGGGACCCAATCTTCATATATAGAGATTGCCTCGATCCCGCTTTCTCACTTGCACTCTGCGCACTTGCGCTGGCGATGCTACGTCACTCACCGACCTACGGGGAAGTGAGCGCTATCATCCATGTATAAAAACCGCGTCAAATATCAGCACTTGACGGAATCCAAGTTCGAATAAACATTATTACGATTATCTATTGCAATCTAGACTTTCCAACAATATGTCACTTGGAAATATTACTTTCTTGTGTGAATTCAAAAAAACATTTAATCCTACACATTAGCATCAAACAACATAGAGTGTCATACATATTAGTTTTTAAAAGCTGGTCAATCATTTTCTTGATGAATCTTGAAACTTGAAGTCCAAAATGAAGTGGATGAATCAAATTGTACTTGGGTCTAATTACATTAGAAAATATTGGATAGTTAGTCTACAAACATTTGTGAAAGTTTAAGAATTTTTGTGGAAAAGCCCGTACTTCTATAAATCATTCAAATGTATCGTATTCAGAGAATATTGAATAAGAAGAATTTTCTCAGCTGTTTTGACACACTACAAAAACAAACGGATTGCTAAGAATAGATTAGCTACAGTATTGAGAATGTCTTTAATAATAATTCTTTATAAGTCAATATATTATTTTTGTTTTCCAGTGTTATAGTGATGACGGCTATTGCAGTTTATTGTAGAATCTTACAATTAGGCGACTATTCTTCAGTTTCTTGATTATCGGCATTCAATTGTTGACAATATTTTGTAATAAATAAATAATTATCCCATGTCGAATATGTGAGTCGCTAACTGCAGAAAGGGAACATCTTCAAATTTTGCAATTTTTCATGAGAAAGAAAAAACTCAATAAGTTTGATATAAAATAAATATATGGATTCAAACACTTCTCATTTGGAGTATTTTTATCTACTTACAAGTTAGTTGCCATTCTCATCTTAATTTTTCAATTAAAGCGTTCAACTGGATAGTGACAACTAACTTATATCGTTGGCAGAAAATATAATTAGCCAAATTTGATTATACCTTTACCAGTGATGGTTATCAGGGTTATCGGTATATATGGTTTATTTATAAAATGAGTATCACAAATTCAATATTATAATTATTTTATATTTGAGTATAATGGAAAGTTATAATACATAGCATATAGAGTTGAGTAGTAGACGCCGAGCAGGACGGACGTCAATCTTGTTTACTCCGTGCGGCTTATCTAATTATCCGAGTCAAAGTTACATTGAGCCAGTTCACGTGATTTGTCTTGAATTGAGTTGATCGTTGTTCTGAATCCAAACTTTTCGCCTTTTTAATTGAAGTTATACGAGTTTTTTTAAACAAGTCGTATTTATTAGTGTGTGTTGTGAGTATGCTGAAAGTGTAGTGGTATGCAGAGGGACATAAAAAGTTACTGCTCACCTACGGTTTCATCAAAGAGGGTTCGGTCAACGAGTTCGCCTGAGGTTGAAGGACATTCGCATAAAAAGAAATCAACCAGTGCAACAATGGGGATCGATGAGGAGACAATGAAAAAGTTATTGCAGGAGTTAGAAAGTCGTATATCATCGGATATAGACTTTAAACTGGAAAAGCTTAGAGAAGACTTCCAGAAATCAGTGTAATCGGTACGAAGAGTGGTGGACGAAGTGTTGAACGAAAATAAGAAGCTGAAAGGACAAATTTCTCAGCTCACTGACACGAACAAAGTGCTCTTAAAACGCGTTATAGGCTTGGAAGATAGGAGTAGGCGGAACAATTTGGTTTTCAGAGGTCTTAAATACAATTTAAATACGCTTGATGCAGTAACTGTTGTGAGAAACTTTTGTATTCAGTATTTGGGCTCTAGACCGGATGTTTGGATTAATCGTGCCCACCCTCTGGGTCCGGCGAGGGAAGGAGGTCCACTCATTGCAAATGTTCCCGACAACACCGATCTGACGTATATCCTAAATAACACGAAAAAGCTCAAAGGAACCGGGTTTTTCGTACACAAGGATTTTTCCTCGGAAACCAGAAAAGCCAGGGCGAAGCTGTTCGTCCTGAAAAAGGAAATCAACAGAGTACGACCAAATGAGAAAGTATTAATAAATCACGACCGTCTGACCATTCACAATGTGTATTTTGAAATTGATGAAGAAGGAATGCTGAAATCGGGTGACCAGGATGCGGAGGAAAAGCTACGCGGTGTGCTGGTAGAAGACGCGGATGCAGTCCTCAATGCGCTGAAAGGAGCAGAAGAACGACGTGGTGAAGCTGCGAGTGATGAAAGACACTGAGCCAATGCCGTCAGTCAGGAAATAAGCACAGAAAGTAAGATAGAATTTTTGGTTTATAATGTATCTGGGCTGCGGGGTAAGTTTCTTTTTGATTTTTTTCAATTTCCTAAGAGATTATGATTGTTTTGTTCTATTAGAAACCTTTGTAGAGAATGGAGATCATGTTTATTTTGGAAAGTATCTTGAAGGATATGATTATGTATGGGAATTTGCAATAAGAGGCTCAAGGTATGGTAGAGCGAAGCAAGGTCAATTAATAGCAGTTAGAAATCAATTAAAAAATAAAATTAGGGTAGAACAATTAAATGGTAGAAATGTAGTTACTTTATCGGATAAAAATGTGCATTGTTGTGCCAGTTTATCTAAGTGGAGGATCAGAAGAGGAATGGGAATTAGACTACTGTGCATTGTATGATTTTATGACGACATTAGATAATACAGATAACGTTATTCTCGCAGGTGATATGAATGGGCGAGTTGGGGTATCCCAGAATGTACCGTTAGAAATAATGTTAAATCTTTCAAATATAATATATCATGAGCGTAACTCTAAGGATAAAAGTCTTACTAGGAAAGGGTAAAAGGTAGTGAATCTCTGTGAAGAATTTAATCTGGCTATTTCAAATGGTAGAACATTAGGAGATACGGAGGGGGAGTTTACATTCGTAGGAGGTAGAGGGGCATCAGTTATTGACGTATGTTGTGTGAGTCTGGAAAGCTTGAATATAGTAAGAAAATTCAAAGTCATTCCTGCAAGCTTCTCCGATCATTTGCCAATCAATATGCGTTAGTCTCTCAAGTGATAGTTGCAACGAAAACGCAAATAATTTAATACCACTCGCCCCAAAGTTACCTGTAAGTTACCTCAATAATGCTGGTTTCAAAGAGAAGCTGACTGCTAAATGTAGAAATGTAAATAATCTTCCCGATAGCATTAACAAGACCGGTTGGTTATTGAACCAATCATTTATAGCACAGCTGATTTTAAACTCGACCCTAGGTTAATGAGGAATACATTTAAAAAGAACGATTGGTATGACAGAGAACGTGAAAAAATGAGAGCACGCATGTTTGCATGCCTTAGACTATTTCAGAAAACCAATTCACCTGCCATAAAAGAGGATTATGTGCGAATAACGAAAGAATACAAAGCGCTATGTAGAACAAAAAAGGAGAGTTACTGGAGAGATTTGAAAAAGAAGCTTAGAACTATTAAAGATTAAAAAATGTTTTGGGAGACAGTACGTAAACTGAAAGGCACTCAGTCGACAAAAAAGCCTAATATTTCCCCTGAAGAGTGGATATGTCATTTTGAACAGCTATACTCACCTGTAAGATCGAGTGAACCAACAACATACGCGGAACCGGACATTAATATTGATATTTTAGACAAAATAATTAGTAGAGAGGAAATAAATATATCATTAAAAAGACTTAAAGATGGAAAAGCTCCAGGAGAGGATAAAATTCCACCGGAATACTATAAGAATGCGCCATTAGAATTTTTTAATAGAATTTATGATGAGAGTATTACCCCCGAGTCTTTTAATAAATCAATAATATTTCCCTTGCATAAAAAAGACGACCCTAAGGACCCTAATAACTACAGAGCTATATCTTTCACTAACTCTATTTATAAAGTTTTTGTAGGAATACTGTTAAAAAGATTAGAAGAATATGTTAGAATGAGGAAAATTATCACTGAGAATCAAGCAGGTTTTAGAGTAGGGTATTCTGCCGTAGATAATGTTTATATCCTGCACAGTTTAATAAAATATTTTAATGTTGCGCAGCGTAAAAAAAGGTATTGCTTTTTCGTGGATTTCAAGTCTGCTTATGATTTTATTGATAAGGATGCACTTTTTTATAAAATTTTTGAATTGGGAATTTCCAATAAATTTGTACGAATGATTAAAGCTTTGTATGAAAGTGAATCCTCTGCAGTATGGTGTGAAAACGGGTTATCAAAGTTTATCAGGTTTGAAAGCGGATTGAAGCAGGGGTGCTTACTCTCCCCTATTTTATTCTCGATCTTCACGCATGATATATGTGAATGTGTAGGAGGAGGAGTGAGGGTGGGCGACTCTAAAATTGATTCGCTTCTTTACGCAGATGACCTAGTACTATTTAGCGATAATGTAAGGGAGCTACAAAGCATGATAAATAGATTGCAACAATACTGTATACGATGGAACTTGGTATTAAACGAAGAAAAATCTAAAATCATTGTTTTCAGAAGAGGAGGTAGACTGAGTCGAAATTAAAAGTGGTACTATGGGGACGAGGCTATTGAAATAGTGAATGAGTATAAATATTTAGGAGTTACGTTCACTCCCACGTTATCTCTAAGTAAACATTGTTCGAGTAAGCTAACATCAGCAAGATTCGGAATAAATAGTTTATGGCGAAAGTTTATAAGTAGCGACGATGTACCTATTTCCACTAAATGGCAAGTGTTTGATACGGTGAGCAGAACGACCGTCACATATGCAGGCCAGGTGTGGGGTTATCAACGGAGGGAGGACATAGAATGTTTCCATAGGTTTTTCATGAAACGAATGTTCGGGTTACCGCAAAATACTCCTAACTATATCTTATATTTAGAAAGTGGAAGGGATATTATGTGGCTACAGACTCTCCAAATGAATTACAAATACATATTAAAAACGCTTTATATGCCCAATAATAGATTTCCTAAAAGAGTAACGAGCTTAGTGGTACATAGTAATAGTGGCTGGTGTAGGGAATGGAAGCAATTATTCAATCAATTTAATGAGGGGTGGGTGGACCCTGTAGCTCAGTCGGATCTATGGGGGAGGACGTGCGAGAAAATAATTGATAAAATACGCCGTAATGTGCTGGGAACGTGGTGGGAGAGAGCCTCTAATTCTCAATTTCATCATATATATAATAAGCTGAGAACAGATTATCCAGTAAATCGGGAATATATAAATGATAAAATAAAAGAAGGATGATTTGCATCATTTTCAAAGTAAGAGGGTCTTTATTGCCACTAAACTTCAGAGTAGATAGGGGCGAAAGTAGCTATATTTGTTCGCTATGTAACAGCCAAGAAATTGAAGATATGTACATGGGGACATGTAAGGTTCTTTCGGAATACCGGGTAAAATGGTTTGCCGAAATAACGGACGAGTTGGTCCATGAATATTTAAATGGAAAGAATTGGAAAAGCCTAGCGGGATATGTGAATGTAGCGTTAAGATATAGGAAGTTTCTTGTTGATGAATTTAATTTTTTAAATTATTATTACTTTTGATCTATTTATCTAACATAAATTCTCAGATTATAAATGTATTCACAATATTTGTATAAGTGCGTGTACCATTTTCAATTCAATTTATTTTTTGCTACTAGTTGAATCAGTTTGTTGCATAAAGAAACCTTCATAATAAATAGTATGAAGTATTATGGCCATAGAAAACATTCATTTTGATTTACTCTTGTACATTTTAGTATGAACTCTCATGATTCTGGTGCCTGCAACTGTACGAAATTTATTTTTTACTGAGCTTTGAAAAATGACTGTCAACATCTGGGCAAAGATCCCAGTAGCCTTATCATGTTTATTACTGAATGCTATCTAGGAATTTTTATATCTTCATTTCTATATTATTGGAATTATGAAAAAGATTTTTTTCAGATAACGATTAGATTTAGATAAAATAAGTACCAACTCCGGCTGACGGCTTCGGCTATGCCTAAGAATTTCTGATTGTGTTGAATTTTATTGATTGTAAAGGAATGGTTTTGTTTTTTTATTGTAGTGAATTTGTATTGATTGGAGTGAACAATAAAAATTCTTTATCTATCTATCTATCTACATAGCATATAATAATAACAACTTGATGTTAATGATAATAGTCAATTGAGAATTCATATTCTTAATTGTTTCAATTGAATTGAGAATCAACACCTTTTAAAATAATTTGGAAGAAATATATGATTTATTATAAGAATTAAAGCTATTGATGATACTCTCATATCATATAAAATACAACTTCTCATAAAATATTACGTTTCCTTACCATCAAATTACGTAAATAGCATGATAACTAGCAAAATGTACCTGCTCCGTTCGACTCTTCGGGAAAACTTACTTGAATCTCCAACAACTTGATCTCAAAAGAGAATGAAATAAGCTTACTGAAAATTAACATGTGACTCTCGTCTAAGTAGGAGTGAAATAGGACTAAACCTGTTCCCCGGCTAAGGATCGAACCTTTTTTCGAAAGTTTTTTATAACCACCCAATCCATCAGTGCCATTCTGTATGTACAGGGTGGGGCAG
Source organism: Sogatella furcifera (assembly GCA_017141385.1). NCBI lineage: Eukaryota > Metazoa > Arthropoda > Insecta > Hemiptera > Delphacidae > Sogatella > Sogatella furcifera. The sequence goes on along the minus strand of CM029547.1, from coordinate 34,531,284 downwards.
AGCCGACTGACGAGTTTTGAAGGGTTATAAATAATAAACCGAACGACTTGGAAAAAACGGTTTAGCTCATTCAATTCAGTGTGAAATATGGTTTTTATTGATAATATCTTTTTATATTATATCAGTTAAATGGCAGCCATCAGCAGCGAAAGACTAATGTAGCCGATTTTTGAAGTTTTCAATCCTATTCTGGCACAGTGCGATTGGTAGGGCCTGAATCTCTTCTCTAAATTTCTCTCTCAGTTCTTCTAAGGTGTGTAGACAAGATTTGAAAACTTTATGATAGTCCCATAGAAAAAATCGCATACACTCCGCATCGGGTGAGCGTACCGGCTACCTCACATCCCCCTCACTGAGAATTGCCTTGGCAACAATTCTCTCAACACAACCATTGAAATGCGCGCTGTGTGGGCTGCAGCCCCGTCCTGCTGAAACCATGTTTCCCACAAGTCTCGTTCCTCAGCTAGTTCTTCCTGGGGCGCAGAAACGCTTGTAACATTGCAACAACGTTCGGAGGTGATATTGACGGTGATGACAACATGTGGGGGGACGTGAGGTGGCCGGTACGCTCACCCGATGCGAAGTGTATGCGATTTTTTCCATTGGACTACCTTAAAGATAAAGTTTACATACCTTGCCTTCACACCTTGAAAGAATTGAAAGAGAAATCCATCCCTACTAATCGCACTGTGCCAAAATGAGTTTTAAAACTTCAAAAATTGGCTATGTCAGTATATCGCTGCTGATGGCCGCCATTTAACTGATAAAATTTTCAAAAAAAATAACAATAAAAACTACAACTCACACTGAATTGAATGAGCCAAACCATTTTTTCCAAGTCGTTCGGTTCATTTTTTGTAACCCTTCAAAACTCGTCAGTCGGCTCTGCCCCACCCTGTACTTTAAAAATGACTTGGCAAGCACATCCTGGGATGCAGTATTTCAAAACCCAGGTGACTCTAGTTTACTTGAGAACTTCTTCAAATTCTTTCAGGAGAAATTTGATAAATTTTTCCCAGAAATTCTCAACCCATACAGTTCTCGGCGACCACAGAAGAGACAGGGCCATATGAAGAGTCATCAAGAGTGGTACAATAATGATCTTGCTGCAATCAAGGGAGTAATGCTGGCTTTAAAGGATAAGTGTGAAGGTGGTGATGATGGTGACAGGGAGAGACGTGCTAAATCCATCTACAAAAAGCAAGTTGATTTGGCTAGAAAGCATGTAACAGCAGCCAAAATTGAAAACCGCTGTAAGGCAGCCTGGGATGTTATAAATTCCCATCGTTCCTTGCCAGGGAGAAAATTGGACTTTGCGAGTCTGGATGCATTCAATGATTTCTTCATTGAATCAGTGAATAGCATTGTGAGTTAACTGCACACTGCTGGCTGCGCAAGTTCCACTAGTGCATGCACGCCTCTCTTTTTTCTGCCCCATCACTTCATTTGCCCTGAGGAAGATTGTCAAGTCATTCAAGCCATCAAAGAGTCCTGATGTGTATGTAATGTCTGCATTCATGCTTCATGAGGTGATTGATGAAATTGTTGATCCACTTGCTGTAGCAGTCAATGATTGCCTGAGGACTGCCATCTTTCCAGACTTCTTTAAAACGTCAAAAACCACCCCGGTTTATAAGAAGGGTGACCACCAGAGCCTTAAAAGCTACAGGCCTATATCTATCACTCCAATCTTTGACCTGAGCAGAGCCTTTGACTGCATTGACCATGGCATTTTGTCTGATAAGCTCCATTGCTATGGGATTGTGGACTCAGCTTTATCTATATTGAAGTCCTACCTGACTGGGAGGGCACAAGTGGTGTCTCTTGGAGGAGCTTCTTCCAGCCCACTTCCTGTGAATTTTGGAGTGCCTCAGGGTTCAATACTGGGACCAATCCTCCTTATCATAATGATAAATGACCTGGACAACAATGGCTCAACTCTACTGTTTGAAGATGATGCGTCCTTATTGTCATCTGGAGTGGACCTACAGCATGTACTAGAATTGTCAGCGGAGCATCTCCAATCTTCAACCTCATGGTTCCAGGCAAATCGCTTTCAGGTAAATGAGAACAAGACACAAAACATCATCTAAAGTTTGTCTCGCAGCCTGCCAGCTGAACAGGATCCTGTAAAGCTGTTAGGGTTTGTCTTGGACTCAAAACTGAACTGGGCTAGCCACATCCAGCAAGTGACCAGGAGGCTGTCATGGATTTGCTTCTTATTGCTAAAGCTGAGGGGACACGTGACAGAGGCATATCTGGTCATGACATACCATGCACTTTTCCAGTGCCATATCTCCTATGGTCTTCTCATGTGAGGTCATTTAGCAAGGGTTGTGGAAGTACTTAAGCTGCAGAAACGGGCTGCACGGATTATAACTGCTAGTGAACATCGACCACACTGCAAGCCCCTTTTTGTAAGACTGGGTATCATGACAGTTGCCAGCCACTTCCTTCTTCTCTGCCTGCTGCACGTTAAGAAGTATCAACATGGTCTGTTGACTCGGAATGGTGTGCACCATCACAACACCAGGCATCGAGAGCTGCTCGACATCCCAGGTTACGCCTTCAGAGGATGCAGGTATGCTATGGGAGTGCAGCATTGCGCTACTCCAATAGACTGCCTGCAAGAGTGAAGCAGTTGGATTTAAGCCATTTTGAGAAAGTGGTGACCAGATTTATGAGAGTCAGGGCCTACTATGAAGTGCGTGAATACATGCAGCATTATTCTATGCTTCTAGAAAAATTGCAATGCTTAGGAATAAGAGGGGTACCCCTGGAACTTTTCAGGAGTTATTTACAAGGTCGTTCCCAATTTCTGACCATAGATAGTGTTACAAGTAGAGCTTATTTGTCAGACTATGGGCTCCCACAAGGTACGGTATTATCACCAATATTGTTTCTCATATATATTAATGACATGTTATACCTAGAAATAGAAAATTGCAAAATTTTATCATATGCGGATGATACTACTTTACTATTCACCACCAACTCCTGGAATGACATGAAGAGGGTTAGTGAAAATGGGCTCAGTAAAATTAAGGCATTCTTGGATCACCACATATTGACATTAAATACCACAAAAAGTACCTATTTAACTTTCTCTCCAAATCAAGCTGGTCAACCTAATCAATTCATCAATATTAAAATTCATTCACATACCTGTTACAGTGGCAATTCTGTGGATTGTGACTGCCCAATAATAGATAGTGCTTCAAAAACTAAATTTCTTGGCATTATTCTGGACCGCCATCTTAAATGGGATGTTCATATCAATAGCCTTTGTCGAAGATTGAGGTATCTAATTTTCAAATTCCATAATATTGGTATGCTAAAGAATAAAGATATTTCTCGCCTAGTTTATTTTGCATATGCCCAATCAGTGCTCCAATATGGTATAATAGCCTGGGGAGGAGCCAGGAACATCCATTTCAATAAATTATTTACCATCCAAAAGTTTCTAATCAAATCAATTACTTCCAAACCAAGACGTTACCCTAGCAGTGATCTTTTTAATGAGTTCGGAGTATTAACTGTCAGACAATTATATACAAAAAATCTTCTCTTACACGTAATAAAAAACAAAAATAATTTCCACCTTCGAGAGACTATGTATGACTTGAGGCCTTCTAGCATTACTTTACAAAATGATCGTACAGTTTTGGACGTGTGTCGCAGGCAGTTTATCTTTGTAACTAGAAAACTTCTTAATCATGTACCCTTCGATTTTGTTAATCTCAAATCAAACAGTAGAACTAGGCATGAACTGGATAAATGTATTGTAGCTTTCAAGCTCAATGAAAAACTTTTTTGATGTATGTAAATTTCAATTAGGTACTAGATTCTATACTTTCTGTATTGATAAAGGTATTCTCCTTCCAATGTTATCCATCCATCTTCACTACAGTTATAAAATACTGGAGATGTAACAATAGTTTTCTGTGTCTGTTGAAAATTGTAACTTATTATTCTGTGGTGAAAACTTCTCCTTTCAATTTTCAGTGTATTTTAAAATAACAAATTCATTGAACTGCAGTAGTTCTGCTACTACTGCTGTATTTAATATTTCAAATTTCAACATCAACTTGTAATTTATTTATTTTCTATTACTTGTCTGAAATATTGCAATTATCTTCGCTTGTCTATTCGAAATTTTTCCATATTTGTAGAGTAATTATATCATCCTGTTTCGTTCTGTATTGTTCTGTATAGTTTTTTGGAATTCATAGCGACTCATTCCTGCGCTCAGGTTTAACCTCTGCAGGGATTTTTTCTTCTTATAATAGTTTCTGTAATATGTAATTTATTGATTATGTTACAAATTTTGTTACAGTGTTGTATTCTTAATTTGTTTTTGAAGAATAAATGATTTTGATTTGATTTTGATTTTGATGAGTGATGACCTGACTCAAATGTTTACTACTAAGTCATTTTATGCCATCTTGATCTTGACTTGAGTATTATAAGTGTTGTTTCTATTCTGTAATAACGCCATCGATCCCACAGATGTAGGTAATGGATGAAGAAGGAGGTATATATAAGGTAATCCCGAGACTTGGGACCAGCGTTCGTGGAAACCAAGAGTTGAATATCAGCTTGGAATGAGATCTAATTTTACCTTTTTCATGTACTAATATTGTATGGATACAGTACAGGGCAGCAGCGCCCGCAGCCTAAACTTGATTAGGCCCGCAGCCTAAAGTTGATTTATTTTAAAACTACTGGACAACAATTGCTATTTCTAATTTAATCTGGCCATGTTCTCAGTTTGCATCTTGCCCCTCAACATTTTCAATTAGGCAACACTCTATACCAGTAAAAATCAATCAATGATTTCGTAATTAATAATTGCTTATTCTATAAATAGATAAAATTTAAATATACTTTCAAATTAATCAAAGTCTTACCTGATTGATTTTTAGTTTAAAAATGGACTTCCTTTCCACAAACTGTTTTAGACCATTCAAGCGCAACATTATGTAAATAAAAGGCAAACAACTTGATCTACTTATCAAAAGAATGAGAGAGCTAAACGATTATAATTAAACAAACATTACTCAAGCCAAATAACAAGAAAGTAGAATTTTTGTATCACTGATGAGAAGATTCAAGATTGTAATAGCAGTACAGAGTTGCAGTGTGCAATCGCATTCAAAATTTCAAAGATTGGGTGTCGGAAAAACGTATGTACATAACCTAGAAAAGTAGAAATCTAGAAATGTGATGGTGCACCAACTGAATCAGCTGTTGAGCTGTACCAACTGAATCCTAAATCGCTGAAAGATTTGGATTATAATTCATGCGATGCCAAAAAAGTATACCATTGACAACGGACAATCTGTACCATTCTTGAAACTACAAAACTACATTCTGTACCAATTTAAAATCCCACGTTGCTAACCACTGGGCTATGAGGGTTTTGATAAGGAGTCGATTCTGCCAGTGATACCAACATGATTTTAAGGTCGTTTCCTTGCCAGAATGACTCCACTAACTGGGAGAGTCATGACTGGAACAATGAAAGAGTGACAATAGTCAAGATTTTGGGCTTACTTTATTGCCATCTGGTGTCGAATTCAAAAAACAGCAAAAAATGTGCCACTTTGCTGAGTTGCCAATTTTTTGTTTTCATAGACCCAATCCCACTCCCTACACCTCTCCTAGGGGTTTGGAATCCTTTGTCACAGGCATTGACAAGCCTGGGTTGGTTTCCGTATTCGACATTCTCTCCACCTCATTTCTAAAGTGGAAGCTCTGTCTAGACTCTTCCAAGTGCAAGTGATGAACCCAAAGTAAACAATAAGTATTATCAGTCTTTCAAAGAATGAGGCAGATTAAATGTCAATTAACTTGAATGAAACATTTTTGGACGTAAAATTATTGAGCAAAGTGCTGTGATTATATACAAGAGTATATGCAAGAGTATATACTCTTGTTTCAAATTTATTATCTATCAAAATTTAGGAAAGAAATAGTTCAGGCTATGCCTAGTTTTTCTTGCCTAGTTGAAATAATATTTTTATGATTTGTGTAATGATGTCAATGAATAAAATGAATGAATAAAAATTAATACGGTTGAGTCCAGTCCAATAATTATTAAAATCGTTGATACAGCAATATGGGATGTGGATGAAAATAATAGGCTATTACTGAATAAAAATTTATCAATAAGTACGGTAGCCTATAATTATGTATAAAGCGTCTCATAGACAGGAAAAATAGGAAAGTTACTGGCGTCTCAGTACTGTAATTTTATCACTAAAATACGGTATTGAAACAGGGGAAGTACTTTTGTGAGACATTTTTCAAGAATAAGTACGAATCTTGCTGTTAGTTTTATGTGCACAGATTACAATAATTGTGCCATCGTTGTCATTTTGCTTCACATCAGATTGAATAAATTGAATAAAGTGATTTCCGCAAATTTGACTGGCGTGAATTCCGCGGATATGCCAGAATAGTGCCGGTGATGGCCAAAAAGGCACTAAAAAACAACAAACAAGTGCTAAAATAGACATGTACAATATTCAATAAGTTAATGATACCTACAAAAAAGGACATGCCTGAAAACAAAATGTAATAGAATGTCATTGAAAAGCGAAACTATTCCTATATTGCGATTTTTTATTTAGTAACTTTATTAAATTTTCAAGAATTTTGTCTTATCCAACAGACATCGCGGATAATATGCAATTTATTTATTTATTTTATTTATTTATTTATTCCTTGATATAGCATTACAATAATTCACGATGTAGAAATATAACAGCAAAATGAATCAATAACAAAAATGCAAATAAACATAAGGAACTACTTCCCCAAAAGAGCAAGCTCGAGCTTGGGGAAGGAGCAGCCGTACTTTGACTACTTACTTATTACCATATTATATATACATTACCTATATATTAACAACTGAAATCAAAACCTTTCAGTAAACAATATAAATCAGTTATGCTACAATAATCAATATATTTACATACAATATGTGTTAGATGCAACAAAAATTGTTTATTATAATATTGTTCATACATATTGCCTAGCCTAGTGTATAACATGATATAAAATGAGTAAAAAAATGAAATCCATTCAACTGGAATAATTATTATACTAATGCATTCCAGAAATTCTCGGCACTATCCCAGCCATGAGAGTTAACCAGATACATTTTCAAATGTAATACAAAGTTTTTTTGGGCAAGTAAACCTCTCAAATTACTTGGGAGAGTATTAAAAAATAATGGTGACAAGTAGATAAAGCTACGCTGACCGGCCGCAGTCAATAATCTAGGCACAGTAACCAGACCTGACTCTTCCCGTCTTGTAATAGCACAATCCGTTCTATTGATGAAATGAAAAGTGATCGCTTCTTATAATATAATATAATATGTTTCAAAATATGTTGCAATGTGGATGAAAGCACGTTTCACATTCACCTCAGGCAATCTCTGCGTTGGTTTTTGGTTGCTTGCTCACCATTTGCAGCTGAGATTCGAGGTCACAGAAATTCGTCACTATTGTTTTGAATAAAAGCTCGTTTGTCATAACAAAAACATAATACACACCCTCACACTGACAAGAATGTGAGTCCATGTCATTGAGCAGCAGTTACCTGTTGACAGTGGTCACTCCACTTCGTGAGTCTTGAATATTTGAATGAGAATATTTATAAATTTTGATGAAGAATGAGTAGAGGGGATACGCCTGCTTGCTATTTATAAATACTGATAAATAAATTATTTGATTGAACTAGATTTCATTCGTCGCCTAATTTATTCAATATTGACTGTTTTCGACAACAATATAATTATAAGAAATATACATTATTTACAAATATACAAATATATTTGGTGAAATTAGGTGACAAATTTCACACCAGGCTACTCCAGCTAATAAGAGATTGATGTGATAGAGCAATCATTAATTAGCAGCTATTTATAAGCCTGGAGTGATACTGGCTTCTTGTATGGAAAAATTACTCTACTACTTGGAAAAAATGTTCACTATTTGTTCAAAACTCTAGCACTCAAAGATCTCAAAACGCTTCTCGGACTGTTGGCAAAGATCAAATTGTAGTGAATACTATTATACTAACTACTCCTCATTAAAACTCATTGCATTTCATCATAAATTGGCCATATAATCCATTGAGGGCATGTCTGTAAGTTTCCAAGTAAAACCAGAACTGCCAAACAAATGATCTTTCCATCAAGAGAGAGTTTCTGAGTGGAAGACAATACACAATAGATAATAGGAGGAGAGAGGGTGGGTCTATACAAACATACCTTTGAAATGAAAGGCCCTTTCAAGTGAGTCGGTTTCTTTTCAATACTGAGTTATTCTAGTCAACCCTCATTCAAGTCAATCTGACAACATGGCAAGGGCCACCGTGTCGATGGGTGCAAGAGCTAGTAAAAATACGGTTGTGTTAGTAAATGTCTGTGTGTTGGTAGAGTCAGACAGTGACTGTGCAAATCACTAATGAGTCACTAAATTTTTATGGAACCGAAATCTCCCTAGTGTAATGATTTGAAATTTACATACGTTCTCAAGTACAAGTAGAGACATGATACATTTCATTCTTCCATTCTCCACTTGGATTGGACAATGGGTTATTCTGTAAAGAATGATTTTCAAAAATGAACTTTTTAAAAAATTCGTGTTTTTTGGAAATTTTAATTGGGATTGATAAAAAATACCTTCAAACAGATATGCTCAAAATTTCAAGACTTGATTTGCAACCAATCATGAGATATCTGTTCCTTAAGTTTCAACTTTGAGAACCCCATAACTCACAAACTAATTGAATAAAAAACATTTTTCTACATGAAATTAATTACATTTTCATAGCTCAATAGTATCCATATGAAAAAACTTTGAGAAATGTCTCCAGGAAAATGTTCTGAAAAGTGTGTGAAACTGCCTTAAGAGCATAATAGACTTTTCTGACCAGGAATGTTTCTCAAAACTGATGTTAGGTTGCAATCCTGCAGTGCTGAGAGCATGAATATAGCATGAATAATGTGTATAGTAATAGTGTGAAGCAATCCTTTTTTTCCTTTTTTCGTCCTTAATATGCAAATTTTCAAAATGCTCTACAGCCTATAACCTGGGCGTCCATGTCTACTATCACCATGGCAAGTTTGAATTTAATCGGTCAAGCGGTTCCGGAGGAGTAGTTATACAAAGAGTGACTTTCCTAATCCATTAGAGCCTCGCTTCGCTCCGCTCAACAAATATCTGGTACCAAGCTTTGCTCTGAAGCTGCGGACGAACTGTTGAATTACATAGGCTAAATATGTTGGCCTTTTGTAAAAAAAAATCAAAATTGATATGATCACCTCTCACAATTTTTTGGCATGAACATGTGTTATAGACTTGAATGTAACTCCATTTACTCCAGCTGGATAGTTTTGGTCAGCTAACGATAACAGCCATTTTACGCAGTACTTGGGATGAATAAGGAATATTTGATTCTTTTATTAATCCTGCCAGATAGTTTTCCCAGACATGAGACCTGGTGCAATCTTATTTTTCCATCACGGTTATATTACATTCCAAATTTTGAGGAAATCGTTAGAGCCGTTTTCTAGATCCGTGGTTCCACAAACATACATATAAACATACATACATACATACTCACATACATACAGAAATTAGTCGCTTAATATAATAGGATATTATGTGCCAAATGGTATAATCTGTCGGCGGCGCACAACGACATCTTGTACCAATTCCTGCTTAAAAGTGTCACAGAATGTCGTTATTACACAATGTCGTTGGTAAAAAATGTCGCCTTCCATTTAATATTATAAAGTCGATTTTCGTTGTAGTTTTCATTTTTTCACAGTGGTCTTTTTCAAAACACGTAAATACCCCTCTTCTTCAATGTTGAATTTGAAAAATATTTAGCTATACGAAACAAATTTGTTTTACGATTCAACAATTATTACCAGTTTGTAGTTTCTCGGACTCTCGGATATCGGCATTCTTGTGCATTAAAAATACAGTTTTGTTGTGGCTCCAGAGATCTGAGGCGATCATCCCATCATCGATTTCGATGAATTCTGAATTGGACCGCTATCGGGACAATGAGTCTTGTGTAAGTTGGGTTACCCGAAGCATTCCTTGGTTTATACAGTTTACATGCATTCATACAGTTTACATGCAACTGTATTATCACGGGCTCTAAACACAGTATTAGGACTATGGTCGGATTATGTTATGAGGCTTTTTGCTACTTTTCTAGTTCTAGTTTCTAGTTCTTTTCTTTTCTCGTTGATAGTTCATGCACCTAGGGTTGTTAATTAGGTGCTGTTAATAGGGTTGTTAATCATGTAGGTTAGGTTGAGTTAATTGGCGATTAGGTTAGTCCAAGCTTAGGTTAGGTTAGTTGAAGCTCAGGTTAAGGTCAGCTCAAGCTCAACCCAAATGTCCCGGGTTCAAACCCAGGTCAGACCAGGAATTTTTCTCAGGCCACTCTCCCGTGTTTCGGATGGACACGTTAAGCCGTCGGTCCCGGTTGCCTAAAAAAAGTCGTTAAGTCATGTCAGAGGCCCTGAAATTGATCAGGAGCGACCTGAAAACTCTGACACCATACCTGAGCCAGCCAGGTCACACGAATATTATTATTATAGGTTAAAATTGTTGAAGGTTAGGTTAGTTAGAGCTTAGACTAGTAAGCCCCATGGGCTGAAGAACTCGCGTGCAAACTCTTGAAGTTGACTTATGGATTTAATAACTTGATGATAAATTTTGCAGTCGAGTCCACGTGATCAAGGAATAGGAATCACAAATCTTGCCAATACCTATATTAATACAATTCTGAATGAATCCTTTTTGTGAGGATATAGTTATGTACGATATATTTTGATATAGGCTACCGTTTTCATTTGTTCCTATTCCAACTATCCGCAAGTCCACTGCAGCCAATGCACCAATAAAAACGTACTTGTTCAAGACGACTTGATCATAAAGAATCACAAAGAATAACTGAACAATTCTAACAATTTGAATATATGGATGTAATAAAATTTTATTATATTTTTTTGCAGAAACTTATTCATACTATATTTAAACTTAGAGTATAGAGTTATATTGATCACATTTTCTATTGAATTCAATAGCCTTAGTAAGTTATGAAGTGTAACAAATTGGAAACAGTTGAGCCATTGACAAACTTTGTAGAGCTTTGTTCAAGAATGGGATTTTCCAATATTTTAGTATTTTCATTCGGATAAATCAAATATATTATTGATCAAAGATCCATTCAATATAGCATTCCTCAAATCCCATAGTGAAGCACAGGTGAGATTATTATCAGTTTGACCTATCAAAACATGTAATGGGAATTAGATGGAACAAAAATGTGTTTTAATGAAGATTGGGGATGAATGTCTAATGGTAAAATAATTCAAATTGCCGCCTCTTGTCAGTTGTTCTAATAAATAGACGCCTATTATTTAAAACAACTCCGTATAATCAGCTGATCATAGCTATAAGAGGATATTTTTTTTGAAGTGACTGCGGCCAGCTGCTGTCGATCGCGGTTGTCAACAATAGCTGAATGCTCCATTGTTGAAGCATTCGTCTTCGGCCCATTCAACACGGGCGTAGGAAACGCGGCGTTAACGTCGCGTCGGCAACGCGTGCTCGACAGAACACATTGTGTTAAATGGGCTTGTCTACACTAGCGAAATAATCGAGCGTTTTCACAGCGTCAGCGGGCGTCAACGGGCTTAGCTGTGAGTTAGCAACGCGTTGAGAACGCGTGATTATTTCGCTTGTGTAGACAAGACCATTTAACACAATGTGTTCTGTTGAGCGCGCGTTGATCAGCTGGGTTTTGTATCACTTTTTCTAGGTTAGGTTCATCAGCCATTTTGATTTTCTCTTCACGCGTTTGCTACGTGTAGTTTGCAAAAAATTTTGGCGCGTTAACGCCGCGTTTCCTACGCCCGTGTAGACTGGGCCTTCCTCGAACGAATCCAGTCGCGGCCGCATCAAGCAAAACGAATAAAATGTATGCTCTCAACCATTGTTGTACAGTCGTCACTGCCCGCCGCGGTACGTTCTATCAACTAAAACCTACCTCAAGAGTGATACAGTAAATAATGATGTTACACGAGATTATAGCAGACGCCAACGAAAAAGGCAATTGAAGAGCTATTAGTGATAAGGAACTTTACCAGGAAAGACAGTCGGCAAGCGATCTGCAAGAACATATTATTGAGTCAAGAGCAAGCGGAACTAAAGTGTTTTGCTCATTTAGACAACTTACAGACTGTCCTGAGAGATAGCTGAGTATTCGCCAACCACAATTTCTGTTACATTGGAAACATCATGTAATCAGATTTGTTTTGAAAATCATGTTAGCTCTGAACAGATTCTTGTTTCTTGGATAATTATTGTACTTTTATTTTCAATTTTAGTCTTCTATCAGTTGCTTGCTAAATTTGAACCGGATAATTATGATTTAAAAAATCCATAATCATGATTTCTCATCACATTTTTTACTGTGGTGGCTGCCCAAGAGCAAATAAAAGTCCTTTTCTACCAAAAAAATACTGGAAAAATGTCTTGTGATAAAATAATTCAAATTTGCTGCCTCTTGTCAGCTGTTCAAATAAATAGATCACATGTTTAAGCTTTGAAATCAATATTAACATATGACTTCATTATTATGAGAACATTATTATTTCTCATGATAATATTTTCAAATTTACTGCTAATATTCAATCAGCTGTTTTATTGAAATCAGATGGATTATCCAAAAAATGATTCATTCAAATTCCATATGACATTTTTTCTAGTTGTGATTATTTTGTTGAAATATAATAGATGCCGGAGTATATATAGATATATTGTTGCTGAGAGCTTATCCTTTTTTGCCTGATAAAGGATGAAGGAGTCAGTCGATTTCATTGTCCAACAAACTTGACCTGTATAGAAGTATGAAGAATATATGTTATGAATTTGAAGTTGATTAATTGAGGCATTCGAAAGTTATTGTCAAACATACAGACAAGCAGACAAACAAACAAACAGACGGACAACAACTTTGGGCTTGAGTCAAAAGAAGGAACTCACTATTGCTCGTTCAATTAGTTTAACCTTAGGTTAGTTAGAGCGCAGGTTAGGTTAGTTAGAGCTCAGATTAGGTTGGGTTAGCTGAAGCTTAGGTTGGGTTAGCTGAAGCTTAGGTTAGGATAGCTGAAGCTTAGGTTAGGTTAGCTAAAGCTTAGGCTGGGTTAGTTAAAGGTTAGGTTAGTTAGAGCTTAAGTTGGGTTAATGAGAGGTTAGGTTAGGTTTGTTGGTGGTTAGGTTAGTTGAAGCTCATGTTAGGTCAGCTGAAGCTTAGGTTAGGTTAGTTGAAGCTTAGGTTGGATTAGTTAGAGCTTGAGTTGGGTTAGTTAGAGCTTGAGTTGGGTTAGTTAGAGGTTAGGTTAGTTGGAGCTTAGGTTATGTTAGTCGCGGTTAGGTTGGCTAAAGTGTAGTTTACTGGCCACCCTCCCAAAAGTCAAATTTCTGGTTGCAATCAATTAAGTATGTTATTCTGATGACAAATTTAAAAAAATTAGTTGTTGCTGTCTATTAGTTTTTGAAATGAATCAAGTTTATAGTTTGGTCTGTGGAAGCTAGAAGATTGGCTCACATGTACTCTAATTCTTATTTTAGAAGTTCTAAAGTGCATCCAAACTGTACAAAACAGCACAAATCAAGCACTAGTTATGTGTCTGAGATTTATTTATGACTGAAGGTTAGGTTAGTTGAAGCTTAGGTTAGGTTGGTTAAAACTCAGTTTGGGGTAGTTGGAGTTGAGTTAGTTAAAAGTTAGTTTGAGTTAATTGGAGGTTAGGTTAGTTTAAGCTTAGGTTAGGTTAGGTGAGTTGAAGCTCAGGTTGAAATAGTTGGAGGTTAGGTTAGTTAGACTTTAGGTTAGTTAGAGCTTAGGTTTGTTGGAGCTTGGGTTAGGTTAGCTAAAGCTTAGGTTGGGTTAGTTGAAGCTCAGGTTGAGGTAGGTTAGTTAGAGCTTAGGTAAGGTTAGTTAAAGCTTAGGTTGGGTTTGCTGAAGCTTTGGTTAGGTTAGCTGAAGCTTAGGTTAGGTTAGCTGAAGCTTAGGTTGAGTTAGGCTTGATTTCACCAAGAACTAAAACTACAGTTAGTTGTATCAAAACTGACAGTTAGCCCGTAACTGACAAAATTGGATTTCACCACACCCGGTTAAGGTCATGTGACCTCAAAAACTCTGTTTAAAACTAACTCACCGATTTTGGTCAGTCAGCCATCAAAAACTACAGTTTCTAACCTAAAAGCAATTTAGGTTAGGGTCTATCTGAAGACTGAAATGTTTACTAATACTAATGTAGGCCTGGGCTATCATCCAAAATAGATTAATCTTGAGGCTATTTTTTGTTCAATTAATCAGTCATTAAACTATTTAGTACATGCATTTGTATTCTAATATATTGCTTCATTGATTATTCAGTCAACCCAAGCTGAATTAGTAGTTGGAAGTACTATTTGAATTGAAGTATAATATTGTTATGGTACCATACTGATATGAAACAACCAATAATGCTAGGAAGAGAGCTTTTATGCATTGGTGTTTGTAAGCAAAAACAGAAAAGTCATTTGCTGTGAAAGGAAAGGTTATTTGTTTCAAAAGTAAGTTGAATATCAGCAAATTTAATTGAGCAGAAGTGAGATTATGTTGTTTCATTTGAAGTTTCTTTCTTTCCGGTACGGTAGTCTATCCTAACAAAATTACGGCCAACCGTAATGTGAGAATTTCAAGATATTAGGCAGAACTTTTCTTGTGATTAGCATGTCGTTTTATATACAAGAATGTTTTAATTAATGAATGGATGATAGAACAATCAGTTATCGTTAGGCTACCCTCTGAAGTAGATATCAGAGAACCAATAACTTTCTGTTTATAGCCTATTGACTTGACTTGTAGAGAATAAGAAGGAAGAATATTATTATTGTAGAGGATAAGATATTTCAGCATTAACTTAAATGCAATTGATACAGATTCAGAGTAGGCTTACTGCTTCCATTTCAAAGATTAGGCTACTCTGTTACTGAGTAGGCTAAGATCTACACATCTACTCAAATATTCTATATAGCCTACTAGAGAATCATGTAATCTAGTATCCATGGGTCTACTGTTTACATAACTACCTACTGGTAATGTCCACTAGTAATTTGGATGATGTGGATTACATTACTAGATAGCCTATCCGTAAGGTTACCATACATCCTCTTTTCCCTGTTCATGTCCGGTTTTTTGGTCATTCAAAAACGTACGGGCGGATTTTTCAGAAATCCCTTATTTGTCTGGGTTTTCACGGAAATGGGCAACAAATATACAGTAAATCATACTTTTTACTGATTTATCATAATTATTGTGTCGTAAGAGTAGTAGTGCCAATGTCTTTTCCCCATTATATAAAGAGTGGTATAGTCTGTACAAGCAAAGAAGACCCTCTGGCAAAATGATAAAATGACTCCTGCTCGGTCAATATTGGTTAAAAAATAATTGATTTGGTCACAATTGTAGAAAACATTCTGATCAATTTGAGACCAAATCAATATTTTTTGAACCAATATTGACCAAGCTGGAGTAAAAGTGAAAACAAAAGTTGTCAGATCCTCAAAGTTTATTTAAAAAATATCATACTTTTCGATTATAATTATGGATAAGTTCCACAACATCTCTGATAAAAGTGTGAATTTGTTTTGATCTTACCCCCTAAGGCCACAAGGTGTCCTTAGCCTACTGTATTGGAACTCATAGAACATAAGCTCTTTTATTCAATATATTCATGCTTTGCTTTTTGCTTTATAAAAGAAGAAGTCTGATGATAAGAGAGCAAATAATGATTATAAAGATTTTCATTATTAAATAACTTTGGTGAGTTGATTCATCATAAACTTCTGCTGAGGGCATAATAACAAGCCTAATCAAGGTAAATAGACTAGGTACCTACTCTCTATTTACTGTGAACCTAAATATGGTAACTATTATTCAATTTTGTCTTTTGTAATTACGGGAAAGAACCGGGGAGTATTTTATCTATAGACTAGGCTATAATATGTTTATATGCAATAAGGGTTGAATACTTTTATTAATTATTTAGTACCTATCAACATAATATTGGAACTGAACATAACAGATATTGGACTGTGTCATACAAATCTAATCCTAATGAAACTTGTTTAGGGTTCATCTTCTTTATTGCTACTTTTCTTGGTTCTTATTGCATAATAGTAGTTTATGCAACGGTTGTATAATGGGAGCCTTTATAGCATGAGGTGAGATGTAAGTTAGAGCCACGAGCAAAGCGAGTGCTCTAAATATCTCACAAATGCTATAAAGGCCTAATACAACCGTTGCATACACTATTTTATCTACGACCACCAGTGTAGTTATCAGTATCAGATCAGTATCAAGCTATAGACCACCAGTATCAAGCTATCTGTAAGTGTACGCTATTATAAAAAACAACATACCATCGTTTATTTAACTTCTTTTGTCTTCATCCTACTTGAACTGTTATGATAATCAACTTATTACTTTACTTGTTAAATATGTTAAAAATAACATATCAGTCAGAACCACAAAACGCATTTGACAAGCAACAAAATCGTGAGTGTTATCGTAAAAGTGAAAGTTATTAACATATTCACTAACAAAGTTATAAGTATATTAAATTATTTAAACTTTGGACTATTCAAATTAGTTAAATATTTAAATACGTAAATTGAAATATTGACAAGAAAATACTGGTAGGCTACTCAATCCCAATCGCAGTTTTGATTTTGAGGTTAGTTGAACACTGTTTACTTTTTATCACCTGATTTCAAAACAAAACAAGGAATGTATCATAAAGTGGAATTTGGACTGTATCGTAAAGTTCCTCCTGTATTGAAAAATGTTCATTACGACACGGTTCTAAGATTCTATTTTGAAATGGTAGTCATTTCGATTTCAATTGTAAAACTGAAATAGGAATTTTTCAATACGCCCGTAGATAAATAACTTTTCAAACTAGAATTGTCTTCTTGCACTCATCTCCAAATGTTATGGATTAAGTTGAGCTTACTTCAAAAAGAAGCATCTTTCAAACATTGGTTTTTCGATTATAATTTAGAAAAAGGAATGGAATGTCCTTGTTGGACTAGGTACAAATCAAAAATCTACAAAATCAGAATCTACAAATATTCCTCATAAAACTTTAAAAATAGTCTTGTTATTCTAAAACTGCATGTAGTATTTCAATTAATGCCAATATTGGGAGCTTATTATACTAGTTGACAAGTCAAGTTCATGCAAGGTCATTGAGAGGTTTGGGGCATGCATATTTGATAAATTTTATTAATTTGATATTGGAGTCATCAATTAGGAATAGTTTCCATCTTCTTGCACTCAATAATTTATTTTCAAATCACTTCTTAGAGAAGCAAATTCTCAATATTAGTGAGAGCTGATTCAAGTTTTTGAACAATGAATTTAATGTTTGATAAGTGATTAAGTTTCAATTAAACTAACTAATAAAGTCTTATGAAACGAATCAACAAATAAGAATGTTTTTGAATGGGAAGATTCTACTAATAAATCTACCAATAAAACAAATATAACCAAACAAAACAGAAAACACAAGTGTGATGGATTGACCAAAACAAAGTTTTGAGGTTATAAAAATGACGTTTCTAGGCATTTTGTTCCTAGTTCCAAGCATCAAGTCAGTCCACTGCCTCTTTGATTCCCGAAAACTTACATTTTTGGAACCACAGTTCAGTTTGTGCTGGTGAAATCCGTCTGAGTTCAAAACTACCAGTAAGTTGGGAACCACAATTCCGAAAACTACAGTTACTTCGGTTTTGGTGAAATTCACCCTTAGTTAGAGGATAGGTTTGTTAGAGCTTGGGTTGGGTTAGCTGAAGCTTAGGTTAGGTTAGCTGAAGCTTATGTTAGGTTAGTTATAGCTTGGGTTAGGTAAGTTAGAGCTTAGGTTAGGTTAGTTGAAACTTAGGTTTGGTTAGCTGAACATTGTGATTGGTCAGTTTAACCTCAGGTTAAGTTAATTTGAGCTTAGATTAGGTTAGTTGAAGCTCAGGTAAGGTTAGTTCACAGCAACTGCTGATCTAACTCTAAACTTCATTAATTATAAACTACTGGACAGTGACAGCTATTTTTTTGGTCATCAGAAGGCCATACTTAATCAATTGCAACTGGAAATTTGACTTTCAGTTGGGTGGCTGGTAAACTTCACTTTTACCACACTAATGATTGTCAGGTTCTTTCTTACCATACCAGCTTCTGTAGTTAGCTGGTTACGGTACAATTCCAGCAGTAATTCATATTCTAAGGGTAAGTAGGCCCATAGTAAGATGAAAATGAAGATGTTCAACTGTGATTGACATGTTCCGCTGTTCCCCCCTCCATAGCTTTAGCGTGATACTTACTTCTTACTCACTTCTGATGTCTTCCTTGCGGTCCTGGGATCGGGAAATTGTCAATGATTCTGATCTCCTCTATCATGGTCGTCAGGTTGTTGAGAGTACATAGCTCTATACTCTAAGTCTAAGGTGATGGTAAGTACGCTCCTCAACAAATTTGGTCACTGCATAGTACAGTCTTACAGTGAGGTATTTTTTCATCTCTCTGTGAAATGTTGTCCGTAAATTCTTCAGAGTTTTCAGGCTGTCTGGTAGATAGTTGAGCCTGCACAGATAGGAATGTTCTTGAATTTGCTGAGCCTATGCTGTGGAAGGTCAATATTGAGTTTGATTCTTGTGTTGTGAGAGTGCTGACTGTTTTATGGATTATGGTTTTGAGTATTTAGATTGAGACCACTGTGGGCAGTTTGTTTTCAATAAATAGTGGTTTACAGTGCTCCATTGCATTTCTTGGCAAGGCTCTATTGTTCCCAAGGCTTTTTTCTGGCTTCTTAGGACTATCCATATAAGTGACACCTGCGCTGCAGCTCTCCAGGCAACAATACCGTATTGCAGTTGTGAGGCAAATAGGGCATCATATGCAACAAATGTGGGAATTACATCAGTGGTACATCTGTTCTTAGAAGCTTAGAGTGACCTTGACCCAGTGAGCACTTATCTGTAGATGCTTTTAGATAACAGAAACAGAGGTACCGGTAGTGTGTTATCTCCGATTGAATATCTGTGCCTTGAATGACCGGCTTTATGAATTAAATTGTGTGGTGGTAGTTTTGAACTGTTTTTTCACCTTTACAAACTTATATTCAAACAACGTCATATCTCTCGTAATCCTTAAAATTCAAACTCTGTTTTCAGGAGCTTCCCCTTCTCACCCAAACGCCTTGTTAGCTCTCTGGGCATTCCATTTATCCATCTATTTCCATTCCTGATGAAACGAATATTGGATATTATTTTATATAATTTTAATTAGAAATTTAAATGGAGTGTTGATATACGGTATATTTGATTCATATTAAAAATGGTTTTGTTTGTTATTGGTACTACAAATACAGGAAATCCAAAATTAACTTACAAGAAGTATAGTTATAGAAAAAGTGCCCCAAGAGCCTCAGGAAATATTACTTGGCGCTGTCTCAACAAGTATTGTAAAGCACAACTTGTAACCAATAGTGCAGTTGATGTCATAGTTGATTCATTGTGTGCCAAACATAATCATCCGATTCCAATAACTTCAAAAAATAATTCTATTTCAAGTGCTTGCTGTTCAACTCCAACCATGACAACTGAGAATAAGGACATTCTTATGAATGATGAATTATCGTTGAATGAAAGAGAAGTGAGCGTAGATAAATCTATATCTCAAGAAGAAAAAAATTCTGTGTTTGAGAAGTTAATGATGGAAAATGAAAACCTGTTGCGGGAGAATGAATGGTTTGAATGAATTGAACGGTCTATCTTGAACGACGTCCGAATTATGGAGCTGACTACTGAGCGACAGACCAAAGATGACTCTTCTCAAACAGATGAAGTACACATAAAGGACGTATCTGCTGATAAAGTTGAAAAAAATAAGGTGACTGATGGCAGTTTCAGTTTGGAGTTTGGTCAGATAGATCTCTTGCTCAAGGAGAACACAAACCTCATGGACCAGATTATAGTATTGGGTGACAAACTTGAGGAATCTAGGAAAAAAATTATTATTCTTGAAGAGATTGTGTCGGAAGCTGAGCAGATTAAAAACTTGAATGGGACCAGCATGCACTCTAATAATGGTTCAAGTGATAAATATTGCCAACAGAAATTTGATAATTTAAAAAACTTTCAAAAAGAGCAGTTAGTGAGAAACTTTAATAATGTTAGGCCAGTTAGAATCAAGTGTTTTTCTGACAGTGAAGGAAGGAGAGTTGTTGATGGAATCTTATCAAGAAGTCAGCACAATGTTCTAAGTATGATGAAACCGGGTGCCAAGTTTGAGAGAGTTACTGAGGATTGCAAAAGTATTTGTTCGGATATGACTAAAGAGGACATTGTAGTTTTCATTGCGGGAGGTAATGATGTGGCATCCAACGAATCCAATTATTTAATTCAATCATTCAGGAGCAGGCTGTTGGATTCGCAGCATACAAATGTATTAGTATTTTCCATACCTCATCGTCATGATCTTCCTAAGTGGTCTTGCGTTAATAAAGAGATAAAAAAACCAACAAACGCTTAAAAAGTATCAGTGAGCACTTCTCTAATGTGACTTTTTCAGATTTAAGTTCTCTAGGTCCTAGATTCCATACATCTCACGGTCATCACTTGAACTACCTTGGGAAAAAATACATTGTCAGTAATATATCAAATACTGTATCTGAATTCAGTGATACAGTAGATTCATCCAAACAGCCTATTCCATTAGGTCAATACAGGGATGATGATAATAATTGTTTTTTAGGGTAGATGATTTTTCACTTAATGAGCCAACACTTGATAGAATGAGCAATGAGAATGCAACTTCAATCTGTGATTCATCTAGTAGATCCAAGTAATATGGGGTGTAATAATAATAATGATGATAATAGAATTGTGAAAGACTCAAACAATATTAAAATAATACATCAAAACATTGATGGAATAGCTAGTAAGGTGACACTTTTAGATATTCTAGTGGAGGATGAAAAGCCAGATGTTATGATATTAACTGAGCATGGGTTGAAACATAACCATCTATCAATTCTCAGATCTTAATGTACCTATCAATTGTATGGAAAATGGCGGACGTAATTGCCCTACTCCAAATTCATGATTTCATAGCGTTTTGGTTATGTTGACAAAAAATCATGTTTTATTATAAAAATAACTTTTCTAACATTTCATAAGTAGGCCTACTGAATGTTCACTAAGTTGACAATGGATTACACTTGTGATTCGTCTTGTTTTATGCTAAATAGTATGGCATAATTTCTTGAGTATTTGATAATTTATTACAAATGGGTCGTCTGTGTTGTGTTTATGATTGTGAATATCCAAGTATGGTAATTCAGTTCATATTTCTATTTTCACGTTTCCTGAAAACAAACTCTCAATGGACATATTGGTTAGAAAAGTTCTCATCAAAATTTTGAAGTGAAAGACAGTTTGATAGTGTGTATTAATCATTTTGAAGACCGTTTTATTATCAAGGAAGACGTTTTTCTTGTCATATACGGTTAACTAATTTGAGTGCTAAGAGAAAAACATTGGAGTGCCAAGAGAAGTGATGCATTTCCTTCAATTCCAACAAACTAGCCTATGTGCTTTTTATAAAAGTGAAAGACAATAATTAATGAAATCAGTGATCTGCCTTGTGTACCAGTTAGCTTCAAAATATCAAATGATTAGGTTACAAACAGTGCGTAATTTGTGACTGTAGCCTACAATAATACGGTAGGCCTATAACGCCGGATCGGTAGGCCTACCTCTGAGAGGGTGAGGGAGAGTAAATAAATTTAATCTTTGGATGGATACTGGAGTCTGAAGAAGACAATAAGATGTCTCAAACTTGCAAGGCAAAGGGAAAAATAACTGGAAATATTGGGAGAAAGCTTTAGAGACGGAAGAAAGTTAAAATGAGCAGCAAGTGAAGTACAAACATGTTGGAAAAAACTGATTGGAATTTGAATGTCTTGAATTTCTATTTTTCACATAGAATAATAAATCAGATTCTAGTTTTAAGTTCATCATATTGTAATGATTATAAATTTTGTATTGGATATTAATTATATTGTAATATCGTAATGTTTAACAATAAAAAATATGCTATTTCTGTCTTATTTCTTCTAAAGAATAGCAACTTGAACTATTTCTATTACGCTTGGCTAGGCCCATATTGCCGCCATCTTGTTTTGTACATTAAGGTCTGAGAATTGATAGATGGTTATGGTTGAAAGAACATGGAATTAATTCACTGCACATTAGTAGCATGTCTTTGGTATGTAATTATAGCAGAGTTGATATGAGGAAAAGAGGTATAGTCATATATGTTAGTCTTGAATTTTTAAATGTTATTGAATATAAATTTACAGTTATAAATACTTCTGATCTATGCAACGTTAAAGATATTGAGTTGTGTGGCTTTAGTTTCAAGATTGGTGGAGATTATTATTCTATTTTAGGCCTGTATTGGTCACCTAGTGGTGATACTAATGTATTTTTTGAAAAGTTTGAAATTTTGTGTGATTGTTTGTGCAATCATATAACTGAAAAAATCATTATTGCTGGTGATTATAATGTTAATGTTTTGAATAGTTCCTCTGAACATAGAAATCTTATTAATGCGCTTAATTTATTTGATTTGCACTATGCCATTACAGAGCCTACAAGAATCTCTAGAATAAGTAGAACAGCCATTGATAACATTGTTACTAACATTGATAAAGGTCTTTATTCCATACAGATTGTTCATACACTGTTATCAGATCATACTACACAGGTTTTTCAAACACATCAGTCACATGATTCCATATTGAGATTCAAGACTAAGCAAACATCCCTTGGCCCTCCAATATATAATTGCTCAAATAACATAGTGAAATTAAAAGCCTCTTTGAGTGCTGACTCATGGGCTCGAGTTTATCAAGAAACAGATGTTAACAACCAATTTGCGCGGTTCCATGAAGTTTTACTGTCTCATCTTGCCATAAATTACCATTTAAGGCGTAGAAAAAGGAAGACTCAGAGCATAAAGAGATTCAGAGGTGAATGGATCACAGACGAAATCAAGCATATAAGAAATATTTTGAAAGTAGCTAAACTCAAAATTAATAATGGTTTGAGAGTTAATATGGATCAATTAAAATCTATTAAAAAAGACTATGATTATAAAGTTGTTGAGGCCAAAAAACATTATATCAGTAATTTAATTTTGAGTTCTTCAAACAAATCCAAAACTAGTTGGAAAATAATTAACAAATACAGAGGTAAAACAAAACAAACACAACCTAATATAGAACTACACCTTTTCCAGAAATAGTTGAGAAAGCGCTAAATGTAGTTCAGAATAGTGAATTGTATTTCAGAAAATATCAGATGTAAATCAGAATAGTCAATTTGATTTCAGAAGATATCAAATGTAGTTCAGAATAGTGAATTGTATTTCAGAAAGTATCATTTGGAATTGAGAAACTGTCAGTTGTAGTTCAGATAAAAACATTTGTATTTGAGAAGAAAAACATCTGATAAAAATTCAAAGTGAGACCCCTCATTGACCATAATTATTCATAATTATAATTGAACATAATTTTTAATAAGTAGGTCGATAGTTTGTTTTCAAAAAAAGGTCCCAAATGTCTCAATTTTTGTGGGTGAAGTTTTACATAAAGTGTAACACCCTGGCGTTACACAAGATTTCAGATTGGATATCATCACTCAGCGCCCTAAAATCCTATAATATTATAAAACAGTTGAAAAATTATTTCGCACTAATGTACTTCCCTGACAAAAATACAATTTTATATTAAATTTATATGTATAGGGCTGTGTCATGTACCATCTTAATTCAATTCAACCCAAGTGCCTATTTAAATTAACCCATGATGTTTGATCACATTTATTATAATGTGTCTCAAATTCAGCTGACGTTGTTGAAATTAATTTCTCATTTTCAAATGACATTTTCTGAACTACAAATGACACTTTCTGATATACAATTCACTGTTCTGAACTACATTTGATATTTTCTGAAATAAAATTGACTGTTCTGATATACATCTGATCTTTTCTGAAATACAATTCACTATTCTGAACTACATTTGGCATGTTCTGAAATTAAATTGATACTTTCTCAACTACTTCTGGAAAAGGTGTAGAAGAAAATGGAAAACTATAAAAGATTCCAAGCAGGTGGCTGGTGCATTTAATAAATTCTTTATATCAATGGCACCCAAAATTAATATTCCTAAATCAAATTTACAGATTAAAGAATCTCTTTCTTCAAATAATCCAAATTTCCACAGCAGTCTTTTCTTCTTTCCAACCAACTTTGATGAAATGCAAAAAATCATAAAAACTTTAAAAACAAAAATAGTGTTGGATTTGATAATATTCCAGTTAATGTGATAAAGGAATGTTGTCTTGAATTAGCTGAACCTCTAGTTTTCATGATTAATAATGCCTTTAAAACAGGAATATTTCCAGATCTCGTGAAAATTGCCAAGGTTAAACCATTGTTCAAAAAAGGTTCAAGAAAAGACATTCAGAATTATAGGCCCATTTCTATTCTCTCTTCTCTATCAAAAGTATTTGAGAAGCCTATTTATTCAAAGATAATGGCTTATCTTGAAAAGTTTGAGTTGATTTTGTCTTGCCAAAATGGTTTCGTGAAAGGTAGATCAACAATAATAGTCCAGGCATTTTTAAAGGTGATAAAGGCTGGTAAAAGTCCTGACGAAAAAAAGGTGAAACCTCCCAATGAGAGTGGCTAAGCTGAAAATTGGCACAATTCACTATAATGCTATAATGCCATTCTAAATAAGGATTCAAAAGTCGACACCTGTATCATGTCCACTAACTTTTTTATTTGAGGTCAAAGATCACAAAAATCAGTTTTCCGCAAATAACTTGTTTCCTGTTCAAGTTATGTTTTTAGATGTTATTATAAAAATTGTAGAGCTCAGAAATCCCTACAAGATTGGTGATATGCATTTTTGTCGAAAAACTGAAGGTTTCCGAGATACAGCGTGGAGAGGGGGGAGCGCGCACTCTATCAAGGGATAATGCCACATGAACTATGAAGTGGAATGTTCGATTCGCTATATTATGTTGATAGTGCAATCAGATACTATTGTAGTTAACAAATTGATTATAGAAAACTCTTCTTATACAAATTATCCACAACTTCAAAATTTTGGAATTGAATCTCACTCAGTCAAGTCTCAAGGTAGTACCGTAATTGTTTTAATCTCAAATCAGAAACACCTTTCCTGCCATTTCTTTGGTACTATATATATTAATGTTTGCTACATACGTATTGCACTAGAGATTCCCCTGACTCAGACAGTAGAATATGAATTTTTGTGTGGAGAATGGCTGAACGTTTATTTTTCAGTGTCGCTTTATCTAGCAGAAAAACTCAATAATATTTCTATAAGTTTTCTTGAACCGTACATATGCAATGTAGAGAAAATAGGTACTGTATAAGCATAGTGGTAGTGGTGACAAAAAAACTGTACTCATCTTTGTAAAGGCATATAGTATTGCTATAGTATAGTAAAGCTGTGCATTTCCTTCCCAAGATATCCTTATTTCCTTTTTTTCATCATGATTACTCCCCGCTTAAAATGTAACAAACCTTTTCAATTATTTACAATAAATTATGTTGTGAAAAATTTTACTGATGTGAGAAAAAGTCGTGGCAACAACAACAACAGATCGAATGTCCTGCCTAATATTTTTTTCTATTCCTAAACATTAGTTTCCTTGATGCTTACTTCATTTCCATACCAAGAATTTCATAAAATGAGGATTGAAAGAAAGAAAAAAGTGTAAATGATCCAACTTTTGTCGTTATTTTGATGTCATGTGATAAACTCACTTTTAATTTTGTTGTGATTGTGTCACTTTTTGGCACATTACTTGTGGAGTGTGGAGGCTGGTAATATGTTACGGTATAACATTTTTTAAACAATCCAAGTTATATTTTGCTACAGCAGCTACCACATCTTGCTCTCAATGAATCCAATTTTCCACCAATCTTCCAAGTTTTCACCAATCTCCTCATTTTCGGCTTTTCGCAAACTACTGTATTCAAATTCTTGTATAGGCCTACTACAAGAATATACTTCCTTTAGAAATAATTATTATCCGTTCATATCGGCTGCTTCTGATCTGCATCAGCCTATCACATTGCAGGCTGCTTCTGATCTGCTACTTCATCAGCAGCTGTACTGCAAAACATACCAACAATCAATAGCAACCACAAGCGGCTCATGCCCATGAAAAAGATGAAGTGCTGTACAGTAAGATATACAAGCACTTTACCTGTTTTGTAGGCTCAAGCCGCCAGTGAAGCAACAAAACTCTTTCCACGGGGCGAGTCTGGCATGGGAATCCTCTTAATTCCTTTTTTAGCTGCAAAAAATCATATTTAGGCCTACCTGCATAGACAATCGAATTTCTGTAATAATAGTATTAACTCTCCGTGTAATACGTAGTGTCTATACATATGCACAGTCTCAGTTACCAAAATTTTCAAATATTCAATGTGTCCGTCATCAATATCAACACTTGCAATTCCAAGCAGTTCAGTAGGCATATTGTTAATTCCACAAACAAACATTTTGTGGAATTTAACATATAATTATAATAAAGCGAGAAAGTGGCTTTTTAAGGAATAAACATATACATTAACATTAATGATCAAGATTTAAAATGACCTTTATAACCTGCTGTAGAATCTTTGCAGGGTCTTAATTTGGTACTTATTTCTGATAATTGGCTATATTTCCGATAATTTAAATAAATTTCAATATTTATAATTTTGAAATTGTGGGTAAATTGTATGAGAAGACATATTTTACCTATACAAGAAGACCTATTTTCTCTACATTGCATATGTACGGTTCAAGAAAACTTATAGAAATATTATTGAGTTTTTCTGCTAGATAAAGCGACACTGAAAAATAAACGTTCAGCCATTCTCCACACAAAAATTCATATTCTACTGTCTGAGTCAGGGGAATCTCTCGTGCAATACGTATGTAGCAAACATTAATATATATAGTACCAAAGAAATGGCAGGAAAGGTGTTCCTGATTTGAGATTAAAACAATTACGGTTCTACCTTGAGACTTGACTGAGCAAGATTCAATTCCAAAATTTTGAAGTTGTGGATAATTTGTATAAGAAGAGTTTTCTATAATCAATTTGTTAACTACAATAGTATCTGATTGCACTATCAACATAATATAGCGAATCGAACATTCCACTTCATAGTTCATGCGGCATTATCCCTTGATAGAGTGTGCGCTCCCCGCTCTCCACGCTGTATCTCGGAAACCTTCAGTTTTTTGACAAAAATGCATATCACCAATCTTGTAGGGATTTCTGAGCTCTACAATTTTTATAATAACATCTAAAAACATAACTTGAACAGGAAACAAGTTATTTGCGGAAAACTGATTTTTGTGATCTTTGACCTCAAATAAAAAAGTTAGTGGACATGATACATGTGTCGACTTTTGAATCCTTATTTAGAATGGCATTATAGTGAATTGTGCCAATTTTCAGCTTAGCTGCTCTCATTGGGAGGTTAAATCCTAAAATGCCTGGACTATAACTGCAGCAGTCACTTTCATTGAGAGTATAATTGAGCAAATTGATAGTGGAAACTTTGTTATCGGTACATTCATGGATCTATCAAAAGCGTTTGACAGTGTTGATAAGGTTATACTAATTAGAAGGCTAAAAAATATTGGAATAAGAGGTGTTTGTTGTGATCTTATTCAGTCTTACTTAACAAATAGAATTCAGTTTGTTACGGTTGACTCTCAGTCTCAACTGGATGAATCAGTACAATTAAGTGTTATAAGAGTGGTGCCTCAGGGTTCTATTCTCGGTCCCCTGCTCTTTATCCTTTACACTAACAATGTGCGGGCTTCAGTCCCAGTAGATTTGAATATAACTCTTTATGCTGATGATACAACATTAATGTTTAACAACAAAAATTTAGATAATCTTGAAATAGATGCTAACATAAATACAAATTTGGTTGCACAATATTATAATGAGTCACTTCTGTCTGTAAACCCACAAAAAAGTAAATATATTCGGTTTGGATCTAAACATAAAGTTTTTCAACCTGAGATTAGCATTGGAGATTCTATTGTTAAAAATGAAACAGAGGCGAACCTACTGGGATTGATTGTTGATAAGGACCTTTCTTGGAATGTGCATACTGACGGTCTGGCAACTAGAATTAGTAGTAACCTGTTTGTATTGAAAAACATTGTTAGGTATGTGCCCAATGAGACAGCAAGAGTATTATATTATGCGCTGATATATTCACATATTTCATACGGAATAGAGCTCTGGGGTAGCACATCATTACAAAGTATGAACAAAATATTTGTATTACAAAAGCGTGCCATTAGGGACTTGTCTGGTCTGGGGGTTAATCATCCTTGCATCTTCATTTTTAAAACCATTTTGTATGTTGTCTAAAATATTGGCAGGTTTGTGACTCATGCACAGGTACATTCACACAACACAAGATATAGAAATGCTCTGACAGTACAACCTCGTAGGCTTGCTCTATTTGAAAAAAACTACTTATATTGGTACTAAGTCTCTGAATAAATTACGTTGTTATTTGGATCACAGTAAAATATCATTTAAAAAAGATTTATAAAGTTACTTTTCTGAAAAATGTTTTTATAGCGTTAATGAGTACTTGAGTGACAATCATGTATGACTATTATTACTATGACAATGTAAATTATTATATGTAGAACTATGACTAGGTAACTTAATACAACACTGTGATATTTAATTAGCCTGAGTTCCATGTACCATAAGTTATAACATGTAAACTACCTACTGTAATACGTTCTGTTATAAATGTATATATATGTTTGTTATGTGTATACATAAATTTTAGTACCACTTTTGACGATATTCAATTGTAAAATTTGAAACTTTACCATGTTGAATAAATAAAGATTATTATTATTATTATTATCTTATTCTACGAATGACATATGTGGCTGAGGCAAGTTTCTGACATAAAAGGTCAATATGTTCATTCCCATTCGGGTTCCTCTTCATCATGATAACAAGAAATTATGTGCAATGCTTAGTATTTGTTTGTTCACTGGTTGCACTGTCCATATTGAATATCTGTCCCCTTGGTGTGAAGTTTACATTATTTACTGTATTGTCTTTATTGATTGTTAGCTTCCGTTTCCTACATATTGTTGTTGCTGCCTCAATTGTTGAACTTATTAATCATTGCTTTCATTGCTGTTGAGAAGAATTGCTTTACCATTGCTGTTAAGATGAGGACAGCACACCTATCTTCAAAGAGGACAAGTGCACAACCACAATACAAGAAGACGGGGTGACATTGATCTGCCTCATGCAAGACTCACACGGTCACACAGTAGTTTTCCTGTCAGTGCACTCAAGATCTTCAATAGTCCAGTCAAATTAAGCAAAAAAAGTAAAAGTCGGAGGACCAAGCTGAAAATTTGCAGATATGATCAGAAAAGGGCGCTGAATAACATACTAAACGTCGCGTTCAAAGCTTTACCTCCTTTATACCGGTCTCAAGTGATGAGTCCCGGAATTCCGATACCAACCATCTGAAAGAGGAAAATTTCCTCTACATTTCATCATAAGTTGCAGATTTTTGCGCCCACAGGTTCCCGATTGGGAGTCACTTAAATGTAAAAATGGTGTTTTTTCAACGATGAGGTATTATTACACACAGTACCATTATATCATAAAATTTGACATATAATATATGAATTTATACAGCCACAATGAGCTGAAAACGATGAGCTATCACACGATGAAATCCGACGTACCGTTCAAAAGTTATGAATTTTAATAACATAACATTTTACTTTTTTGAATATATATCATTTAAAATATAGGGGATGCTTTTGACCCACCCTCCAAGAATCCTACGATACTTCTGGTCGGATGAACATTGCTAATGACAGCTTAGGGTCCTAGGAACAGTATTCAAGAAGTATAAGCAAATCCCTACTATTTTAGTAAGATTTTTGTGTTAAAATAAGCAGTTTTTGGGGGTGTAAGGATTTTCTAAAATCGATGTAGAACAAAAAGTATTGAACATAGAAGTGTGGAATTGGTCTCAAATGAAAGAGAAATGATCAATTTCGCCGTGAGGGATTTTGAAATACGAGTGCTCAATTTATAGTAACAAACTCCTTAAGTAAGAAAAATCTCAAATTCTCGATCCTATGAAAAAATTGTATCTCAAAAACGGTTGATGATACAGAGTTGCAATTGGTCTTATTATTTTCCAAATTTTATTGTCTACAAAACAAAAAAGGTCCTATAAAATTTTCTCATCCGACGCTTGGTTCGGCCACAATTCACGAAAAACCAATTCCTAGTAGGTAGCTAAATTTTACGGTTTTTTCAAGATGGCGGCCGAAGCTCACAGAGGACTCTTGGGGACTTATAGTATGTTATTCAGCGCCCTTTTCTGATCATATCTGCAAATTTTCAGCTGGGTCCTTCGACTTTTACTTTTTTTGCTTAATTTGACTGGACTACAACAGGATGCCAGTGAGGTTCCGTGAGCAGAAAGTGAAGTTATTTGAGAGGGTGCTTCGGGTAAAGCTTGTGAACCTGCCGCTTTACTCCCTGAATGAAGAGGTATTCCAATGTTTTTTGGTTCACTTCAACTGCCACCCATCTCGATCATGTGTTTTTTATAAGTAAAATTGTTCTAATGACGCAATCTATCCAGCAAGTGCTGGTCATGGATAAAGAAAACTAAATTACTGAATTCCAGATTCTCTGTCTGATGGAATTACTATTGTGGTAACTTATCGTCTGCAAATAATACACATTTTTGGTTCTTCTTGAGATTACTTGGGAAATCATTATGTAAATGAGAAAGAACAAAGTATGTAAATGAGATTCAAATATTGAGAAATTAAGAGAACTTTCTATTTTCTATTTGACCGAAAGTCTCTAGATGGCGATTAATCCGAGTTGAAAAAGTTTTTGATGTTACTAATTCAGTTAACCACGCTTCAAATAATTTTCAAGAAGATTTGAAAAGAAATTTATTTTTGCAGTATTGATAATGATTTTGTCTGTCAATAGCGCTAAGCCCTATGAAGGGCCTAGGCCTACCAGCTGGTTGCCAGTTTCATATTCACCAAACTATACAGTCCATCCAAGCAAAGAAGACACTCTGGCAAGACGGGAAAACGACCCCAGCCCGGCCAATACCAGCCCAAAAGCCATAAATTCTCAAAAGAACCCACAGCCCCCGAACCAACACCGACCGAGCCGAAGCCACCCCCACCCCGCCAGAATGCCCTCCCAGCCCGGACAGAAAATACAGCAGGCAAATAATCATCAACCAGGATAGTAGAGGTAATGTGTGGTTAGCACGTCGATCCTCGCAACCATAATTCAGTCTCCACAACCAAGTGAAGATGCAGAACACCTCTGAATAACATGCAGTTGATCAGTTAGAGTGTAATGCAACAATTACTATTCCTCCAGAAACGGGAAACGACTGACTGTCTACTAACGACAGCCAATCTCCCAAAGGAGGGTAATAATGATTTTAGTTAGCCTAATAATTGTTTCCAATCTTAGAATTACGAATTGGTCCAATCAAGACAATTCTCTTATTTTCTCTACATTTGAAAGTCACGCCAAATCTATAGAGGGGGAACGCGCTAAACACAGTTAAACATCTTCATTTTCACTTTGCTTTTCATCTTCATTTTTCAACCCAGTGTGAAAACACCTCAATTCTACCGTTTTCTGTGCAGGTTAAGAGCGAAGACATGGATTCAACAGGCGATATCTCTAATGAAGGGTCAGAACCATCAGAAGACTTGAAAACTGAGATTGAAATTGACAAAAGTCCCTACTGGTCAGTTATCGGGGAGGAACAGGTGGACATCAAACAAGAAAAGGTAATTTGTGTTTCCCATCCCAACTTATACAGAGTGTTTCAGGAGGAATGTGCAATACTTCTCAAGCTGATTCCTTACACCAAGTAGACAAAAAAGTTCCATGGGACCAACCCCCATAAACGCTTTGTTACTGAGATAACAATGGCGGAAAATTGAGATTTTTAAAAATATATTAATTTTTCTAATTTTTTAGAGGCTTTAGTGAGGTTTTAAAATAATCAATTCCTGTGTAAAATTAGCTGAGGAATGCAATGGAACCAGTTCCAAGTTTGTAACTTGAACGATTATTGAGATAATTGTAAAAATATGCTAGAAAACGCCATTTTTCAACAATAAGGGTTATAACTGGATGAGGAATCACAAAATTGTATTTTTTATTAATGGAAGTTGAAGAAAGTCGGATTCTAAAGAAAAAGTTAAACGGCGGTGATTGTGTAAATCTTACCCAAATCTCAGAAATAGCAATCAAAAATAGCAAAATCGCTACTAATCTCAAATTCATCACTTGTGCTACCTATGTTTTGTCAATTTTGCAATTTTTGATCGCCATTTCTGAGATTTGGGTAATATTCACACAATTGCCGTCATTTAACTTTCTCTTTAGAATCCAACTCTCTTCAACTTCCATTAATAAAAAATACAATTTCGTGATTCCTCATCCAGTTATAACCCTTATTGTTGAAAAATGGCGTTTTCATGTTAATATGTTAATCATAATTGTTATCATGTTAATATTGATTTCAAAGTCTAAACATGTGATAGGAGTCTATTTATTTGAAGAACTGACAAAAGGCGGCAAATTCGAATTATTTTACCATTATTGGTTATTTTTCAAGTATTCTTGTTGAAGGAAGTTTGTTTTTCAATTTGATTTCCATGATTTAAGTAAGACTAATAAATACGAGTACGTCAGTCGTGCTTATCTACGGGATTTGAAGAATGCTATTAAGGAGATCTCTAATAATTTATACGATTTATCCGAATGGAAATACTGAACTATTAAAAAATTCCATTCTTGAACGAATCTCTACAATGTTTGTTTTCAATTTGATACACTAAATAATTTACAAATTCTGTTGAGTTTAGAGCAAGAGGCGATCAATATGACTCTACAGAGTGTTCCGAAAAAAACTAACTCAAGTACTATCACGGTGTTCTTCGAGCTGAAAGAAAACAGAACATATCATTGGTTAAACACCGAATTCTCCTTTTTTTCTCTAATCCGCCCTTCTATTATTTTAAGACTTTTCATCCTTAGCTAGATAATGGATAGACTCTACAAGAAGTTTCAATAGTATCAGTATGTATGGTTTTCAGAAAAAAAGGGAAAGTTATTACATCCTTATTTGTAAATTTGTTAGAATTGTTCACTGAACAATGTTCAGTTAATAGGTCTACTCTAAATTCTTGCAGTCAAGTCGTCTTGAACAAGTAGTCCTACGTTTTTATATAGGTGCATTGGTGGCAGACGAGTTGCGGATAGTGATGTATCAAAATATGATCAAACGATTGATCAAAAAATACCGTACATAACTATATCCTCACAAAAAGGAATCATTCATCAGTATTCAATAAATCTAGGTAGCATATAAGTATGATTTGTGGTTCATATTTTTAAATAATTAAAGCCATAAGTTGACTTCGAGGGTTCGCACGCGAGTTCTTCAGCCCATGGGGCTTACTAGAATAAATTTTCTTACTTCTTCTCGTTTTTCTTTCAAACTCGTTAATCATCAAATTTCAACAAATAGACTGAAATGATCTAGAATTTTGAAAAGGAACGTACTGATTAGAGTATCAGAATGCCGATCTCATAGTGATGGTGCAAATCAACAGCTTCTTCAACAATTCAAATATTGGGATACTTTTGATCATCCGCCAAACATACATGTCACAGCAATGAGTTAATATAATATTTTTGTAATATTTTTACCGATATGAATGGCTTGGAGGAAGTCGCTTTCGTTTTCAAACCATTAAGGATCTTCAAGACAACCTCATAGCTAATATTGGCCTCATTATTATGTCTATTACCTTACATTGGATAGTGATCTTAATTATGGAATAATTCCCTTAGGCTACATAAATTCGTATTGGAAATAACCTATGCTCTATCAGAGGTTGAAAAAATGGCTTACGTAATCAATGCTCTTGGATATAGTCAATTGGATAGAATATTGAGAAAAAAGTTTTGTTTGGTCAAAGTTTTTTTTCAGTTGGGATTAAATCTATCCTATTATTTCAGATGAAGACTATTGACAATAGCAGCAATGAACCTGATTCAGAAGCCGATAATTCAAGCTTGGAGGATGATAATGCTAACCAGAATGATACAAGCTTAGGCTGCTTCTATCAAATAGATTTCGATGAAGATATGCAAGGTGGGTTTTCTTTTATCAACATATTATTCTTCTAGTTTACAAAGCTGGTTTGGGGTCTGACAATCTATCAAATAAAAAATATAATTTTCTCGGTTTCATTGAAATAAAACTAAAATTGACCAGATGTCTTAGGCTACTGGATAGATTTTGTCAGTCATAAAAACATTTCATCACTTGTTGAGACAGCATTAGTAGACAGTCAGTATCTTCATTTTTTGAAGATTGGTCGGCGGTGTTGGTGCTGCTGTAGGCATAATGGTGGACAACTTTTTTCTGTAGCATTATTGTCTCTTTTGATTTCAAAAACATCGTCTACGTCTAGTGAAGACAAATATTTCTACTTTCGGATGAGTGACAAGATTGTGACCAAGGCGAGTGGAACCTTCCCTTCTGGGTAGCTCTCCACAACAAAAGCCATGTCCATATTTCATATTTTGAAGAAAGTTGTAATGTCTGTATCGTATTGATTACTTGAAATATTCTCATTACCCTAAGTATAGGCTTCAAATCCTCTCTAATTCGAATATGAATTTATTAGTCGAGAAATAGGATTTTTTTAATGAACTACTCTAGTTAGCTGGCCCGGTACCGTTTTTCAGGCCATTTGTAGAGTACCCACTGAGAGAAGCATAAGGTTTTTTTTATTAGAATAGGAACGTAGGAAAGAGCCTTGAGTTTTTTTGAGCTCTACCTGATAGGTGCAATACTCATCAGCTTCCGCATCAAGTAGATCAACTTGGATAGTCGACTGCACATCATACAAAAAGCTGCTTCCATCGGAATAAAATAGTTGCGATGCATATCTTCCTTCTAAACATAAAATATAATAAAGAGTGTTTCAGGAGGAATCAGCTGATTCTATTCAACAAATAGTGAAAAATCTACTTTGGACATATTCCTAGAAATGCTTTATCAAGACAACAATTGCGAAATATTGTAGTACATTTTCCATCGAATATATTATTCTATTATTTCTAGGTGCTTCATCAAGGAAACATGTGATCAATTACTATGTTTAACTAGCTAAGAAATCAAAAGATATCACTTCAATGGCAATTGAGATAATCAGTAAATTATGAATGAATATCTTAGTAAAGTAAACCATGAACATCTTAGAAATATTAAATTATAATCCAGTGTTCTCAATGTTTATAAGTTGTATAAAATTTAATTGTAAAAAAATGCCGGCCAGTTTGGTTCAGTGGCCTAGGGCGTTACAACCTCCAGTCTGCTAGCACTAGCACCTGATACCAGTCTCCACCTGCTAGCACTACCCGGTCGTGGGAACGAGACTAGAGGCATGGACGTTTGATCATCTCATCTATCACTCACGCACTCTCAATTAACCACACACAATTTTTTTCCAATTCCATTCCATAATACTTTAGTAAGTAGCTATTTTCAATCAATCTCCCATACATGGAAATCATTTCTATTATCCGCTCTAGTGCGGAATAAACGGCTGATAATTTTAGCCTTACGAGATTGGAAAAAAACAGATTTAAAACATTTTTGTTGACTTGATTCCATGCGAATAGATGAAAGTTTCCTGAAGATAGAATTTGGCGAGTTGAATTAGGTATGCCGCATTTTGGATGTCTCAAGCTGCTTCTATACATCCTTTCTTCTAAGTGTACCAAAAAAGAAATACACAACGCGGTTTGAAAACTTGCGCCATCATGGAAGCTTCATCTTTCTGAGCTCAGCTGACGACGCTTCGTTCATAAATCTTCGTCCACTAGACGCCGCAAACCGATGTTTTTCAATGTAGTACAGTAGTATAATATACTAATGTGGACTCCCCGACATCATCCATTTTTTTGAGTGGCCATGATTATGTAAAACTCGCCCAAATCTTAGAAATCGCGATCAAAAGAAGACAAAACAGTCAAACTAGCCCATTTATTTTAAAATATCAGTGTTTTATCTACTTCAATTGCAATTTATGGCCACTCAACGTTTTTCGTTATTGAATTTGTTACAACTTCTATTCATGGAAAATTCTGGGTCCAATATTCAATTATTTACATACCTTAAATATTGGAAAAAACTCTTTTTTATATTTCCCTATGATTATTGAAGTTTAAAACTTCTTTCATTGAATTTTTCAGCTAATTTTACATAGGAAATATCAATTTTGATTGGTACTTTGATGAATAATGATTAAATTATTGATTTGATGAGAAATGTCCAAAGTACTTCTTGTGCTTCTGTTCAACGGAACGTTTTTACTATTTTTGGGTCCACTTTCACTGTCAGTTCCGACTGTGACAGTCAAGAACTGTAAGTGGATGAGGATACAGGCAGTACAAAACAAGCTGTATATCGGCAGTCTGATCGTTGGACGGTTTGCAATGAACGCGCGAACTGTGACTGGATGGGGATTCTAAGGAATTAGCCTGAGTAGTTGAGAAGATTCCTCCTGAAACATTACGTTAATATCAAAAGGTGAACTTCTTGGTAGATATAATATATTCACAGGTTATTAAGATATTTTTAATAAAATTATAGCTATGATGAATGATTGTCAAGTCAATTTAGATACATTTTGTAATGAAACAAATATTTTATGTACAGTACACGTATAAATGTATGAATAAATATGAATGAATCATATGTTGGATGAGTCGGTATTATTTTCGATGCTGGCAGATAAGAAGAAATGCATGCATTTCATCATTGTATTACTGGGTGTATAGATTTATAGATGAAACTGAGCTCAAGCAGTTCAGGAATACATGTAGCTCAGCTATATTAATTCTCTACTAGATACTATACAGGGTGTTTCAGGAGGAATGTGCAATACTTCTCAGGCTGATTCCTTACACCAAGTATACAAAAAAGTTCCATGGGACCATCCCCCAAAAACGCTTTGTTACCTAGATAACAATGGCGGAAAATTGAGATTTTTCAAAATATATTAATTTTTCTAATTTTTTAGAGGCTTTAGTGAGGTACTAAAATAATCAATTCTTATGTAAAATTAGCTGAGAAATTCAATGAAACCAGTTCCAAGTTTGTAACTTCAACGGTTATTGAGATAATTGGGAAAAATATGCTAGAAAACGCCATTTTTCAACAATAAGGGTTATAACTGGGTAAGGAATCATAAAATTGTATTTTTTATTAATGGAAGTTGAAGATAGTTGGATTCTAAAGAAAAAGTTAAATGGCGGCGACTGTGTAAATCTTACCGAAATCTCAGAAATAGCGATCAAAAATCGCAAAATCGCTACTAAACACAAATTTATCACTTGTGCTTTGTTTTGTCAATTTTGCGATTTTTGGTCGACATTTCTGTGATTTGGGTAAGATTTACACAATCGCCGCCATTTAACTTTTTCTTTAGAATCCGACTCTCTTCAACTTCCATTAATAAAAAATACAATTTTATGATTCCTTACCCAGTTATAACCCTTATTGTTGAAAAATGGCGTTTTCTAGCATATTTTTCCCAATTATCTCAATAACCGTTGAAGTTACAAACTTGGAACTGGTTTCATTGGATTCCTCAGCTAATTTTACATAGGATTTGACTATTTTAGATCCTTACTAAAGCCTCTAAAAAAATAGAAAAATTAATCTTTTTTGAAAAATCTCAATTTTCCGCCATTGTTATCTCGGTAACAAAGCGTTTTTGGGGGTTGGTCCAATGGAACTTTTTTGTCTACTTGGTGTTAGGAATCAGTCTGAGAAGTATTGCACATTCCTCCTGAAACACCCTGTATACATACTTAACTTCATTTTTTTAATTTGAAGCAAAGTTGTGTGGCAGTGTTAAATTTAGCTCCGCTTCATTCAAACTTCAAATTTTCACAGTTTCATTGCAATTTTTAAATGTCTATTATCTATCTTTGATTAGGTTCTGAAATGACGCCTTTTAGATGACACTATTATTGCTAGATAAAACTTTTTGTTCTCTGTTTTTCCTTGCTCTGAAATATTCTGTTCAGCAAGGCTTCAGTTTTCTGAAGAATAAAAATCTTTAGGCTATATCATACTGACTTATAATTTGTTGGGGATTAAGCTGATCACACCTGGGCAAATTTCTCATTCTTCAAATGCTTATTCAACCAAGTGTGACAGACTATACATGGTCTATACAGACTAAAACATGGGTAACAAATTTTGTCAATCCCAATAAATTTTGGGTTTTGAAATTGTAAAACTTGAGCATATAATCTGTAATGTGTTGATTGATTTTGTTCTACCATTATTTTACATCTTGTTGCTTGATCATTTCTCAACTTATTTCATAACTTCAAATCAAATCTTTTGATACTTTGTAGCTAACATGTTTAATTTTTTACATTTGCAGTTATAGAAGATTCTGATGGATGCTCAGAGGCTCAATACCACATACCGTTGTACAGGGAAATGGAGCCTTCACCTCCTATCTGCAGTACATCTAGACCTGATTGTGCATCAGAAAATGATGCAATGCACAGCAGTAAGATTGGACAGTGTCAACGGGAAAAGATTACTGAGCGGACTGTCGATGGCAAAATTTCCCATAGTTATCCTCACTGTAGCTATAAAACTTCACATTCAGGTACTTTGAATAGACATATCAGATTACATACTGGTGAGAAACCATTCAAATGTCAGTTTTGTAATCATAGAACGTCAGATAAAAGTTCTCTGAAAAAACACCTTATAACGCACTCATCTGAAAAAAAGTTTAGCTGTGACTTATGTGACTTCAAAACCTCATACGAATCTTATTTGAAAAAACACGTTAGAACACATTCGAGGACTGTAAATCACAAACCAGTGGAAAAGGAATTGGAGCCTTCTACTCTCATTTGCAGCACATCTAGCCTCAGTTGTGAAACAGAAGATGGTGGAATGCAAAGCGAGAATGAGTACATTCTCATTAATGAGATTGGACAATGTAAATTGGATAAGAGTACTGACCGGACTGTTGATGGCAAAATTTCCCATAGTTGTCCTCATTGTAGCTATAAAACTTCCCATTCAGGATCTATGAACAGACATATCAGATTACATACTGGTGAGAAACCATTCAAATGTCAGTTTTGTGATCATAGATCTCCAGATAAACATTCTTTGAAAAAACACCTTGTAACACATTCATCTGAAAAAAATTTCAGCTGTGAACTGTGTGACTTCAAAACCTCATATGAATGGTATTTGGAGATACATCTTAGAAATCGTCATACTAAAGAAAAACCTTTTACTTGTAATCTCTGTGATTATAAAGCCAGTACTCCCCAAGGTTTAAAGATGCATATGAGAAGACATACAGGCGAAAAACCTTACAGCTGCAAGCTATGTGACTATAAATGCTCCAGATCTGGTATGTTAATTGCACATCAACGAGTCCATTCAGGGGAAAAACCTTTCAGCTGTGACTTGTGTGACTTTAAAACCGCTGTGGCAGGTAATTTGGAAGCTCATTTGAGAACACATACAGGTGAGAAACCTTTCAGCTGTGACCTCTGTGATTATCGATGTACTCAGAAAGCTCGTTTGAAAAGACATCTCTCAATACATACTGTTGATAGGCCATTCATTTGTGAATTTTGTGGTCTCACATTCCATGATAAAGATTATTTGAGTAAACATTTAAAAATACATTCTGCAACAAAACGTTACAGCTGTAATCTATGTGAATACAAATGCCATAGGTTATACAATTTGAAAACTCATCGTATAAGAAGACATCCAGAGGCTGTAGACTCCAATCCAAAATCTCATTGCAGCAAATCTAACCTAGATTGTCAAACAGAAGATGACGAAAAAAATACAAAGCCGACTGTTACTGCAAAAATTCCCTACAGTTGTGATCACTGTAGCTATAAAACTCATCATAAAGGTATTCTAAGGAGACATATTAGAAAACATACTGGTGAAAAACCGTTCCAATGCACACTTTGTGATCATAGAACCGCAGATAAACATTCTTTAAAAACACACCTTATAACACATTCATCTGAAAAAAATTTCAGCTGTCAACTGTGTGACTTCAAAACCTCATATGAATGGTATTTGGAGATACATCTTAGAAATCGCCATACCAAAGAAAAACCTTTCACCTGTAATTTCTGTGATTATAATACCAGTACTTCCCAGAGTTTGAAGATGCATCTGAGAAGACACACGGGCGAAAAACCTTACAGCTGTAAACTATGTGACTATAAATGCGCTACTTCTAGTAATTTGAGTCAACACCAACGAGTCCATTCAGGGGAAAAACCTTTCAGCTGTGACTTATGTGATTTTAAAGCTTCTCTTCTAACTAATTTGAAAGCTCATCTCAGAACTCATTCAGGTGAAAACCCTTTCAGCTGTGACTACTGTGATTATCGTTGTACACAGAAAGCTAGTTTGAAAAAACACCTGGAAATACACTCTGATGATAAATGAACCTTTCCATTTTTGATTTTTGTGTCGCAAATTTCATGATCTAGATTATTTGAAAAGTCATCCAAGAATGTATTCCATGTAATTACATGGAAAATTGCGACTAAATTCGATTTTTCACTAACACTGATTTTTCACTTGTGCTATATTTTGTCTTTTGATAGAGATTTATGAAATTTTGATGAAATTTATAGCCCAGGCAAATTAGACTAAAGAATGGGCCTAGCTCCTAAAAATGGTGGATGGCTGGAAATGATCTTAAACCACTGTGGGCATCCCAAATAATCAAGGAGGTTCATGGAGATGACATAATATGATATTATCCTATTCAACCCATTATAAATCTTTGTCTCCACTTTTTCATCACTTTAGTCAGCTGGGGGTCACTCCCATATAGAAATCTTAGGTGGAGTTGGCCACTGATGTTTTGGGTGTATTGGAAATGATTCTGAAGTAGAGGCAGATGATCACAGAGCAACGAGTGGTGTGAGTTAGCGTTATTGCTTTTGATGTAAGTTCTAACACTTATTTCAATCACATCCATAAAAGGTAATTTATATTGTGATTCCAACAATTATTTTGTGATTCCAACATTTATTCCAATATGGTCATTGCCATGAATGAAAATAGGGAATTTTTTTGTTATGATTTAAAGATTAATTTTATATAGCTGCTACTGTATACAATCAATTCATCAGAGATATCTTATCCTATTATATTAAGCGAGTAATTTCTGTATGTATGTATGTATGTATGTATGTTTATATGTATGTTTGTGGAACCACGGATCTAGAAAACGGCTCTAACAATTTTCTCGAAATTTGAAATGTAATATAACCGTGATGGAAAAATAAGATTGCACCAGGTCTCATGTCCGAGAAAACTCTCTAGCAGGATTAATAAAAGAATTAAATATTCCTTATTCAGGCATAATACCAAGTACCCTACTGCGTATAATGGCTGTTATCGTTAGCTGACCAATGCTATCTAGCGGGAGAGAATGGAATTTCAAGTTTCATTTTTCTACCAGGTGTTTTTCACACTGATATAAGAATAATAAATTATTAGATATTGCAGTACACCAACTGCTAATCATAATAATTTTTTTTATCTATGGGCGTATTGAAAAATTCCTATTTCAGTTTTACAATTGAAATCGAAATGACTACCATTTCAAAATGGAATCTTAGAACCGTGTTGTAATGAACGTTTTTCGATACAGGAGGAACTTTACAATACAGTCCAAATTCCACTTTATGATACATTCCTTGTTTCGTTTCGAAATCAGGTGATAAAAAGTAAACAGTGTTTAACTAACCTCAAAATCAAAATGTGATTGGGATTGAGTAGCCTACCAGTATTTTTTTGTCAATATTTCAATTTACGTATTTGAATATTTAACTAATTTGAATAGTCCAAAGTTTAAATAGTTTAATATACTTATAGCTTTGTTAGTGAATATTTTAATAACTTTCACTTTTACAACAACACTCACGATTTTGTTGCTTGTCAAATCCGTTTTGTGGTTCTGACTGATATGTTATTTTTAACATATTTAACAAGTAATAAGTTGATTATCATAACAGTTCAAGTAGGATGAAGACAAAAGAAGTTAAATAACGGTATGTTGATTTTTATAATAGCATACACTTACAGATAGCTTGATACTGGTGGTCAATAGCTTGATACTGGTCTGATACTGATAACTACACAGGTGGTCGTAGATAAAATAGTGTATGCAACGGTTGTATTAGGCCTTTATAGCATTCGTGAGATATTTAGAGCACTCGCTTTGCTCGTGGCTCTAACTTACATCTCACCTCATGCTATAAAGGCTCCCATTATACAACCGTTGCATAAACTACTATTTTACACTCATTGACTGGACTATCAGGAGAAACATCACACAGTTTAAGCATTTGAAATATATTCATAGATTTAAAATTATTCTATATTTCAATAAAATTCTGGATTGAATTTTAACTGTATTTATTCTAGAGCGACAGACATCAGAAAGAGATAACCTCTCAAAATGAAGTACTCAAGTCAATACATTTACCGGTACCGGTACTGACTTACAGAACTTCTTTTCATTGCCTTTCACACAAAAAGCTTTCACAGTCAAGTAATGCCACTGCTGTTTACTATACATATGCGCTTATAACTTACGCAGATTATATGCAAGAATGTATCTTTCCTTTTGATGAATTATCATTGATTGCTGGCTAAAAATGTTTGATTTTTTATTCATAGTGAAAGTATAAATAGAAACAGGAAAAGATAAAACCGAAAATATTATTCATTAGTTATCAGATACAGGTACCTAATTAATAGTTCACCATACAGAAAGAATATACGAGTTGCGTAAGAGCAAAAAATGCTTTTTCTATGGTTTTACTCACTCTTTTCTTTGGAGTATCAATTAAATTTCCTGTCATTATGACGCCTCTTTCCTTTGAATACATTATTCCTTCAACAAACTCATTTCCAGACGTCCGTTTTATTTCCTTCTCAAAAACACTTATTGCCTCATCGAGAGAATTAACAGGCTGATAAGTAAGTTCAACGAATCTGCCATTTTAAATAGAAATAAACAAAATATTATTAAATTATCAAATCCGATCAATATAACTTCCAAAGAGATAATCAATACATCGATGAGATAATAAAGCAAAGAATGGAATGCTAGAATATGCATGAAATCATTTTTGAAATTATAAAAATGTTATGCAGAGAAGAATGATAAATGCAAGGATGACAATGAAGGACTATAATTCTAGCAGATATTGAGCGATAAAATATTATTTGAAAGAACATATTTGAATAAGATATTATTTATT
The DNA here is from genome assembly GCA_017141385.1 of Sogatella furcifera. NCBI lineage: Eukaryota > Metazoa > Arthropoda > Insecta > Hemiptera > Delphacidae > Sogatella > Sogatella furcifera. Next base: position 34,487,557 of record CM029547.1, on the reverse strand, counting down.
CAAGACAAATGAATTTATTATTATTCATTTATTTGAAATAAATTATTGCAGATTCACATTAGACATCTCAACAAGAAATATTTAACGGTAATAATAATAATAATAACATTTATTGTTCTTGGTGATATTATACTCATATTCACACACAATAGCCGGCCCGGTTGGCGCAGTGGGCTGGGGCGTCACAACCTTCAGTCCACTAGCACTACCGCTGGCCAGGGTTCGAGACCCGGTACCTGGGTTGTTTTTCACCTCATCAATCACCTTCGCATTCATTATCCATTACCCACGCACAAGCTAAAATGCTTATGTGGGCATCATCCGCAAAAAATTGAATTATAATTATTATGTACGCCTATTTGTTTCAAATAATTATAGGTGCAGTACCTTATGCCGGTACTCACTTTTTAGAAGGAATAATTCTGAGTTCCACAGCTGTTAAGAATCCCAACGTTCCATAGGACCAGGGTATAGCATAGAAGAGGTCAATATTTTCATCCTAAAATGAGAAAGTACTGATAAAATCATAGTAGCATACTTGTTAAAAACTTCTAATGACAGAAAATAAAAAAGAAATGAAACTTGTAAACATGGCAAGATGGGAAAATGACTCCACCTCGGTCAATATTGGCTCGAAAATTATAAATTAGGTCTCAAATTGTAGGAAACATTCTGATCTACAATTTGAGACCAAATTTATAATTTTTGAAAAAACATATTAATCGAGCTGGAGACATTTCCACATCTTACTAGAATGTCTTCTTTGCTTGGAAAGACTATAATAGAAAGGGATTTTAATTCAATTGATAGTATATTCGTATTTTAATATTGATAAAAGTTCTTTAAACTCAAATCAGTTAAACAAATTCTTTATAGAAAACGTTGATAAAATTGTAGCTGAAGTTGAAAGTAAAGGTTTCATTCATAGTGCAATGGACCTATTGAAAACTGGTTACTGCGCGCCCACTTCTAGATTTGAATTTGAAATGGTTGAAACAGAAGGCATAATTAACATAATTGGGAAAATGAAGGGGAGCAATAGTGCAGATGTCTATGATATCAGTCCAAGGATGCTCAAACTGAGTCTTGATTACATTGTTGATCCTCTTACACATTTGGTCAATAGTTCAATCCTTGAAGGCGTCTTTCCACAGAGCTTGAAGTTGAACAAAAGTTCTACCCATACATAAAAATCTGGTGTGGTACACTCACACAACTTTCCTTGTCATTCATATTTGCATACGGTACCTAATACAAGTATTTATTATACTTAGTTATCAGCAAGTGCAAATTGCATTAGGCCTTTACTTTCTCTCCGTCTGGTACCAACAGTGAATTTTTCACTCGTCGCTGAGGCCTCGCGCCTATCGGCGCTTCGGCCCATCATAATATGTATGATTTGCAACTATCACTAGCCCATGACACCTCGCGCCTATCGGCGCTTCGGCTAGCAAAATCCATTATTCTCAGCAATGCTGTGGATTTTCTGCTATTTTGCCAGGAACGAGACTCATGGCAGTCGATAGGGCTTATATAGGACTATTTCGGGTATGAGCTTCAGAAAAATCGTTAGAGACGTTTTTGAGAAAATCGTAAAAAACATCATTTTTGACATATTATTCGCCATTTTTTCCGCCATTTTTCAATGATTTTTTTTTAATTTCTCTGAGTCGGGTCCTAATGGTATAAGAACCTTAAGTTCGAAGTTTCAATTTAATTTGTCAATTAGGAATCAAAATATTGCAAATTCCAATATTCTCAACAATGCTGTGGATTTTCTGCTATTTTGCCAGGAACGAGACTCATGGCAATCGATAGGGCTTATATAGGGCTATTTTGGGTATGAATTTTTAAAAACCATTGACCATGCTACCCAGGTAGCACAAAACCGTTGAAATAACATTAGAAACAAGTAATACCTTAACATTGAAATGACTTTGAAATTCAACGTTGCATACACGATAAAATGTCCGCCGTTTCCACATGATTTTCAACGTTGAATAGATGTTGAAAAAACATTGTGACAACCATTATTTTCAACTACAAATAGACGTTGAAAAACACGTTGAATTAGTTATATTTTTCAACGTTGAATAAGCATTTAATTGAATACTGGTTGTCATGAAAACATGATTGTGGTATAGTCTGGACAAGCAAAGAAGACATTCTGGCAAGATGGGGAAATAAATACAGCTTGGTCAATATTGATTGAAAATAATAAAAATTGTAAAAAACATTCTGTTCTATAATTTGAGACCAACTTTATTATTCTTGAACCAATATTGACCAAGCTGAAATCATTCTCCCATGTTGCCAGAATGTCTTCTTTGCTTGACCAGACTAAAACCATAAATTTTGATCATGAGTGAACATTGAAAACACACAATAGAAAGAAAATTGTTCTGTAAAAATAGTGATTGAAGCTTGGGCAAACAAATTGTTGCTATTGTACTGCTGACTTTGTTTACCAAGGCTAAGAAGATGCTTCAGATGAAACATAAAATTAAATGACCATGGAAGCTTGAGCAAAAAATTGCAGCAATAGTACTGCTGACATTGTTTACCAAGATGCTTCAGTATGAAACAGAACATTAAAGCATAAAGCGCCCTGTAGATGAGGATTTTAGAATCGGCCAGTTAAATATTTGTAGCCAAACAGAGCACTTTGTCTTGTAATTGATTCAAACAATAACAGCTAGTGTGATTGGCTACAGTATTCAACTGGCCGACACTACAATCCCTGTGTACAGGGTGCTAAACTTATTCTAAGATTGCTGCTATTTACAAATCTCAAACTCTAAAATCTACATATATAATTTCATCTGTGATGAGTAAAAAAATTATTAGAACTAGGATAATGCTTCTGGTTTAGTGGAAACAAGAATAACAAAATTTACAAAATATAAAGATAATATTTATTGTAAATAAGGTATATAAATCAGCAATTGAGAAAGTAAAAATTCATTATAACTTCAAGTTAGCTTCAATTCCATTAAAATAGTTTCCAGACATGATGGTTTTCTGATTCAATATAATTACGAAAAATATGCAATCAAATTGAATGATAGAATGAGGTTTAAAAAGTTACAAATTGGTATAGATTATTATTCAAAAAAATGTATCAAGAAAGGCTAGTGATTACAAGAAACGTCTGGTATGATAATCGTTATTTTTCTTCAACTTTTTCTGAGTAGCCAAATCTGGGTGATGCATATTCTAGCCAATCCTTAACTTCTCCCCCAACCTGGAACTCCCATAGCCGATTCACCTCCCTGACAGCAACTGAAACACATAATATAAATTAAAAATACCTTTTCCAATAATAATATTAATAAGAATTTGATAAGTATATTGTGGAGGAGAGGAAAAGTTTTGAAGAATCTAACATTTGCATTTTACTCTACTTATACAAAGATAATTTAACAAAAGGTACCATTGGAAATCTCAATAAAAGAATTCTTCAGTTGAAAATTATCATTTTCGATAGTTATACAGAGTGTCTCAAAATTCTCCAGTACCTGTAAGGGCATATAATAAAATCAACTAATGGAAAAATTTGCTAAAAAATTCAATTTTCCCAGTTCAAAGTTTAATAAATTTATAAGATACAGGCACCTGATTCTCAACAGGTATTTCAAATCAATTAAAACTGATGGAAGAATTATTATATAAATTGCAGTACATCAAATGCTGGATCATAATAATAATAATAATATTAATTCGAATCTACATTTATTGCTACTGCTTTTATAAATAGACAAAGAACTTATGCAACTACAAATTAACAGTTTCATTCAATAGATCTCGCCTGCTATTTACTACATTGGTCATTAATTGCAGTTGCAGAAGTCCTTTGTCTATTTATACCGTAGAGCAATAAATGGAGATTCAAATTAATGATTATTATCAATTAAAGCAATTAAAAATCCAACTCCAGAATTAATTTCTATACTATTCTTTCTCTAAACACATACAAACCTCATGATTTTTATTTTATAAACCAGTTTAGATTTTAACTCTTGGTTATCATAATGGCACATTATCATTTACTAAAACAAGCTCTTATAATAGGAACTCATACTTTACTTCTGTGGAATCAGTGTCTGAAGTGGCAGTATAAGACTATGCAAATCAACCTTTTTGGCAGGAAAAAGCTTTGTTACACACTCACACTTATGAGTGAATTAGGATATTCACGAATTTATTGAAGCCTACTTTATCAAAACAAAAATGATAAATCAGAAGACAGAGAAGAAATATTACTGAAAAGACCTGCTAACCTTTGTTATTTGTGATGAGATGGTAAGGGAACTCAATGGAGTGAAGACGGACTTTCCTTACTGGTCGGTGTCATCAGCACTGCTTCAGGAATCAAGCTGTGTTTTTCTTGCTCTCCTCTTCCCGAAAAAAGACTGCACTCCATCCTTGATGTCTGCTGAACCAGTAGCCTCTGAAACAAATCCATCTATTATAGTAGGCTTTTATTGAAACCTGTGTAGAAAAACTATCTCAATGAGGAAGCAAAATACTTAACCAATCAATAATGAATCCCTAATCCACTAATCCCTAAAAATGATTTCTTATGTAAACTGCTTTCTCATGCAACTCAAATGCAATCATGTAAGCTTATGCTAAGCATTTCATTGAGCAACTAGGCCTAATTCATGACTAACTTACTGACATGTTGGATTCAAAACTGAAAAAACTATTGTTTATATTTATAACACCAACTTGGCATTCCTTGATATAATCATATTAAATGCAGCATATAGGCCTAATCTTGAGCCCAAGAAAAATAAAACAACTGAACTTTTGCTATTTGGTAACCTAACCTTCAAGCTACATATTATCCAATAACCAAGACTAAAACTTGCAAATCACAGATAGTTAAATAATCATATTACTTTCAATGCAAAAATACCCATCAAATTGAATTGTTTATGTAACTTACTACATTAAAATTTTGGACCAAAACAAATTAGGGGTGGTAGGTAGGCCTAGGTACTTTAATATCTGCAAATCATTTTTTCTCTCATAAGTTAACTCCTATATGATAATAACAGTTGATTTATATGGTTAGTGTTTTATTTGATGGTATTCAACTATTTGATCGGCTCCATGAAGTGCTCCTCAGATTTATAGCCTACTCTCCCCCAGATCTTGATGATGTTTGAGGTTATGTGAAGCTTTTTAGATCATAAGTCCATGAGAATCCTAAAATAAAAAAAAAACTAATGATTTTGTAATTCAGCATCATTATCACCTAGGCAATAAATCACCAAACAATATGATATAATCATCATGAGTAATTCTTGTTTACAAAAAACTTATGAAACTTACCAGGTTTTGAGGACTTTTGAATTGCAATTTCTTCTGTTCACTTGAACTCTCCAAACAACTCGAATTGAAACAAAACAAGAAATGAATTTGAGCTAAAATCCTATTGTTTAACTCAATACCTAATTAAAACTTTTAAAATTCTGAAAAGATTGCTGATGAGTTTGAATTTGAATCAATTTACAACCGTTACCAAACAACGGAACAACCAAACAAGCAACGAGGAGATAGGTATGCAACTCTAGCGCTGTGAGTGGCAGCATCACAAGCTCGTTTCCACGACGAGTCACGTTGAAAACAACGTCCAGAGAAACCGTTGAAAAAACGTTTCATTTATAACGTGAAAAAACGTTTCATTTATAACGTTGAAGAATTCAACCTCTAACGGTTATTCAACCATTACAACCAAATTTCAACGTTGAAAACACATATGTGTGCTACCTGGGGTTGGTTCGATTATTCCTTAGTTACAAGTTATTATAACTGAGCTGTCACTAAAAACTAGGGCGGTTTCCTAGCTGATCTAACCTACTGAAAGCTGATGTGAAGTATCTATTAGTGTACCTATTGATTTTGATTTCAAAAACATCATCAGCTGTTGTCAAAAACCACCTAATTTTTTGGCATCATCTATTTGCTGTGTGCAATTGGGTGGAAAGGATATTTTTGGCAAATGAGGCGCTATTGGTGGATCATTTCGGCGAAAAATTGAGTGAATTAACATTGGAGGAGATAGGGCTAAACCTAAAATAATGGCCTGGAGAATTTGTTGTGTTCTGGATTGTAAAAATAAAACACGCAATGGAAATTTCAAGTTCTACACTTTTCCAGTTGCCATACATAAGTTTCATCAATAAAAAGAATGGTTCACTGCATTGATAGGTGAAGCTAACCTAATTGTTTTGTTTACGTGCAAAAGAATTTATCGATCAAGTAGGACCATGGAGTGAGTGCTCCATTCTAACCTGTACATGAGGTAATGTACATGAATAGTTTTTATGTTAGTTAATCCAATAAGCTGTTACTATCAACGCAAAAACTCTATTAATTATGTTTTAATAAGGAATATTCATATCATTCAATTTTTCAAATAAATGTGTATGTGAGCTTGCACCAATTTTTCATTTTCATGTAAGATAACTTATCAGCTGTTATCTCAAAGTTTTTGTCGACTCTCAAATACATCTGTTTGTGGTTGTCTGCTCTCAAATACTTGAAAACTAGGATTTTTCTAATATAATGAGCTATAATACTATCAATAACTAACATTCATAACCTAAATATCATGTTCTAATTACTGAGAAATGCATGAAGCAGCAAATAATACCATTCTAATTATAAATGCATTTTTCCCATTTAGCGCTATGCTTTGTATGCTAAAACGCGTAGAAAAGTACACATGATAATCCACTAGAGCGCAGCACGGTAGATGCTCATAGCAAATACCAATAAGGTCTAAAACTATTGATACTGTACTATTTCATCAAATAGTTTATGGATTTTACATTGTGTATCTCACAAAGTCTGAATATTGAAATTTCTATAAAATCAAAATTTTATAAATGAATTTTCAAAGGGGTAACCTTATAGCATCCTTTAAATACAGTATTAGAACATATTAAAGCAAATAATACAACACTATAACATAGGTACTACAACATCAAAAAATTGTTTTCTGTTTATTATTCTCTGTTTTGGTTTTAGTTTTGAAGTTTAATATGTAATTTGTAAGGCAGGCCAGCAAGCCTATAAGGACATCACTGTGTTAACTCGTCATAACTACTTGTCCACAAATTACACTATATGTAGAAAATAGATAATTGAATTGTAATCTCCAGGTAATGTATTGTAAATATTTTCATGGTATTTAAATTTACTGATACATTAATCTCATCTATGTACTCAAGTTTCAAATTCTTCTATCTTTATGCCAATTCGCCAATTCTTGTGTGCCCCATTGGTACTGTGTAGAGATAATATAAGATTTGGCATCCCGACTGTTCAATATGTGTAGAATTTAAGTCTTCATTCCTTTGGCATCTCAAGTGTTTATGGGCCAAAATATGAGTGAAAATGACTATACTCCATCTACTGAGTGTTTGGACCTAAGCCCTGCCCCCGAGGTTCTGACGACATGATCTGACCAGCTCACAAGCTGGTGTAATGGCTTGGAACGCAGAAATTCCTCATTGATATTGGATTTAAGTGGCATTTAAAATGTTGATGTTTTAATGGTTATTATTTTTTGATTGGGAAAATTAACATTGTTCTAACAAATAAGAATGATGAATGATCATAATATCACTTGACAGAATTATAGTTGATTCATGCCGGGTTTTTCCAAGCACACTCAAAGTTGAGGGACCCTCAAATTTTTATGAACAGCTGACATTTTCTATGATAAGTAATAATAGGAAATGTAGTAAAGTGTAGTAAACTTGAGGGTCCCTCATATTTGAGTGTGCTTGGAAAAACCAGGCATCAGAATCTTTCATAATCATATTTTTGTTATTATTATTTTGACTGCTCAGTTTTAGCCGGGAATTTTAAACTCATTCAACTACACACTACCATACTGCAAATAATTGAAGTACATAACCCAATCTATATAAAGTTTAAATTATATGCAAGAAATTAATATAATTACAGTAGGTCCTTTGAATTCAATAAGACAAAGAATTATGCTGTTTTGTTGAAGATGGAACAAAGAACACAACATAAACACCAAAAAATCTTCCATGAGAGGTTTGAATTATTTAAATCAGCTGAAAAAACACAAGCACATAAATTTTCATACATTCCCTGAGAAGTGAAAGGCTTGTTTCCTAGATTTTCACAGCATGACTGTGACCTTAAAAGTAACAGCTGCAGCACAATGATCTTACTTGCCATTGGCTACAGCCGTCTGCGACGTCAAAATGGGGGAGGAGCTCAGGTCCAATCACTCTGTGGATGGAGTATTCGCTATGAGCATCTACCGTGCTGCGGCTCTGGTGGAAAAACACCACCTGCGCTAGATGGGAAAAACGCATTTATAATTAGAATGGAATTATTTGCTACTTCATGCATTTCTCAGTAATTAGAACATGATATTTAGGATAGGAATGTTAGTTATTGATAGTATTATAGCTCATTATATTAGAAAAATCCTAGTTTTCAAGTATTCAAGAGCAGACAACCGCAAACAGATGTATTTGAGAGTCGACAGAAACTTTGAGATAACAGCTGATAAGTTATCTTACATGAAAATGAAAAATTGGCGCAAGCTCACATTTATTTGAAAAATTGAATGATATGAATATTCCTTATTAAAACATAATTAATAGAGTTTTTGCGTTGATAATAACAGCTTATTAGATTAACTAACATAAAAACTATTCATGTTCATTACCTCATGTACAGGTTAGAATGGAGCACTCCATGGTCCTACTTGATCGACAAATTCTTTTGCACGTAAACAAAACAATAAGGTTAGCTTCACCTATCAATATTTATTCAATGCAGTGAACCATTCTTTTTATTGATGAAACTTATGTATGGCAACTGGAAAAGTGTAGAACTTGAAATTTCGATTGCGTGTTTTATTTTTACAATCCGGAACACAACAAATTCTCCAGGACATTATTTTAGGTTTAGCCCTATCTCCTCCAATGTTAATTCTCTCAATTTTTCGCCGAAATGATCCGCCAATAGCGCCTCGGTCGCCAAAAATATCCTTTCCACCCACTTGCACACAGCGAATAGTGACTTTCTGAAACTTGTGTTTTTTTATTAATTTAATTGAAAAATTTTAAACTGAATTCAAATACTCTGAAAATTTTTAGTCATTGAGAAGTAGAATCGACTTATCCCCAATATGGTGGTAATCCATGGACATTGCAAATGTCTTGTATCAATGTCCTTCTTACCTGTACAAATCTTTAGACTCTGTATCACTGCATCACTACTGCGTAGGTATCAGAAGTTTGCAATGTAATAAGGGCTTTGGATCAATAATTTCGCCATCAATGTATTAAAAAAATGTTGAAGAAAATTTTTAAATTCAATATTTCATGATTACACTGCATCTATACTTCATTATTTTTGTTTAATTGTCTTTTCATTTTTTTCCTATGACTTATTGACTACTGGTACTTTCATTTCAGATTTAATAATACTCTATAGCTGATGATAACTATTGGAGATGTTTGAAGGTTCATCATCATGGCTCGTCCTAAAAAGAAGAATCATTTCAATTTCAACAATTCAAGAAGCCAACCAAATGAGAGTCAGCCAAGTACTTCAAGAGTTATAATTGAGCACCTAACTTGCTCTTTGAACAGCACTGTTGATCATGCAAATTCTGAACGGCAAGCAAAAACAGAGTGCAGACAAAAAATTGCAGAGACAGCAAATTTTTTGAATAAGCGAATAAGAATTGATGAGTCAGAAGAGGATAGACAATTGCGACTGCAAAGTAAGTCAGAAGCTGCCTCCCAGAGACAAAGCAATGAGTCAGCTGAAGAGAGAATGGAGAGACTACAAGGCATAAGTGAGGCAGTATCTCAGAAACAAAGAAATGAGTCTGCTGAGGAGAGAATTGAGAGGCTCCAAGGCATGAGTGAGACAGCATCTCAGAGACGAAGGAATGAGTCTGCTGAAGAGAGAATGGAGAGGCTGAAAGACATGAGTGAGGCAGCATCTCAGAGACAGAGACGAATGAATGAGTCAGCTGAAGAGAGAATGGAGAGGCTACAAGGCATGAGTGAGGCAGCATCTCAGAGACGGATGAATGAGTCAGCTGAAGAGAGAATGGAGAGGTTACAAGGCATGAGTGAGAAGCATCTCAGAGACAAATGAATGAGTCAGCTGAAGAGAGAATGGAGAGGCTACAAAGCATGAATGAGGCAGCATCTCAGAGACAGAGGAATGAGTCAGCTGAGCTGAGAATACTACGCCTTGAGGAGGACCGCCACAGACATGCAAGGCAAATGCAAGCTTTGGGCATGAATCCACTCCAAACGTACAAACTTGCTACAACAAATGAAGCTGCTCCTCATAATTTGCAGCCATTCAACATTGCATGTATTCACTGTGGTGCTTTACATTTCTGTGAAGAACGAGTTGGAAATCATGTGCATAGAGACTCTTTTGGAGATTGCTGCTTACATGGCCGGATTGATGTGGCACACCCTGTTTTTCCCAATGAATTAGTCAATTTGTTTTTAATGAGCCATCCTTTTTCAATTGAATTTCAGAGAAGGATAAGAAATTTGAATGCTTGCTTTGCACTGGCATCATTCACAACAGATGTTGATCGCACAATCAATACTAGAGGGCTATATAGTTATTTTGCAAGTGGTCAAGTCTACCACAAATTTAATGTTGCAGCTCATCCTGCTCATAACAAAGATGGTATAGCTGAGAGGCCTCAATATGGTCAAATCTACTTTTTAGACAATGAAGATGCTGTCAATGAGCGTATTGGCCATAGAATGAATGATGGCATAAGCATCCCACTTATTAATTTGTTGGAGGGGGTAATGAGAACTCAAAATCCATTCGTTAGAGGATATATGATGATGCAAGAAGTGGAAGAAGAAATGAATATTCTTTCTGTAGTAGAAGGTACTGATCCTCCTTATGTGAAGCTGATATTTGCTCTACCCAATCATTTAGATCAACAAAGATACAACATCCCTCTGCAAAATGAGGTTTGTGCTGTTGTCACAATGAATGCAGATCAAAGTTTTCCAGACAATGAGTTGGTTGTCAGACAAAGGGGAAAATCAATTGTTACAATGAGAAACATTGATAATTGGGTAGAGCCATTCACATATCCCCTATTCTACCCAAAAAGAACATTTGGATTCTCAATAAATATGCCCCTACGAAATGCATATGCTAGCAGACAGCATATGACTAGACTAGAACTAGCTCAGTATAGATTGGCATTCAGGCAAGGAATTGCAAGGTGCAATCAGACTGAGGAGATTAGCCAGTTCAATGCTCTTCATTTTGGTGGCCGCCTATTTCAACAGTATGTTGTGGATACCTTTATCAGGGTAGAACATGATAGAATACAATGGATCAAATTGAATCAGAAAAAACTTTTGGCTGAAAACTATACCAATGTGAAAAATCACCTTGATGGATTGGCGGTGCAGAAGAGCGCAGTGATTGGTGAGAAAGTTATCCTGCCATCCTCATTTCCAGGTTCCACAAGATTCTATACTGAACATTTTGAAGATGCAATGGCATTGGTTCGTCGATTTGGCTCACCAGAGTTCTTCATCACTATGACTTGCAATCCTGACTGGCCAGAAATCAAAGAAGCTGCAAGACATGTGTTTGATGATGGGTCAGTGCTGCAGCAAGAATCCCAATACCGGCCCGACCTGGTAGCCAGAGTGGCAAAAATAAAATTTGACCAGTTGATGGATGAACTGGATAAACAACAGATATTTGGAAGAGTATGTGCATTTGTCTACACAATTGAGTTCCAGAAGCGTGGATTACCTCACATGCATTTATTGTTGATCATGTCTCCTGAGGATAAGATACACAATCCTAATGAGCTGGATGATATCATTTCAGCAGAGATACCTGACATTGAGAATGGTGAGCTGAGACAATTGGTCAACAAGTGGATGATTCACAACCCATGTGGTGAATCAAATCAAAATGCATCTTGCATTGTTCACAAAAATGGACAGAAAAAATGCAGATTTGGGTTTCCACAACCACATCAAGAAACAACATCTCTTGCTAATGACAAGAAGCCTCAATACCGCCGTCGATATGATGATGAATTGGATGGCAGCAATCAAAATTTCTCACATGACAAGGCCATCTATCAAAAGGATGTGGATGGAGGAAGGGTGACAAGAGACAACAGGCATGTAGCCCCCTACAACCCTTACCTTTTGAAAAGATTCAATTGTCACATAAATGTGGAATATGTAGGAAGCATAAGGGCAGTCAAATATCTGTACATATATATTTATAAGGGACACGATTGTGCATTTGTACAGATAATTGAGAATCAGCAAATAATAAATTACAATGAAGCAAATGCTTATGTTCAAGGACGATGCATCACTCCCCCAGAAGCATGCTGGCGGCTCTTTGGAAATGAGATCCAGAAAAAAAGCCATTCTGTACAAAGATTAGATATCCACCTTGAGGGTGCATATCGAATGATCAATATTGATCAAGCCCATGAGGACTTGGCTGATATTGGGCAAAAAGGGTCGACACTGGAGGCATACTTCAAACACAACAAAATCTTAATATGGATAACTATCACAATATCACCTTCACAACTACCGGTACTCAAAAAGTATTAATAACATTTATAGAAATTGATTCAGGAGTATTTTATTTTTCAAAATAATATTATATGAGTCCATATACATTTTAAACAGGCTTATACTTTATACTTATTTGATGAAGACCTATATTCTTGATAGATGAATTTCTTAATGTTTTCAAATTCTTATCAGAATACAAGTTTTTACAATTGCAGTATTGTAATAGATTTCCAAAGTAAATTTTCTCAACTTCTCAATCAATTATTTTGCAAATGCAGATTCTCAACCTCATTCTCTATTCATAAATACTACCAAAAAAGGGAAAAACTGATATTGAAGAATAGTGCTGTAAACGAGAGCTAGTTTGTGAGAAAGGGCCTCATATTTACTTTTTTCTTTTTATTTAGGGTACACCATTCCTTTGATTTCTAAAAGTCGGCAAATGATAGAGCAATATTTGCTCTAGATGTAGGCCTAGGCCGACTGCCATCTACTGCTGACCATTTGGGTGAACATACATGGCGGATTCAGCCATTCATCAGAATACTCATATTTTAAATGCTGGAAATATATAGGACCTTCTATTGCCCAACAATAATTTTTTTTAAATATAAGTTACCGTTACTTCTATTATAGTACATATTTGTATGTACAATATTTGTATTTATTTAGTACAACAACTTGAAAAAATTTTTGTTCAAATTTATAGACATAGACTGGCCTATATACTAGAAATTTTAAAAATAAATTGGTGGGGTACCATAACTCTGTGAGAACTGAAGACTCTCATTCACCAAACAATTTTATAAACGACAAAAGAATCACATTCATCATTCATCGACATCTATAATTGTATTTTCCTTGTATACAAACATCATCATAGAATCACAGAATAGTTCATTAATTGAATTCTTGTGATAGTATAATACTGTATTATAAATAATCAGTCAAGTTATGGTTAGTCAACATATGATACGGAATTATAATTTGATGATAATATTATAAAATTAGTTTGATGTTTTAAATATTGTATTTTGTGTTGTGTGAATACAGTAGTAAAAACTGTCAATCCTCGACCTGAATCTTTTGTCTTTATAGGCCTACACAATTAAATTTGCTATCCTTTTACAATTGGGTAAAAGTGAAAAATACGATGTATACTGTACTGTAGCCTACTTAAAAATGATGCTCAACTTTACTATTCTGTAAGTTTCAAGTAGGCCTATCAGAAACAAGTATTTTATAGCATATTATAGAAGATGTTGTGTGAAACACTGCTGATACCCTCTCATGTTGTGTGTGAAGAAGGATGATTTTTTATCAGTGTATTATCACAGATGACGATCAATATACTTTCATCGATTCTTGAACGGATTGCAACCACATTGCTCTATACATGGTATAGTCTGTCCAAGCAAAGAAGACCCTCTGGTAAGATGGGAGAATGACTCAAGCTCGGTCAATATATTGGTTCAATGTGATCTCAAATTGTAGGAAACAATTTGATATACTATTTAATCACATTTATAATTCTTGAAAAAATATTGACTAAGCTGGAGTCATTTTCTCATTTTGCCAGAGGCTCTTCTTTGTTTGGACAGACTATACCGTACTACAAAGCGCTGTACGTAGACCTACAGTTTGGAGAATGAACCGAGCACACTCGTTCCCATCTTCTATTAAATACCGTATTGAAAACATGTAATAATACAAACTGTGTAGTGAACCAAATTGGTGGACTGATTAATCTTTGTGTAAGGTGCTATCTGGATCTCTCTCTAAGATGCCGTAGATTAATAACATAGATACCAGTACAGTACCTATCTTAAAGGAAGGGTCTGTGAGAAGAAGTCATGCACAATACCACTAGGAATGATAGATACAGGTCTACTTCTCGAAAAAATCCTTCTGATATCAAGTTTTTGTGTTATGGTATAAAAAGAAATCATTACACATCTTTAGATAGATATAAAATTACAAAAGGTTGAACTTGAATATGAGATATCCCAACTTCAATCAAATAGAATGACTTCAGCTCAGTCAATATTGATTCAAAAATTCTAAATTTGGTCACAAAATATAGATCAGAAAGTCTCCTACATTTTGAGATCAAATCTATAATTTTTGAACTAATATTGACCAAGCTGGAGTCATTTTCCCTTCTTGCCAGAATGTCTTATCTATATCAGCATAGCGTCAGAGTTTGCAGGCCCCTCCTAGACAGATGAATTTTATTGATGGCGGACTGTGGCACGAAACAGCCAGTTGTCTGACCTGGCCAGCCGAGCTGCAATAGCCAAAACGTAATTTCGCTATTTCTTGAAAAACACGCAGTTGTCTAAATAGCGAGTCACCTCCCTAGCGACAGTTCGGTGTTTTTGGATAAACAGCGAGTTGTCGAAACAGTGAGTTGCCCCGTCCCGCTATGACGTGTCGGCCTTTTGGTTCGTCGGTTCTGTGTCGTGTCGGCTTTTTCGTTTGTCGTAGTCAGTCACGGTAGCCGCCAGACAAGAAGACACAGGAGTCGGTCTAAAGGCAGTACGACCCAGGACAATAGACAACTACAAAAATTCCAGCGACCACAAAATACAAATTTGCTATGTGGTTGCTGAGATTTAACAACTAATATTTTGTAGGTTATGTTATTATTTTAGCGGCAAAGCACAGTGTTCAGATTGATAGTTTCCTTATAGTAGGCATATTATTAATTAGATTCGATTAATAAGTACAATAATTATTGACTAACTTGATACAAATTGATCTACTTAATGAATTGCATAAAATGATTAATCGTCTAGTCACGCTGACAAGCTTTATAAATAAGATGATGAATTTGTTAAAAAGCTCAGCTATAATAACTATAGGATCCTTTACTGTGAATTGCCAGGTAAGTAGCCTATTAGAAATTGAAATTCTAAAACCAGTAAGTTAGGGTCTGATTTATTATTATTTTCAATAATAAAATATCACACATTTTTGTTTCTTGCAATTTCCATGTAGCTTGATAGTCTACAATATTATTGTTACTGTAGGCTACCCATATTTTGGCTGTAGTTGATAATATTAACGTGAATATAATTTATTTCTATGTATTTTAGTTCAATTCAGATCATTTCACAACTGATTTCAGTTCATTTCAAAAGTTTACAACTTACATAGTAGGCCTAGTGAATAATTTATTTTTTGGATTGAGTTATTCATTGGTTGTTGCTCTCATACTAACTTAAATGGCAGCTATGTATGCCCAACTAGGTAAAATAAATTTGTCTACAAATTACCTTGTCTGCAAAATAGCATTTCAGATCTTTAGGCTAAGCTATGATGAAAAAAGGTATCTGTTTGTTTATGAGGGTGAAGGGTGAAGCCCACATAAGCTCATAGGCTTGTTCTCCAGGAACTGTAGTTTTAGGTAGCGTGGTAAGTTATATGTGTGCAGCGTACAGAACCTAACTTAGCCTAAACTTACGCTAATGTAATTCTATAATTTTTCTTTAATTTTTAAATGATCTGATAATGGATTAGAATGAATTGATTGCAATTGTTACCAGCGGCAATGTTTTATTTTTTTCTGGTGATGCCAAGCTACTCATGAAAGATATATATATAATTGTAGGCCTAGTATTTTGTGTTCTTTACTCTATATTTAAAATATTATTCCAAATTGAGTTTATTTATTGCAAAATTATATACTCTTTTTTCTCTTATTGCTTGGAAGATGTATTTATTTGTATGGCAAATGAATTATTTGATTCTTTTCATAAATTGTAGGTTGAAGGCAGCATCGAACCTAGCTTCAATGTTGTAGCTTATATTATTTTGTGCTTTTGAAAAAATGTTATAATTTTATAAATTAAGACAAGTCTCCATCTTATGTGCCTATAAATTCAAAGAATATAAGCTAGTAGGACTGTTACTTCTTATCAATCTGGATAGCCTACTTGAAAAGACCTTTTGCATAAAAAATTGAAATATATTAACATAAAAATCAATGAATTGATACTATTGATAGTACAATAGTAGTACAACAATTGTATTAGATGCTTCTCAGCTTGCGCAAGCTTTCACGGACACTGGAGCCCTCTTCAATTGAAATAGGCTCAAACTTGTTCTTTTATGTTCCCAACGAGAAGCATTTTAATAGATTATTATTAATTTTTATGTTTCATTCAGACGTGCTTTTTTCAGATTTCCTTACCGGGCTCTTGTTGACTCTTGCTTCCTAGTTTACCATAACGTGTGGCTGGTGACAATTACCAGGTGAGTCCTCGTTTCAATATTATATAGCTTATCAAATCTTGTTATTTCCAATTCCTTTATCATACATAATAAAACTAAGAAATTGCTTCCAATATCAGTAGTTTTCAAATTGTGCATACCGATATTCAATACTAATACAGGGTGGGGCAGGAAATTATCTCCAATTTTGAGATGGCACTGTTAGTAGTAGGGGCATGCTGAAAGAGTTGGAAGAGGAGAAAATGAAGCTGTAGTTTAAAAGTTTATATATTTTGTACCTTTATAAGTCGTAAACATGGCTTTGTCAACTGAGCTACGTGCTTTTGCGTTTTCCCCCAAAATCAAACTGTTGTTGCAGTGCAGCTTGCGATGCGATCTTGCTATCAGTCAAATCCCTTCTCACAAAGCGGTTCCCTTCTCACAAATTAATAAATAACAGACAACACATTCACTGAAGTTATTGAGCGGAGCAAAGAGAAGCTCTAATGGATCAGGAAAGTCACTCTCAGTAACAATACTCCTCCGGAACAGCCCTACCGA
Source organism: Sogatella furcifera (assembly GCA_017141385.1). Taxonomy (NCBI): domain Eukaryota; kingdom Metazoa; phylum Arthropoda; class Insecta; order Hemiptera; family Delphacidae; genus Sogatella; species Sogatella furcifera. Next base: position 34,470,152 of record CM029547.1, on the reverse strand, counting down.
TTTCATTCAAACTTGCCATGGTGATAGTGAATTGTGAATTGGTCCCCATAGAGGACGGGTCTTCGCCCCGGGACTACCATCAACTAATGGCCTCCAAAAATCTTCAACCAAAGGAACCCTGAAGGAAAGAGTGAAGCAACAGAGTTCCTAAAGTTGCTACAACAACAACAACAACAACAATTCTTTGTGAATTCGATTCCATAATTTAAAAAAATTTCTAGAGTAAATATTGACGTTGTGGTACCTTTTCATAATTCCTCCATGTTTTTAGCAAGAGCCGTTGAAATGTCATGATGACAGACAGAGATGACAGACTGCTTTTCAGGCAGTCGGGACTGACGGCTTATCGTCTCCTCCAAAAGGCAGGGTGGCTGTATCTATTATATGTGATGTGGTGAAAGAATTGTTCCCCAGTCATGACTTGAATTCAGGTCCTCTTGGTTATCAGACCAGCGCGATATCACTTACTCCAACGAGCCACCCAATAATATTTAATATTCTCTGCTGTGCCTGCCAACTATAAATTATTTTTATCATCCCATAGACATATTAGCCTTTATTTATCTCTATATGCTTTATGCACGGTGTTCAAACTTGAAAGAGAGCTATAACTGTTGGATGATTATACTAAACTATTAGTTTGTTGAAAAATAATTTATAAAAAAAATTATTCTACAGCTAAGTTGTACGTAATTTTGCCAATGTGTCAGTCTGATGAAAACTCAACAGTCCGAACAAAAGATATCTAACGAATGGAAGATTGTACAGGTTTTAAATTTAATAAAATAACTATGTATTGTTTAAGATGCCTGGTGATTCCATATTATATTGACGATTAAATTTATCACTAGGTATAAACATATTACTAAAGGTTATTTACTTAAAATGTTACAGTACTCCAACATTTTTTATTATTTAGGTCACAGCAGGTAGAGGTTTTAGTCTTGTTTATCTCTTGCTTCCTCTGAGATAATAGAGACAATAGATAGAATGAATGAGGATATAAATTCAATAGTTGAATGGACTAACTAAAATGGCCTCAAACTCAACCCTACGAAAATGCAGCCTATAATAATTATTGGATATTCACGCTATTACGCATAATTTACAAAATTAGAAACTCCATTGTATCGGTCTATTGCTTCTCACTTTCCACTTAATAATCATTAATTAATTTTTCTTGTATAGTCCCACTCATGTTTGATACTTTTCTTTTTGTATTCCTTAGAAAACTTGGAGTCAGTAAGCATGCTTGGAGAGCAGTTGTAACTGCTGAGAAACCCACTTAATCCTTCCACGGTGAGTAAAGTGGTACTTTAAACATTTATCATTTATCAAATATTCAATATATACAAAGATGAAAGAGTAATTTGAGCAAAAATTTTATATGTGTCATTATCTGCTCTTCCTGAGAATAGGCTATAATTTTTCGTCCATTTTTGCTTATTACTTTCTTATTTCAAGATTGACAGGAATCCATCTTAACGGCATGAAACGGCCCGAAAAAAGTACTAGAACTCTGTATATTTTAATTAACTGTTGCTATGTAAAGGTATGGAACGAAAAAGGTATAGTAAATTGACCAGGATAACCCATTCTTAGCACGAGCGGACTATAGTGAGAAATTCTTATCAAAAACAGTTTCACAATTCAAAATTCCATGAAACAATCGTACTCTATTTCAATAAGCTTCAGTCACAATAATTGGCTGTCACATTTTTTGCATAAATTTATATAATATAGTGTCTGTTTGAGAACCTAGGTTCTCAGACAACTATAATTAAATTTGGAAATCGTACAAGACCCCGATGGTGGTGGGGTTTATCAGTGAATCCTCTAATTCTATTTTTGTGGTGAGGAATTGGAAATAATATAGACATTTTTGACGATTGATTGCCTCTATATTCAAATATTCAAATCTAAATTAAGATATTACATGCAATAAATCATTACATTTATTGCAAAATTCCATTCAATAAAGCAAAATTTTGGTACAATAAGTTGGAACACTTTCCTATGAATTGGGTGATTTGTTAAATTATCTTGCTACAATTTTTCCAATTGTTTAAAATGTTTGTTGATTTCTTCTGTTTTCTATTTCAGGTACCAAATATAAATATTCCAAATTGTGTACAGTATATCAACAGCCAGCAAGTGCATCTGTTTTCGTTCTGTATCCAACAATTACTGGTGATGTTCAGCATCCAGCATCCAACAAGAACTGATGTTTCTTTTTCGTTTCAAATAATTTTCTATATATTACAAGATTTAATTATTTTTGACAATACTCTATGTTTGTAAATTCTCGAGTAAATAAAAATTATTTATTGATTTATTTATTTCGAAATAAATTTTTTAAACTGTCTATTTCATTTCTGTTATACTGAGTTCCAATATAGTATAGTCTAACCTCTTGTAGATTCTCTTAGTACTCCTAAAGATTAATAAGAGTCTCTTTAAGATTGATTTCATACTTCTGTCCTGTCAAGCCTTGAAAGGTTGTGACTGAAAAACAACCTGCTGTTGAAAATCATATCAGGTACTATAAAGCATAGTAATATGGATCATGAAAATACTGTGTAGTTGCATTTGAGAATGTGAAGCTCAAGATGCAATTATAATGTTATCTATAGATTATAGATATGAGAAGAGTTACCGCATGGGAATAATTTCATTTAGTTTACTGTTACTGTTGTTCTCTGTAGTCAATGAATTCTCACTTCATTTAAAATCCATGCTGGAATCTACGTGTGATTATTGATATGGATTCTAATACTGTATCTGTGATATTCAAGTACACTGCTTTGGGATCCATTTTATTGCTGTTGAGCTTAATAAAAAATATGTTAAGATTCACATTAAAATATTAATTTTTATTAGTTGTAAGTGTAGGCTACATTGTTTAGTCTATGAGCGGTGATAACTTAAAATTGAAACAAAAGTGGAAAATATATTGTCAAATGATGAAATTGTTTCATAAACTTCCTATCTGAAAATCAACTGGCAAACGTTGTCTTATTAATTTATTTTTATAATTTAAAATATCTACTGTAAATCTCTTGAATTTCAAAGATCAACCGATATGCTGTAAAAGGCTTATAAGAGACAGACATTGGACTATATTATTCTCCTAACTTTCCCAATTTAGTAGGCCTTATAGGCCTACATATCTTCATTTTTTAGCAAAATGATTAATTGAGCTGGAGCGATAAAATAAAACTTAAATAATATTATTGATGGAGAATTATTATGGTCAGATAAAAATTCGAGGTGATAGATATACAAAGAGAAATGGATAGTCATAGCCTACTAATTAAAGTTTTATTTTAGTAGGTATATAATGTCGCGTTTACACCAGAATGTTAATAACTTTTGTATAAGTTATATAATATATGAGTCTATATAATAATACGTTATTCAAAAAAGTTATTAACATTTCGGTGTAAACGCGGCATTAGAGTGTGCAATTTACACTCTACGACACATTCAAGTGTAGTAGATTGGAGATCCCTGGCCCACGGTACGGTACCGTGGTATGCCCAAGTACATTTTTTCCTATTTTCTTAAAACTAATTTTATACAACGAATTTATTAGGTACCAATCATTATAAATGTAATAACGATTTATTATTATAATAAATGTTATGTTATATAGTCGTTAAAGGTACCGGTGCGTACCCACTAATTAAGTCCTATGGGTACCGCTATATTTATATATGTATGTTATTATAGTACAGTTACAGTACCGTATTATCCTAGCCTATTCATTAATAACATAATAAAAGTTGACTTGTTAACACCCCTCTCTATACGGTACGGTAGCCTATACTCAAACTTTAAGTTAATTATAAGTTCGGTCGTGGATTATAGCATAATATTTGAACAGCGGAAATTTTACTATGAATAATGAATGTCCCACAAATCTCTATTATTAAGCAGCTTATAAGACAACCTTTATTGAGTAAATCAAGAGATGTATTATAAGAGTTAGTCCATTACGCCAATATTTTATACAGTAATTAAAATATGGCAGGCCTTGGTCTATTCAAGGTTAGTCAAAAAATTAAGAAGGTAGGAGATAATATAATAATCTCTTATAGTAAAATAGATCAAAGATTTGATTTCTAAACGCCTTGTAGACCCATTATTGGGTCTGAACTATAATATTATTGCAGTCTGGTGAACCAAAGTAAAGTAATTTTCCACAAAAATATATTTCCGCATTCAACGATAAAATAATCATCTACTGTATTTGAATTACAGTACTGTATTAAAAATCATGTACTGTATGTGACGGACTGCTTTTGAATTTGGCGGTTAGATTGAACATCAACACTACAGCCTTCTGAATATATATATCAGAAGATAATTATTCATAAAATGTTTCGTAAAATAATATTTCAATTGAGTAATTGATTTTCCAATTTATATTCGAAATAATTCTCAAATCATAATGAGTGGCGTTAGTATTCGGTGAATGTTCTCAATTGATTTATTGAGAATATCAATAAAAAAGGGATTTATGATTCGAATCATACTATAAAATGATGTTTCAAAATCTCAAATAATGGATTTATTGTTGATAAATAAGAAATTCATTAATAAATCATTATTTCAGAAGCAGGACCTTCTGAATACATAGTAAATACATCGTCAAGTCAAGAAGGTCTTGGTTTTTCGTTGTAGTCATGTATTGTCTGGGGTTGTACTAGTTTGAGGAAAATTGGAAGACACAGAGGTAAAATTGGAAGACACAGGCAGACATAACCTCAACTTTTCACTTGCTGATTACCAATAATTGATTAATCAACTAAGTCTACAGATTCCTCAAATTTGCATTGATTTACCGAAACTGCCGTGATGTGAAATTTTTTTGTTACGTCCTCTAAACTCCTGTCCAAATGAGTTAGTTTGTAAAATAATGTAATTCAAAAGCAATGATAATAGTGGTGTCACCTGCTTGAAAAATTGTGTTGCTTGATTCAAAAAATGGATTTGACTTACGCTATTTACAGAAAACACAATTCCAAACTCCTACCAGATTTTGATTGGTAACTTTGATTTTTTATTACTATTCCTTTCAATTAGTATAATTAATATTTGAATCGTGCTTATTTTATAAGTTCTCGACTTTCAATGTAGGATTTAGCACAAGTTGAGCTTTACTAGGTTTTCCCCCAAATATACATTCTCAATTGAAAAAGTTTAGAGTTAATAGTTGATCAGTAGCCTAATTTTTTCACCCAATCTGTTTCGAAAAACTAAGTTGGGTAGGCCTACCTACTAACTTATTGAATAGTGTAGAATTGATATAAGTAACCCCTCGGGTCTCGGCTCAACATTTTAATGAACAAACTGGTTTACACAGGAACTATAAACCTAAAAGGCCGTCCTAGATACTTGAAACCTGGAGACGACATAGGCATATTGTGCACTATAGAAATCATTACGAATTAGAAGACGTTTCAGACATTTAAATTGAATTTTAATGGTTGAAATGTAGAAACTGTAGTAGAGGAATAATTTGGAGGGTCAAAAATTAGGCTACTTTTTAACTGCTCACCTTCCGCTTTGTAAATGTCTTTCCGCGTTCTCCCAAAATTGCAACTTGAACAAAAACTTGCAACTCCGCTTTACGTAGCCTATATAGGGTACATTGAGCCATTCTGTTCAGTTAATATAGTGTTTTAAATTCAAAAAATCTTTTATTTTAAATGGCTAAAAAACTATAACCACAGTTTTCCATCTAGTGAAAATTAGGTTATGTGCTGGCGAATTGGAACAACCCACTTCGGTCTCCCGCGCTCCCCACTACTAAAAGTCATTCGCTAAATAAATATCATTCTGTGTTTGAAGTGACTGTTGAATCTTGATTATGTATCAAGTTCTATTTCTGAAATGAATTAACTTGCTTGACTGTCGTCGGTACCATTCACTAGAAACACAAACTGTCAGTAGGCATATTAAGGATCTTTTAAATGAATTCCAAGATACTTGAAATATACTTATAAGAAATGAATACGGTAGTTAATTATTAATGTAACATAATGGCACGTTATGTGATTTTTTCGATATAGACAGCAATCCTGTGCGGAACCCAAGATATCATAATTATTACATGAGTCTTCATAACGGCTGAAGCTCTCGGTTTTTTGGGTGTCAAAGATTCATTAAGGATAGAAAAGTGAGTCGTTTTCTTCTTTAAAAGTGCTCGCAGTCCATTTGTGAACACATAGCAAGGAAATCCTCCAGAAAAGGAAGACGCTGAGATGGGGCTGTTATGAGATTGATCTTGGCAGTGGCTGTAGCCAAGTGCGATAAAGCGTTGGTCTATTAATCGAAGTCTGAGTCTGATAAGGCTTCTGGGGTTCGATCCCAGTTGAAGTCACCAATTTTTGAACGCTAACAGCCACTCCCGTCTATCGGAGGAGACGTAGAGCCGTTGGTCCAGATTGACTCGAAAGGCAGTCGTCATATACCTCTCTCATTACCCATGCACATGCTTAGAGCATATGTGGGAATCACCCTCAGAAAAATGAATAAAATCATTGCTTAATACTTTTCACTCTATTGGCCTAAAAACAGTGTTTTCGACCCAATTAGAATAGACTTGATAAAAATTGATTGTATGTGTTGAGACGTAAGTTAATATACTAATATTTGTCCATAATAAAAATACAAAGCTGTTGAAGTGGAACGAAATAAAATTGTAGTGTAAATTGGGGGAAATGATAGTATAAGTGGCAGAAGATGTGTCAGGTTTTCTCTTGAAACCTAGGAACATATTATATGCATAGACCCATACAAAATTATGCATATTATTGACAATCATTCAGAGGCGTAGCCTCAAAATTTACTTTGGGCTAGCTCTCCTTGCAATCAAACCAACTTCCCCTCCCCTACTCACAAAATTGAACCTTCAAAGACAATAATATACAGTATTTAAAACTTATATTAAACATTGCATGACTGAATATTTTTTTACAAAAAATTCTCCACTTCAAGAGTCAATGATATAGAATAATATAAAGTAAAATTCCTTCTTCTCCCCCACCTCCCACTATCACATAACCCAAAATAGCAGTTGTTATAAAACTCAAAAAACCAGGTACGCTGAAGATATGTCTCAGTGCCTCAAATGCATCCAAAGATCAACAAAATTTTAAAGTGAAAATTTATAACGTAAATTTATTTTATGCACTTTAATATAGCAAATGCAAATCAAATAACATTGGAAGAATAACAAGGGAACATGCAGAACTAAAAAAATACAACACATACGAGAATATGAGCGAAATATTCAAACAGTGTGCTTGTCAAAGCTGAGGCTGCCTAGCTGACCGTGGCTAACCGGTAGCCATCCGACAAGACCGGTATACGGCCATCTTCGGCAATCAAGCTCTCTCCACAGAGCTAGCTAGAGTCATTCTCACTCCCACCCCACCTCATTCCTCCTATATACGACATTAGCATTACTTATATGGGCCGTTGGACTACCGCGCTATAGCCTTAGTTGTTTGATCGCTGATCGAAGAACTTGCATTGCATAATTATCAATGTTCTGCTAATTTATTGTTTGAGAAATTTTTCTATACTTTTATTTATATCTTTGAAACCACCATTCCTAAACGTACGTGTAGATTGAATCCCAATGCAAATAAAGCTAAGAAGCATAATAATAATAATATTAGGACGTGGTACTCTCCTCAACTAGCTGAGATGAAAAATCATTTAAATTTTTGTCTGGAATTATATAGACTGAATAAAACAGATTTGTTGAAATTGAATTATTTGAGGGTCAGAAGAAATTACAAATATGCAGTAAACAAGGCTAAGAGAGAATATATTTTTTCATTATTGAGTCATCTAGAAATAAATGTAAGAAAGCATGGAGTGTGATTAATTCAGTAACCAAATGTAAACGTAAAGAATGCTCTTTAATATCACCAAATTAATTTAATAAATTTTGTGTTCAGTCGGTATGTGATATTCGTAATAGTATTGTAAGGCCTCTAAAGACTGCGTCTGAAATTTTGAATCAATGTGCCATAAATTGTAGACAGAGGGGAAAGTTATCATTCAAAGATGTAAAATTGGAGACGATATTAGAAATAGTTAATAATTTTAAACCCTTTGACAGTGTAGATATTTATGATATTTCTAGTAACTTGCTGAAACAGATCATTCTTCCTATACTGGTTCCTGTAACATATTGCATTAACAAATGCTTGCGGGAGGGTATATTTCCTGAAGTACTTAAGTTATCCAGGGTCGTGCCTATAAAAAAGGCCTATAAAAAGTTTTTATAAAAAAGGGGAAAAATCTTGCCCTTCTAGTTATCGTCCGATATCCCTAACACCAATTATGTCTAAAGTATTAGAGTCAGTTATTCACTTACAACTCTGAGAATTTCTGAAAAATCATGACATACTCTCCAATGAACAATTTGGTTTTAGAAAGGGTTGATCAACTGTTCATGTGGTGGCTACAATGATAAGGAGGGTGCTCCAGGCTTATGAGGAGAGAAATTTTGCTCAGGCTACTTTGTGCGACCTCAGCCGAGCATTTGACTGTGTAGAGCATGATACACTGTTAGATAAGCTGATTTTTTGGGATTGTTCAGAGTAAAGATTATAATATTTTCGAGTCATTCCTCAAAAACCGTAAACAGTGTGCATAGGGAAAGAAAAATCAGAAATAATTGAAATAAAGCATGGGGTACCGCAGGGGTCAGTTTTGGGACCATTGTTATTCACTCTTATGATTAATGATTTACCATCATATGAGTGCTCATATCATCTTATATGCTGATGATACAACTTTTTTCAATGTCAGTTCAGATCTTAACATCCTGAAAACCTTGACCAAAGATAGCATATATCAAGCTTCAATCTGGTTTCGAGCAAATGGGTTTCTTCTTAATGAAGATAAAACAAAACAAAATCTATTTGCTTTGAGAGATATACCAGAAGATGGCAATATGAATGGCGTGAAGTTTTTAGGCATAAATTATCATGGAGAACCTCATATCAAATACATTAGTTCTAAACTGTCTAGAGTTGTATACTCACTAAGAAATTTGAAGAATCATGTTCCCACGCCCTATGTAAGGTCAGCATATTTCGCTTTTTTCAAAGTATTGTATCCTATGGTATTTTAATTTGGGGTAATAGTGCACATATTGGGGAGTTATTGATACTCCAGAAGAAAGTTATCAGGATAATCTCGAATTCCGATAGACTAGCTCACTGTAAACCCTTATTTGTAGATTTGAAAATCCTTACGCTTATTGATCTTCACATTTTCACAGTTCTATTATATACGAAGAAGAATTTGTTAGAGCACCGCCACAGAAGGGATATACACTCTCACCATACAAGAGGAAATAGGCATATTGACATCCCCTTTAGCAGGCTATCCAAGGCAAAGAATAGTTATAAAATTATTGGCGTTACTTTATTCAATAGATTACCACTGGTTTGGATAGAGGCTCCGAATAATTTTTACAGGCAAAAACTGTATTCTTGGTTAGTCAAAAATCCTTGTTATTCTATCAACGAGTTTCTCGAGCATCAAATTACTTAATTATATTCAGGATACATCGATTTAAATTAATAGTAAGGTCTTTCACCAATAGCTTAAGTTTATGTATGATTACAATTATTTTATTGTATAAGTTGAATTATTAATATACTGATGAAAACAGTTATTGTTAGATTTTCAAATTTCATTTTTCTGTTGACAAAAATTCAATATTATTGTTTGACGTTGCCCATAACATGTTATTATTTTGTTTCTTGGCAATAAAATTATATTTATTTATTTATTTACGGCACTTGGACTTGTCGCGCTGCAGCTCACGCTATGAATTTGATATAATACTTTATCGCTACTTATTTTTTCAAATATGAAAACCTTTTCAAATGTAACTTACATGTAGATAAAATTATTTTCTATGAAAACTAGTTGGGCTTCGCAGCTAGTCTGGAGAATACGCCACTGAATCATCTATGTATGCAACAAACCGTAAATCTTTTACCCAAGTTATTGAAATAAAAACACAGATTTTGACTGACCTCTACACTTTATTGTGGTACAGGACTAGGTCAGATGTGACCTGTGTCGCCTAGAAACACTGGTATTGTACTACAATAAAGTTTAGAATTACAAGATTCATTATGAAACGGTTCTACAATATCAATAGTGACTCGATCGAATTTTCAATTTGTAAAATGTGGAAATATAAGTGGAATTGACAATATACTTAACTTATGTCTTTTTATAGATTTAATAGAATGGACTCCAGTTTCCTTCCTCTTCATTTCCAATTTTATAATTCCAACTGTTTGTTGCTTACATAATTACAGTATGTGATTGTCGATGAATATTAAATAATGTTGATGATAATTGGTGATTATATCGCTAGTAACTGTTTGGAATCGTATTTTGTGTTGAAACTTGTATCAATGCTAATTATTGTCATGATCATTTTTCCTCAGTTTACATGAAGGGAAAACGTTATGTGTGGTTTCGAGTCAAAACATCATTGCTTTCACAACTCGGACTGAGCTGGATGACACAACTGCTAAAACATGGGGCTCTCATGTCTATGTAGCGGACCTGAACACACCTTGGCATAGTCATAAGTGAGTATCTCAGAAATATTGTGATCAATGTAGCTGGATTAAAAAGGCTTATAAATTGTAGGCCTACTTGAATGGCTTTTTGAACAACAAATTTAATGGCATATTTTTATTACCGGTAATTGGAAAATGAGACTTTTAATAGAAGTTGGAGTCATAATTTTTTTTGTGAGGATGATACCCACATGAGTTCTAGGGCTGTGGATACGTAAGCAATGGAAAGAGTGATAGCGATTTCAATTTTGGACTCAGCGATTTCACGCCAAGTGAAAATTGCGATAGCTTAGTTGACCTTGATTAGGTCATGCATAAATTTCTATGTTTGTAAAAACTGTATTAAGTTATTTGAGTTATTTCATAAGTAAACTCAAATTTGAAATAATTCTTTTCGGCCGCCATTTTAGAAATTTCAGATATTGAAAATATTTGAAATTCAAATTTTGTAGACCTAATACTTGAAGTCAAGCCTATAAAATTTCTCTAGGAAATTCCCATCCATAAACGAGATCCATTAGAAAATAAAATGACGGATTACACGAAAACTAAGTAGAATTCGGCATTTGCCAATGACATTTACTATTTGATTTAGCTTGAAGAATACCTACCTTGAATGGTACCTACAGTACCACCTCTTTCTGGGTCAGTTCTTTTAATGGGTTATTTAAACTGGGACATTCTTTATAATGAATAGAAAGTGAAAAGTCGAATAATTGCAATAAAACGAATCCTGCTATATAGAAATGTCCGGTGGTCCAAGTGTGCTGGACCGGCAATCAAGAGTTGCTGGGCTTGATACATAACTGCCCGTGCAGTCATATATCATATCATATAGAATCAAATAACTGATCCGCTACAACGCTAATAAATTCGCTACAACTGTAGCGAAAGTCTTGATCATTAATCAGGATAGATTATTTGATTCATTTCTTCTTCGACTTTGCCTTTATTATATGGGGTCGGCATCCCTATTTCTCAGTCTACCTCTCCACAGCACCCTGTCCAACGTTTTCTCGTTCCTCCAAACGTTCTTTCGCAACTCAGCCGTTATTCTGTCTCTCCATTGCATCTTTGGTCTTTCACGACCCCATCCAAACCCAAATCCTTCACTCTCCGTCCCTCCAAATCTTATTTGATACTTGAAACTGATACTTGACAGTTACTTAAAACTGTTTGTAGTTGACATCCTTCAAGCTATATTAAAAACTAGCCGGCAGGCTCGCTTCGCTCGCCTTCTCCGCCTGGCCAGGGGGCTCCGCCCCCTGGACCCCCGACAGTGTAGGCAGTGTAAGTGAGTCAAACAGGCTCGCTGCGCTCGCCTGCAAATTCCGTTCAGAAGGGATTCGAAATTTATCGAACACAACATTTCCAGACCTTATCTGAACCTGCCCACCAAATATCAACATTTTCTACCGATTGGTTTTCGAAAAAATTAAAAAAAAGGCCGAAAATCTATAGAAAAACTCAAATATTTGGCGTACCCTTGATAAGTTTGAAAAACCTGTTCTTAGTAAGCGTCTAGAGGTCCAACTGAACATGTTTGCCAAATTTTAACGCATTCGGATCGGTAGATTTTTAGTTCTGCTAATGAGTGAATCAGTGCCATTTCGCTTTTATATATAGAGATTATTTTTCCCATTTATTTTCCTATCATCTACAGTGTTTTTATACTTTGATCCCTTTTATTTTTTCATTCTCTTCATAATCTAGTTTTTCCAATTAATTTTATCTCAATGAGGTTTGTTTTAGCTTAGAGCTGCAAACCTCTCATGGTTGTAACTTTGTATTCATTCAATAAGTAAATGAATTTTTTCTCACTGGTTGTGGTCTCTCATCTCAGTATTTTTTCATTTATTCTCTCTTAAGCCTACATTGTATTTTTTAATGGTACATTTGCTTTATGCCCCCATAATTGTTACACTCTAAATTATCACCATAACTTTTGTAAATGGAGGCTAATACGCTACTCATTCAGCTACTCGCCATTCATCTGGCATTTTCATCTTGATTTTATATTTTTGCTATGAGATTTCACAATATATCAACCTCATCCTCTCCCAAACACTTCAATTCCAGGCTTCAATCAGTATTTGGTCCATTTCCACAGCTTTTCCTTTCTCAATTGCTTTCGATTACTTGTTATCTATCTATTTGGTGTACAAAATTATCATTCTTATCATCATCAAACTTCTCTCCTCGATTCTCTTCATACCGTAGTTTTTCAAAATATCTCATTCATCGGCATTCTACCTTCAAGCTGTCTTATCCTTAATTCCACATTCATTTATTGATCTGAACCAATTTTCAAGCCCTTCATCAATAGTTTATCTATGTATCCTCAAGTGAAGTTATTGATCTCCGTAAAAAAGAACTCAATTTCAAATCGTATGATCCTCTTCTCTATGATTAAGTGACTCCTCGCTGTTAATAAATGTCTAGAGTGTGCCTTTGAATGTGGTAATGTTTAATGTTATGGTTTGTATAATTAATGTTTTTTTTAAATGTTTCAATTGCAGAGTGCTGTCTAGTGTATCTGCGATTACATCAATCGAATGGGATTTATCGGGCCATAAACTACTAGTTGCAGATTCGTTTGGAAATGTTGCACTTTGGACCTTCAAAGATTACGTTCTCAATGACTGGACTTGTATTGGTTCCGCATCTTTCCCTGGAGAACTCATTATTTCAGCTGCGTTCTTCCACAATGGAAAAAAGGTATTTGAATAGAGTTACTCTTATGCCTATTAATAATTTGTTGAATTTTTTATAATTTTCAAATTTAATAATTAAGCTTACTACGTGCAATCCATTTTCACATCGAATAATATAAATAAAAGTATTGTATATTCTTCCAATGTGATAAAAATAGAAAACTACATAGTTCCTTACTAGGAACTTTGTATTTAAAACTGGAATATATCATATTATATACTCGTATGTATCGAAATTAGATTATGATATGCTTATGCAAGTTTTCAACTGGTAACAATAAATTATGTAATAACGTTTTTCTCAGATTCGGTAGAAATTGTCAATTTGAAATAAATTATGCATCATTAGAGAGAGTATATTTAATAAAAAGTGAAATTTAATTCAGCTGTGTGTTGGTAAGCTACGTTGCAAAGCGCGGTTGTCACTGCTTTATACATAACTGGATCTTGAGTCTGTTTAGTACTCAAGGTACACACTTTTTAGGTACTCACTGCACCTAATACATGTATAAATATCTTAATAAAAATAATTGATGCAACAATAACAAAGAATTGTGCAAAATTGTGGAAAAATTACTTTATTTATATTTATTCATTTATTTGAGAAAATACTATAATAGACTAATTGGATGAAAACACAGATAATCAAATCCAAAACGTTTTTCACTCCAATTTTTTATAAATACTTAGAATAAAGGCTATTGCTAGACCGCATATTATTCACTAATTTTCATTCTCCAATATTGAATAAAATTATTTATCAATTTAGAATTCTCAAGATTGATGTATGATACCAAAAATATATAAATATCAAATTACACGTGAAATTTCCGACCCAGAAATGAAAATTTGAGCCTCCTAAAAGGAAAGAAGGAAGGAAGGAGTCATTAAACTCCTCCTCCAAATAGAAGTTGGAAAATAATAATTCAAAAACTTGAAATAATATAAACATTATAAATTTGGAGCCACAAATAAAACACTAATGCCGGGTTTTTCCAAGCACACTCAAAGTTGAGGGATCCTAAAATTTTTATGAACAGCTGACATTTTCTATTATTAGTATAGGAAATGTAGTAAACTGTAACTTAGTAAACTTGAGAGTTGAGGGTCCCTCAAATTTGAGTGTGCTTGGAAAAACCGGGCATAACTCACAAGTTTATTACAGCTGATATATTAAGTGATATTATTAAATAGAGTCTATTAAAAATGATTTCTATCATAAATTGATAACAATGAAATTATTGTGATTTAGGTAAGTGTGGTTGCGGAGAAGAAGGACAGCGTTCTGTACAGCGACAAGTTCAGCCAGGTGCGGTTCGCGCCGTCGGTGCGGCACTTCGGTAGTAGGGCGGTGGAGGGCTGCCTGGTGATCAGCACCACCGGCATGGTGGGCGCCATCGTCGCCTCCCCCCTCCTCTCCTCGTCGCCGCCCCTCCTCACCACTACCGAGAGCCTCGGCTCCATTAGACATCGCATCACTGCCGCCGACATCTGCTATGGAAAAAGTATGCTCTTAGAAAAAATAATATTTTATTGCTTAAAAAACAACATTTTATGAATATTCCTACTTTTTATCTACAAACTTGAAAAAATCTAATTTTTACTTCTTTTTGCGGATGATGCCCACATAAGTATTTAATTTTACTTGTGCGTGGGTAATGAAAAGTGTGAGGGTGATTTATGAGGTGGAAAAACGATCATGCCTCTGGTGGGACTCGAACCCACGACCGGGTTGCGCTAGCGGACTGAAGGGTGTAACGCCCCAGCCCACTCAGTCAACCCGACCGGCTTTTCCAACACACTGTTATAAATATTTTTCTTTGAGTTAAATTCACAGCCAGTGAGCCAGAGCTCAGGTATCCAACTTGCTGGCTTTGTAGAAAAAATTATTATCTGTAAATTTCGAAACATTTTGTATTTTTGGTGAAATAAAATCATTATCATCATCATCAATATACGTGCGTTCACGCAGTGTATTTCAGTAGGAGTTTGGTTATTTCTTAAATCAATTGATGAAAAAGTACCATTCAGTATAGCACCAGAAATTCTATGATTATTGAAAGTTTTTTCTATCAAATCTGAAGTTTTGTAGTTTTTAGGGCTGTATGGTCGTGCAAGAATAATAAAATTCCCAATATAATAATCTGATATAAAATGTAAGCTGATAAAATTAGGTGATGAATTCATGGTTATTGCGATAATGGGCAAAGTATTCCAAAAAGTGATTTTCAAACATTAAAGGCTGCAACTGCAACTGAATATTGAATCAAATCCTAGTACTTTGAATGATAATTACTTATGAAGAATCTTATTATAAAGAAAATCAAATGATCGTAATTGTCTAAAACTTACTCAAGCCTTGGGAATTGCGATTGAAAGGAAACAAAGCAGACAGAATACAGCACATTGGGTGGCTCGTTGGAGGAGTGATAAAGCGCCGGTCTGATAACCAGGTGGACCCTGGTTCGAATCCCAAGCGGAGAACAATTTTTGACCACAGCACAATCACATAGATACGACCACCCCGTCTTTCGGAGGAGACGATAAGCCGTCGGTCCCGACTACCTAAAAAGTAGTCGTCATCTATCATCCATTTCATTACCCACGCACAGGCCTATGAGCTTATGTGGGCTTCACCCTCTTAAAAAAACAAACAATTATCGAAAAATCATTGTTTTGCTTCCATTAAATTGTGATTTCTGAAATTTGGGTAAGTTTACGATCATGGCCATTTAATTTTATCCTCAGAACTAGATTCTTTTATAGAAATTCACTTTCCATTAGCTACAAATAACAGTGAGAAAAATTTGACTTTAAAGTTGAGAATTTAGACCACGCTTTGTGAATCTCTTGATATTGCTGTCAGTTGAAAGAGAACGATCATAATAATTGTCTACCGAGTGTCATATTCGATTTCTTAATATTGCATTTGGTTTTTACGTGTATCACTTGATCGGTTTTCTATTTCAGATGGACACTTTTTAGTGGCAGTTAGCAGTGGGGATGTGAGAATGCCAGTTCAATGCTACAGAGTATCAGTCACTCAGAGTTCCGACAAATGCCAAATAACATCACAAGCACTACCAAGTTTCTTTCTACAAGCTGATCAACATTGTTGTAAGCTCCATCTGTAGCCCTATCAATCAATAGTAATTTATCAAAATAATATTAATTTCAATATTAATGTCAAGAACTAGTGTTAGTTCTCAATGATGAATATCGATTTCCACTTTTTAACAACGTATACCTCATGATTGCTTCATGTAACCAAAAACACATGTGACCAAGTGGTCGCAGGTAACAAATTCAAATTGTTATCGGCCATGTGCGGACACACATTGCATAGTATTGTATATGCGGTCTCATATGCGGTCACTCCCATATGCGGTCAAGCTTGACAAAAGCTTTGCATATGAGTAATTGCATCGGAAGAATTAGAAAATTATGTATTTTTTTCTATAAAATTTATAAAAATACTAAGAACTGTATTTTTTTATTTGCGTGTTATATTATTATTATTTTTCAAAATTTATACGAATTGTATTGTCTTCTTTTCTGATGAATAAATCATTATTTCATTGATATTATGTAACGTATATTCGCGCCCTCACTTCATTCAAGTGCTGGATTAAGTAAAGTGCTGGATCATTCACTAATAAATCAATTGAAAGAACATTAAAAAGGTTTTAATCAATATAATATAATAAAACAATAATAATATTGTTGAATATGTTTTTTTTTGTAGATAAGGAGGTGACCGAGCTGAAGTTTGTGCTGAAGGAGGATGCCGACTCTCTTGTGGTGGCTGCCAACGGGGAGGCCGGCTCACTGATCGAAGTGTGGGAGCTGCTGGAGAAGCCAGTGCCCGTGCACAAACTGTTCCAGCCCAAGTCGCAGCCGGCCGAGCCCTACAAAACGGTGCTGTGGCAGCACCAGTCGCACCATCGCGCGTCCACCCACGTCACAGCCGTCACCACCTGCAAGGTGTCGGTCACCACCAGCAACCCGCCCCCCTCGTACATCATCGTCTCCTACGCCGATGGCACCATTCACTGTCTGCTAAGGGACTCCCTAAAACAGGTGAATATAGCATGTGTGTGGTCACTCGGTGGCGATGGTCGTAAAGTCAAGTCACGAATACAGAGGCATGGCATATACATATTGGCATGGTGGAACCTAAGGCTACATAGGGCTTGGTTATTCCGATTTGAGGTAACTAGAAAAGTTGTGGGGGAAGCCAGAAAATGATTTAGTTCAGATCAACAACATATGATACTTTTTACTGAAAATATTTGCGCTTGCGCACGGTACAAGAGGTTCTTATCTGAGCTACTTCATATTCCAGTCTCCTACAACCGTTTTCATTTTGCCCAGTATCGACAGTTATAGCGCAACTTTCCTTAAATAAATAACCTTGCCTGTATAGATCTCTCCATCAATAAAAGCTTCACGCTTTTTTAAAATTTCTGTTATGCCCTAAATAAACAAGAATATCATTTGTTTCATAATTATCAAGTGCATCTTATATCAAAACGTTCTTAGAAATATGATTATATATTTTTTACAATGCAATTGTAAGTTCTTTGACATCACCATCCATCATCACAGTCATATTGACTCTCCTACCCATTTGTATTAAGTCAAAGGTTACAAATTATTCTCCGGGAACTTCAAATTGAGTTACAATAGCTTTTAGCTACCAGGTCTCGTAATAACATTCGATTAGTAAATAGAATATAATAACATGTACTGTTCACTAGTACTATTCGCAGTGTGAATTATTTGCAGCATCATGTATGTAGGGTGAGCCTTTCAAACCTGCATTTTTAAATGGCTATAAGAAAAATGCGTGCTGGAATTGGATCACCGTTCTAGGTGGCTTAGACTTACCTCAACCATTTATCTCTCAGCATCGAATTCACCAGCCTCACTCACAAGCTAGAACTTAGTACAAGACTAGGGAAGCGCATGCGGAGGCAGCCGCAAATTAAGCGGAGCGAGCTTTCTTTTTGTCCAAAAGTTTTTGAAGCGTAGACTCGAAAATTTGATTCCGGTATTTTAAGCCTAGCTAAACCTAGCTGATGGTGGAAGTGGCTCATTCTATTACCATGTAATGTTATGAAATGAGAATATAAAATAGGAGCAACAACCTTTAAGTGAATGTTTTCTCAAGTGAGTGTTTATTTTGATAGAATAAGGCAAGATGAGAAAATGACTCCAGCTTGGTCAATATTGATTAAAAAAATATTGATTGGGCTCAAATTGAAGGTCAGAATGTTTCCTACGATTGAGACAAAATCAATAATTTTCAAACAATATTGACCGAGCTGGAGTCATTTTCTCTATGAGTGGTTCAACTTTGAAAATACAGACTTTGACGTACCTTTTTTGGTCTCAAATGTGCTCTGATTGTTTAAAATAATTATTCAGTAGCAAATTATAAAGGAAAATCAATATAAACTTGAAAAATCGCGAAAAAATAAGCCTATTGGATGAAATTTGGGCAAAATTTTTGTGTATTTCCGCAAAAATTTCCATTGTTTGTTAGCATGTTGAGAAATATTGAATACATGCAAATAAGTAAATAATTTTATTAATAAAGACATCAGGTAAAAAACCCATTTTGCCTCCTTCAACAGTACAATATAGTTATTTGTGTATTAGTACACATAGAGTGATTTTGCTGCATCAAGAGAAACACTTACGCACGAGCCGCAGGCCGTATAACACATTAAGTTTTTCCAAACTACCATATTGAATGTGAAAGGTTGAAATTAAAATTAAAATAGTCATATCTCAGTTATTTATCATTGAATCCTGACAAATCAGGCACCATTTTATTCAGAACTAGCCGGTAGGCTCGCTTCGCTCGCCTTCTCCGCCTAGCCAGGGGGCTCCGCCCCCTGGACCCCCGACAGTATAGGCAGTGTAAGTGAGACAAACAGCAAAACCTCTGTCAGTGTCAGCTGAGACAAACAGGCTCGCTTTGCTCTCCTGCAAATTCCGTTCAGAAGGGATTAGAAATTTATTGAACACAGCATTTCTAGACCTAATTTCGACCTGTTTACTTATTTTCAACATTTTCTGCCAATTTGTTCTCAAAAAATCTAAGAAAAACTCCGAAAATTCTGAAAAATAGTAAAACTATGAAGGGTAACCTTTGAAAAGTATATTGGACATAGGTAGTTTAAAACTTAATTCAATATCTTCCAGATTAGTTCATCTATAATCTTGCTGAACCATTGAACTTACAATCTGGATATGTCATATCAAGGTGGAAGATATGCAACTTTCAATACATCTACAATTTTTAAAAACTTATTACTTTCTTAATCTTGAACGGAATTCAAAAATATTCTAACACAACATTTCTAGACCTCATCTGAACCTGCCCACCAAATATCAACATTTTTTACCAATTTTTTTTAAATTTTTATCACTTGCTTACTTGCTTATTATTACTTGCTTAATCTTGAACAGATTTCAAAAATTTTTAATTTTTAATTTTTAATTTTTAATTTTTAATTTTTAATTTTTAATTTTTAATTTTTAATTTTTAATTTTTAATTTTTAATTTTTAATTTTTAATTTTTAATTTTTAATTTTTAATTTTTTAATTTTTAATTTTTAATTTTTAATTTTAATTTTTTAATTTTTAATTTTTAATTTTTAATTTTTAATTTTTAATTTTTAATTTTTAATTTTTAATTTTTAATTTTTAATTTTTAATTTTTAATTTTTAATTTTTAATTTTTAATTTTTAATTTTTAATTTTTAATTTTTAATTTTTAATTTTTTTAATTTTTTAATTTTTAATTTTTAATTTTTAATTTTTTTAATTTTTAATTTTTAATTTTAATTTTTAATTTTTAATTTTTTTAATTTTTAATTTTTAATTTTTAATTTTTAATTTTTAATTTTTAATTTTTAATTTTTAATTTTTAATTTTTAATTTTTAATTTTTAATTTTTAATTTTTAATTTTTAATTTTTAATTTTTAATTTTTAATTTTTAATTTTTAATTTTTAATTTTTAATTTTTAATTTTTTTTAATTTTTAATTTTTTAATTTTTAATTTTTAATTTTTAATTTTTAATTTTAATTTTTAATTTTTAATTTTTTTAATTTTAATTTTTAATTTTTAATTTTTAATTTTTTAATTTTTAATTTTTTTTTTAATTTTTAATTTTTAATTTTTAATTTTTTTAATTTTTAATTTTTAATTTTTAATTTTTAATTTTAATTTTTAATTTTTAATTTTTAATTTTTAATTTTTTAATTTTTAATTTTTAATTTTTAATTTTTAATTTTAATTTTTTAATTTTAATTTTTAATTTTTAATTTTTAATTTTTAATTTTTAATTTTTAATTTTTAATTTTTAATTTTTAATTTTTAATTTTTAATTTTTAATTTTTAATTTTTAATTTTTAATTTTTAATTTTTAATTTTTAATTTTTAATTTTTAATTTTTAATTTTTTAATTTTTAATTTTTTAATTTTTAATTTTTAATTTTTAATTTTTAATTTTTAATTTTTAATTTTAATTTTTAATTTTTAATTTTTAATTTTTAATTTTTAATTTTTAATTTTAATTTTTAATTTTTAATTTTTTTTAATTTTTTAATTTTTAATTTTTAATTTTAATTTTTAATTTTTAATTTTTAATTTTTAATTTTTTTAATTTTTTAATTTTTAATTTTTAATTTTTAATTTTTAATTTTTAATTTTTAATTTTTAATTTTTATAATATGCTTTCAATTGTAATCATATGATTTATTTTACTTATATTTTAATTTCGTTTATTTATTTCATAACTATTTTTATCCACATTGAGAATGGGCTTAGCTCCCGAAACATGTATGTGTTTTTTATAATTTTAAAGTTTTCAAAAAATAGGTGTTTGATTTCTATTTATTTTTCAATAATATTGGAAGTTGTTCAAAGTTGAAAATAATCGGCAAAAAAAAATGTTCTGCTCAAGTTTCGAACCCCCTGATTGGTAAGCAGTGAAATACTAGTCCACGTCGCTAACCGCTGGGCTATGAGGGTTTCGATAAGGAGCCGATTCTGCCAGTGATACCAACATGATTTCAAGAGCATAATAGACTTTTCTGACCAGGAACGTTTCTCAAAACTGATGTTAGGTTGCAATCCTGCAGTGCTGAGAGCATGAATATAGCATGAATAATGTCTATAGTAATAGTGTGTAAGCAATCCTTTTTTTCCTTTTTTCGTCCTTAATATGCAAATTTTCAAAATGCTCTATAGCCTATAACCTGGGCGTCCATGTCTACTATCACCATGGCAAGTTTGAATTTAATCGGTCAAGCGGTTCCGGAGGAGTAGTTATACAAAAAGTGACTTTCCTAATCCATTAGAGCTTCGCTTCGCTCCGCTCAATTACAACAAAATCTTTGAAACGTTGATTATTTGGTGTGATTTTCAGGGTGTCTAGCAGTCGGGAAAATCGGGAATTAGTCTGGAAATGAAATAAGGTCGGGAATTATCCTGGAATTTGAAGTTGAGCTGGGAAATCCATAGATTATAAAGTTGTTAATCTTTTTTATTAGTTGAGTTACTTTAATATTGGGCGGGGCGGGCTTAACAAGTATTAAGTAGGTTATAGAAAATCGATATTTTGCAAATATTGATATTTTTGACATTGATGGCCAGGCACTAGAGCAAGCTTAGTGGGAAGACGGTTCAGTGTTTCCATTTTCCTATTTTCCTAGCTAGTGCTAAAGCATATTAATTAGTACGGTGGAATTAGTTGAAAAAAAGAGGCCCAACCTCAACATCCAAAGAGAAAGGACAATTCCTACGCCAAATTGTTCTATACAACCCCTTTATTGTTTGGTAAATAGTTACACCCTTTTGAGCGTCGGGTTTTGAGGGGAGGGGGTTGAAAGGTGCAAAATTTCAGTTTTTCGTGAATTGGTGCTGAACCAAGCGTCGGGCGAAATTATTTCATGAATGTTTTTTTCTAGAGAATAAAATTTGGAAGTATTTGCACAAATTGGAAAAATAAGCGAATTTATCACAAAAAGGATGATAAAAACTGGTTGTGAACCTTCTTATGTCACAGTTCTCGCAATTCTTATAGAAACCATCTGAAAGAGGACGATTTTTCTACATTTCTTGATAATTTTCAGATTTCTCGATCATAACTTCCGGATTGGGAGCATTAAAATGTGAAAAATTGGAATTTCCAATTAGCAGGTATTATTATTATTCAAGAGTACCATTTAAGTCTGAATTTTGGAGGTTTTCACCGAATTTGGATTATAATATATGAATTTATACCGCCGTAATAAGTAGAAATTTATGTGCTATTGAACGATATAATTTGACGTACTGTTCAAAAGTTATGAGGAAATATAAGTGATTAAGAATAAAAGGATGCTTTTGACCAATCCCCATATGATATTATTGGTAGTGCGAACAATATTTATGTCACTAGGGTTTCAAGAGAAGAAATTTAGAAGTATGAGCAAATCCTAATATTTTTAGTATACTTCTCGTATGATAAAATGTAATTTCATTGGTTTTTGAGGGTGTAAGGGTTTTCTAAAATCACTGTAGCACATGAACCACCGAACAAAGAAGAGTGAATTTAGTCTCAAATTAAAGAGAAATGAATTTCGCCAAGAGGCATTTTGAAATTCTGTTGCAAGTGTTATCAATTCAAAGTTACAAACTTTTAAAGAAATGGAATGATTCCTGTGAAAAAATTATGGAGTTCTCAAGAAATAGTTATTTGAAAACGGTTGATGATACAGAGTTGTAATTGGTCTCAATCTCTTACAAATTTTATTCTCTAGAAAAAACATTCATAAAATTTTTTCGTCCAACGCTTGGTTCGACATCAACTTACGAAAAACTGAAATTTTGCACCTTTCAATCCCCCTTTCCCAAAACCCGACGCTCAAAAGGGTGTAACTTTTTACCAAACCATAAAGGAGTTGTATAGAACAAGTTGGCGTATGAATCGTCTTTTCTCTTTGGATGTTGAGGTTCGGTCTTTTTTTTTAACTAATTGCACCGTAGTATACGTAGTATACGTAGTTGTAAAAATTGAATTACATAAAGGTGCGACTGTAATTGCACTGTACTTTATGTAAACATAAAATAATGTTTATAGTATGTTTTAAAATATACCCTATTTTAATACATAGGGTGGTATTTTTTAGACATAAAGTCTTATAATATCACGTTTAAAAACGCATAGAGAAACTCCAACTTTGTATTGAAAAAAGTCGGGAAAAAGTCTTGAATTTCATTTATGCAAATTGCTAGACACCCTGAATTTTCCAATTGAATTGTTCTGGGTTCACAGTTATTACAATTTATTAAATTAAAAATATCTAACGACTCCCATATTATAATAATATAACAATGGTATAAAAAAACCAGGTATTGAAATATGTCTAGATAATTTGCACTTTGGAACCGGTGAATTGTAGAATTTAATTAAATGAATAATATTAATTTGTCATTTAGAAAACCTTTGTATGTTTTATTGAATTGAACGTAATTGTTGACAGTTCGCCTCAACCTCGCTGAGTATGGCTTGGAGAGAAGATGACGTCAAGCGACACCGTCTCAACGTTTCGATATCGTCAATGGACCTGACACGACTGAGCAGTGCACTTGTGGCCGCTGACAACAAAGGACAAATCTATCTCTATCGTATCCATCCCATTTCTGAACAAGGAACAGGTATTTTATCATATGCTACATTTAATGACGCAATTGAAAATACAAAATGTTTTTTTATCAAGTTCTGTATTGAATGAGAGATGAAGGTTCACCATAAGCTTTTGGGTTCCTTTATTGCATATTACAGGCCCTGATTATTACTGAACAATTTGAATTGATGGATAAATATCAATTATACGAATATGGTGGCTCTAGAACAGACAGACCAGACGTTTTTATTTTCAGCTATAATAATTATTAAGGTCATGAGCTTTGAAGGTAGTTGTCTCGTGGTGTATCGTATAGAAGCATTGGCGGTTGTTTTCGCCATTGGAATTTTAGTCGACTTTCATACACGCGTTGAGTCGCGTCTGGCCCATCCTGTCAATTCACGTAACTTTTTCGACATTTCCGTGTTTATAGCTTCTATTTTGTGAACGTTCTGCTTTGTATAATCTGAGTATTGGATGTTTTATTGACGAAAACCCGTGTTCAACAATACAAATTGATGTTTTAGTGGTCATTAATTTTTTCAACTGTAGTAAATGATATAATCAAATATATTTTTGTTCTAGCTATGCAGTAATAAATAGCTATACAGCATAGCTAGAGAAAAAACCGGGTAGGAGGAAGAGGTTTTTGTATCCTGCTAGTAACTTACCAATTTTATCGAATTCATAATATTATTTCTTACCTTCAATTTTGACATTTACAGAAATGCAAAAGAACTCTGTTATCGATAAATAATCAATTCTGTGTGTAATTCTGAATTGAACACTGTTAAAAAAATCAAGGAAATCTGAAACGGTTTCTTAGCGAACACATTACTATTCCTCTTTTTATATTTTGATTAAAAATTGAGTCTAAGAAAAGGTTTTGTTTTTATTTACACTTGTCAACAGAAATTTACAGTTTACAATAACGTACGAAAATTTTAAGCCATAAAACACAAACCAGATCATGAGTAGGCCTACAGCTTATGATTCAATATTGAATATTGTGCTTGTAGGCGGAGTTCCAATGAACGTGTCGCTGGCGACGACTCTGCTGGAGTACTGCCTGGTGACTGGGCTGGACTGGTGGGACGCGCTGATGTCGATGCGCGCGCACATGGTGGACGCGGTGTGCGACCGGCTGACCGACAACTTCAACAAACAGCCGGTGGCCGTGCAGCAGTACCACTACGTTACCTATCTGTCGCTGAAAGGCGCGCTCTATCGGCTGACGCCGGCCGGCCAGCAGCGCGCCGCCGATCTTACCGCGCTGCTCATGCTGCACTCCGTCTCCACAGCCTTCAAGTCACTGCTCAGACCATCCGACCTCGTCAGCCACGACAAGGGCCCCGCTGAAAGCCTACAAGGTTCAATATTTACCACAATTATTAATTAGAATCTCCATATATTGCTATATAAATAGACAAAGGACTTCTGCAACTGAAAATATTGACCAATGTACTAAATAGCAAGCGAGATCCGATATTGCAATATTAGGAGATTCTAATTAATAATTATCCAGCGGCTGGAGTACTGCAATTCTAATAATTCTTCCGTATTTCCCACACTCCGTTTACTTCAAATATGACTACTGTATTTAAATCAAAACTCAGGGATTAGACCTCTTCATTAATTTGGATAACAAAATTCTAGATTGCAATAGTTGTAAGGAAAACTAATTATGTTTATTCAACTATTTATGTGTGGCTCCTTTAAAAAGGAGCTATTAAAAGGAAGTGATAACGCGCCGGTCTTATAACCAGTTGGACCCGGGCTCGAAACTCGATCGGGGTAAAATTCTTTGACCACAGCCTAATCACTTGAATATGGCCACCTCGTCTTTTGGAGGAGACAATAAGCCGTCGGTCCCGACTACTTGAAAAGTAGTCGTGATCTCTCATCATCCATTTCTTTACCCATGCACAAGCCTATGAGCTCATGTTGGCTTCATCCTCAACAAACAATAATAAAATTATAATATAAATATAAATTATATTTATAATTCATTTTTAATGTGAAGGGAAACTAGAAATGCGTTACTATAGAATGATTACCATTTCAAGATTTGAAAACTTGAAAATATTCAACAAAAAGGGATACACAAAATGATAGGAATATTATCCAAAAAATATGTTATTAATCTGCAGCCCTCCTCAATATTCTTTTAGATCATCTAAATGAAAAAGCGAAGTTTAGAGGAGATAGTGGAGAGAGAATAGTGAAGGGAGGAAAAGAAAAGTTAAGAGATAGATAGCACTGAGCATGTTTTCTCTCTTCCAAATCATTTTATGATTAAAATATGTTTGTAACTCACGAAGTAAATGGTCCAATGATGGAAAAATCAACTGAAAGTCTACAAGGTTCAACAGTATAAAACTTCAGTTCTCTAAGGGTGATGCCCGCATGTGCCTGGGTAATGGAGAAGTTTAGTGATGATTTAGGTCTGTGTCTGGGTTACGCCTCCATGGTACAGTCAATCTTTCTTTAGTAATTTCTTCAATTTGGAAAATACTGTACGTGTAAATTTGTAGGCTAGAATAACTCCAATGTATTTTTTCACATTATAGCTAGTGATGGGTATTTAAAACTCGGGGTAAATACCCAGGTATATTGGGTATTTTTTGAATTATTGATGTTTGTACCCCTGAATATGTTATTATTGGCATTGATGATATATTGGCATAGTAATAGTATTGTTATAATATTATAAAAACTTATTTGCTATTTTCAATGACTTTATATATAGTTTTTTTAGTATTACTTGAAGTTTCGAATGAATAGGATTCTTCATGAAAAAACTGGGTGAATAAGATTAGACAAACTCTGCAGGAGTTTTATGTATATATTTCTACTCTAAACTATAGGCTACTAAATAAAAATAATAAATTAGAAGAAAATTAAAACCAATAGTTACAAACTTGAAAATCTCACGAAGCTTATTAAGGCTATTTAAAAACAAAAATAAGAAACTAACTCTTGGAAAATGTTTTTGAGAATTTTTTTGTCAAGAAAAACCTATGGAAGTTCTATGCATATTTTTATGTATCTACTTGAAATTGTAATAAATCTGTAATTTTAATTGTATCATGAATTAAAATTCCGTAGATGGAAACAAATAATATTGAAATATTTTTTAAGGCTGATGAATGAAGGACATGAAAATGGATCAAACTCAAACATTTAACTTGAAATAAAATTAATTCATTGGGAAATTTATTTTATCAACATTCTAAAAATGAGAGGCCTATTGGCATAGATTGGGATTAAGCACGTGTAGTTTTAGATTGTAAGAAATGTTTTTCAGGTGTCCTGGATGTAGGCTTTTCATGAAAAAGATTCCTGAATAAAATCCTCACGTTAAAATTTCGCTAAACATTTTCCTGATGAAGTAGATCTTTTCTGTTCTCTTGGGAATATTTAGCCTAAATAATACTTAGTATAGTCTGTCCAAGCAAAGAAAAAATTCTGGCAAGATGAGAAAATGACTCCAGCTCCAGAAATTTAAAATTAAAAATTTGGTCTCAAATTATAGGAAACATTCTGATCTACAATTTGAGACCAAATTTATCATCTTCAAACTGATATTTCTGGAGCTGGAGTCTTTTTCTCATCTTGCCAGAATGTCTTCTTTGCTTATACAGACTATACGGTACCATAAAAGAAATCTCAATAAAAAACTGAGTAAATAATTTGTTTTATGTTTTTCCAATCACATAAAGAACGTGTAATTTTGTCCATAAATAACGGCGTCATCTGCTCCAAAAGATTGATAAAAATTACATTGTTCTTATGGGGCATGATTTTGCCATTCGGCAGTTGGCCGTCCACTACCATCCACCCTTAATCAGATTCGCTCGTATCAATGGCATAATGTAATACTTTCTCAACAAAATCGTCAATGGAGTCAATCTTTATCAATGAAATCATGACAGCACCACATTAGAAAAATAGTGAACATGCTTCTATTGTTATTTCGTTTTATTATGATTTTTCCCTAGAAAATGGATTGCAAGTGAAAAGTGATACATACTAGGTCAAATTTCCCTCTCTTTGAACGCTAAATAATAGTTATTAATAAAAAAATTCCATGTCATATTCAATAAGATTTAACAACACAGAAACAAATGAAATCATAAATACCCAGTACCCGGGTATTTATGTCAATGAAGCTCGGAAGTTAAATGCTATTTGTCAACATATAAAACATTTTTGTTTGCATTTTGACATCATTTCACTATCATTGAAGGCGTTTGAATGCAAAAAGACAACTAAATCTTTTCTAAATTCAATAAAAATGATAAATACCCAGTTTTTGGGTATTTACCCGGGTGAATACCCAATTTATATTTACCTACCCGCTGGGTATTTACCCGACCCACATCACTAATTATAGCCAGCTCTCATTCAATCTTAAAACATTTATAATTTTATAAGTTGAATGTTTAGAAAGCTAAATTGAAATTGCGCTATCTGCTTATTGAAATATTGGTTGTGACTGTCTTATTTTTAATTGCAGCTGTTATGGGTGAGTCTGCCCCTATTCCTACAGATGTCGACAAAGTTCTTCTGCACCTGGAAGCCAAAGAGTTTACAGTCGAACCAAGCACTCTGCAGTCACTGCACCAGCTCATCCAGTGGGTGGCCGATCTTGCCCTTAATCTACTCGCTAGACTTCCTGAGCAGAGGAAAACCACTGGTAAAGCAATCTGAAGTTTTTTCTGTGAATTCAAACATTTACGATTGTAAGAATTTACAATTATATTTAGAATTAATTTTAAGAGTCACACAGAAATTTGTATTCTGAATTTTTTAAAGTTTTCAATTAGAGGACATTGAAATTGAGAATGAACGATAGTTTCGACCAAGAAAAGAAGATATTCTGGCAAGATGGGAAAATGACTCCAGCTCGGTCAATATTCATTAAAAAATAATGAATTTGGTCTCAAATGACAATACAAATAGGAATGACAGACTTTTCATAATAATGAACAGAAATTGAATGATTATTTTGCATTAGAAAATTATAATAATCATTCTTGCTCCTTTTTCTAATGTAATCCACTACAGAAGCAGGTTGTATATATTATAAAATAATTATATTCTCCGTGTTGATTTTATCCTCCTCATCAACATAATAGTGGAAAAACGTTTCTATTATTCAATAAAAAAACTAGGTATAGAAACTTTGTATTACTAAAAACTAGTTGTAGGAAATGATTTTATTAAACTCTTGATTTTTCACTCGACTATTAATTAACAATAAAATTATAAGGATAGAAAAAAAAATGGAAATGAAAATTTATTGAGTCAAGTTTGATGAAACTGAACTCAGTGTATTATGATGGAGAATAGAAAGCAGGTATAATATAGAAGGTTATTATTGAAATTCAATTGAATAAGCAGTATGATCTGTGAATGGAAAACATATAATTTTTAAATTAAAAGATTTCTGATTTTAAATTTTTTGAATAATCCTTATTTCATATCTTTAGGATAAATAGTAATAGGGTACAGACCATCTCTTTCAAATTTCTAATTTGTTAGCTCAGTGGCGTATTTAGAAATGGTGAATGTGAAGAAAAAAATAAGTAGCCTACCGTAATCTGAGGTATTTCGATTAATTAAAATAGAATATAATTGAAAAAATGAATTTTATTTTATGTATTATTATATTCTTTTTCATGTATATCAAGTGCTCTAAACAGCTATTTTGAACATTGAAATACAAAAAATCATCCTCCTCTACCGCCCAAGTGTTGACCAAAATCAAAATGGCATATTGGTGAGGGTTGATTAGCATAAAGCCTTAATCTGTATATTTCTGTTCAATCATTAAAAATAGAGTTCTAAAACCCTACTTTTTACAAAAAATACAAGAAAAGTCGCCCCAACCCCGTCAACAGCCTGAATCTTCAAAATATCCTATTCTGATTATATACTGAGTATGAATGATATCCAATGTGGTTTTTTCAAACATAAATTTAATACGTATTATTGATCAATCTTTTGAAATAGGGCTCTAAAACGGTATTTTGTTCTTGAAAAACTGGAATTTTTTTCGAATAATTCAAATAAGAAATACCAATACGAAATGAAAATAGATCATAATTTTATATAGCCTACTATTTAAAAAAACAGCTCTTAAAAGCTATTTCAAACAATAGAATAACAAAAAATCTATCCTCTCAACTGCCCAGGTGATGACCAAAAAGTGCTGATTGCTGAGACTTGAACAGCATAAAATCTCAATTTATATTTTCATTCAACCTTAAAAAATAGAGCTCTCGAACGGTACATTGGACTAAGAAAAACAAAAAATCGCCCCACCCTCCTCAACAGCATGAATCTGTAATTTCATTCTGATTGTATGCATCAACTTATTTTAATTCGAAGGGAGTCCTAAAATTTGAGAAGACATCAGTTGACTATTCGAGTGAAGATTGTGTTTATTGAAGAAATGCTATGTTCAGATACAGGACCGTAGACAGGAATTACAGGTCCTGGGCAAAATCATCTGACCAGGCCCCTCATAGCATAATATGCTAGGCCTATGTATATTATACAAATAAGGCTGTTTAAAAATAACTTTCCCACATTTTTTTCAAAAGTAAAACAATATTTCATAGGCTTTTCCCCAAAATAATTGGGAACCCTGATTTCTCATTTTTTCCAATATAATTTTCATTTTGTTAAATTCATTTGTTCAAGTATGATTCATTCTTGTAGGACCTATTCAATCATTCTACCGCCATCCACTATTTTTCAAACATTATGCAACTTTGTTTTCGACATTGTCATCCGTCTGGTATCTAAATACTGATGAGTTCTTCGTCTCTTGATATTGATAATACAATATTGCTGCAATATCCATGGATAATTCTGAGGCGATTAATTGTTCGGCGGCAAAGACTAGGAGCTCCCAGCTCAGAGGCCCCTGGGGACCGCCAGGCTCCCATCCAGGATGGACTGGGCCTGAATAAATAGGAATAATACATTTGAATAAAAAAATGATTTTAACTAAGGTATTTTAAAATTTATTCTACTAATTTTGAAATGAGTGTTAAAGTTGATGGTTGATTAGCTCAAGAAATTAAGCTCAATTAAATTTCAAATGAAACAAAAAAAAAACATAATTTTTATGAAGCTCCTCTATAATCTTGAGAGCCCGACCAATAATCCGACAAAACACCCTGAATGGCCCTGAAACACCCGACAAACGGCCCTTCCATGTTCGGATTTTTAATCAATAAACGTATATTATAATGTAGAAAATATAAACTAACTATTGGAAAAATACTTCACACATAAAGTAAATCTGTATTATTAATCAATCTTCAGAAATAGGGCTCTAAACTGTATTTTGTGCTCAAAAAATACCGGGGGCGGTCAGCTGGACCCCCCTTTTATTGTGGGGAGCGGGGAGGTCTCCCCAAACCCCCATAACAGAGGTCTGGATCCGCGGCTGCTGGCCCCCCCCCGAATTTTTTTTTCTAAATACGCCACTGTGTTAGCTGATTTGTCTTGCTAGAAGTACGGTAATCTCACAATAATTCATTCATGACATTTGTTATAATTGAATACATAATTTTTTGTGTTTTCAGGGTATGAATTGGTTCGTGACTACAAAGCAGTGAACACATTGCGAGAACTTCTGGTCATCATTAGAATCTGGGGCTTGCTGCGTTCATCTTGCTTGCCTGTTTTCGTTCGCAGTGTCGAGAACTTGGACGTGCTGGCATTGCTTTTCAAACTTTTGTCTCGTCTTGTTCAGAGTCCTGAGCCGGATGATAATCTTATTGGTAAAGTCTCCAAAAGTTTTTCTATCACCAATAATAATTATGAAAGAAGATTATTACAACATTAATCAACTTGGTCGTAATTTCTTCTAATTTAGAAGCAAGTTTATAATAAAGCTCCAGCCGTTTCTATCGATAACGCTTAGAATGTAAACTGTATATTTTTATTCTGTGAAAATAAAAAAAAAGAGAAATTCGAATTGAATATAACTTGAAACGAAGATAGGTGTTATACAAACATAATGTTCCTTTTCAAAATCTGTAGAAAATCAATATTTCTATAGATTGTTGAAAGTATATTTGAAAATAATTATGCACTTTTTATTGAAGTAATTTAGTAACCGAAACATACAGGTTTAAAATTTTTCTTAACTAATAAATGAAAAGACAAGATGTTGTCAAAACACTGATTGATCGAGATACCGGTTTCGGTTGTTGATATTTAATTTTAATTGTTAATCTCGATTTTCTAATAAATCAGTGGTTTGACAACATCTTGTCTTTTCATTTTTTATGGATAACTACCACAATATCAACTTCACAACTACTCAACGATTTCTTAACTAATTAATTCCATTCTGAACATGAATTTCATTTAAAATCTGTTGAGTGTGTTTGATTTATACTATTTGCAGCGTTAATATTCGATTGTAAAGTATTATCTTTGAAGCATACTTAGTAGAGGTTCCTAACTGGAACTTTTGACCTTACTTATCAGATGCATTGATTAGCGACCACATCCTTGCGGTAATTCACTTCCTGAACTCAAAATAAGTTGACTAACCTACTTCACTACTAAATAACTTTTATAATTTAGTATTCGATTGCGGAACACGGTGATTTCTATTTATTCTCTTCCATATTCTATTAGGATATTTTCTTTATATACAGTTACGGTCTCACATTTCGGTCGATTCGGATATTTTAGATCACAGTATTGAGAATAGCATTAATCTTGAATATTATTTCTTCATATGTGAAACTAGTGAATTGACGTTGTGAATCAAAACTTTGTGGAGTGTTCTCTGTTGAGCACTGATTGTTATTCAATTAATTATATTATTAGTCTTTAATTTTGTTCCTAATCATGTGCAGATCAGTAACATATGGACAATGTGTGTTGATTTGTTTGTTCATTGTGTTGGTTATTTGCCTACCAATATCCTTCTATTGTTTGATCTGGTTTCTGTGGTCGAAACAGCTGTTTGCTCTAATTCAAAAAAGAAAAGACGGACGTAAATGGGCAATGGTTCTAGGAATTGCTTATTGGACAGTTGCAGTTGTCATATGGATTATTTATGGATTTTTGTGCGTTCATCTCTTTAGAAAGATCAAGTTTGGAAAGGAGCCTGATGAGGAAGAAGGATATGAATACGATGAAATCGATATTGATGAGATAATGAGGTCGCAAAAAGCATTGACTGATGCGAAAGCTGAGCAAGCACCTGGGCCAAGTAGTTCCAGCAAGTTGATGAAGGCAGTGAATGATGAGATGAATGAGAGAATGAGGCTGATGTCCGCGTCAAGAAATTATAATTCAATGGTGGATAACTCGTTCGTCTCAGATCAGTTGGATAGCGAATCAGGAGTCGGCCACAGCGCTGACACACAAGTGAGCAACTTGTCCGAGAAAACGGTGAGGAAGAGGAGTAACCTGAATTCGTCTCGAAGTTCATCCAAAATCAAACATGAAAGCTTTATAATTGGTGGTGAATTGTTCACTAGGAACCTGGATGTGTGCGACGTACCTAAATTCAAATCTGACTCCGATATTCCATCGTCTTTGAAAAATGAAGGGTCTGCAGGCGAGAGTAGTTTGCTGAGAAGAAGAATGACTCGAGATGACTCGTTTATAGGTCTTCCTGAGTTTAAGCCATTCGAAGACTATTTGACCCTTGTTAAGGTCGATTCACCCATGTCACCCAGGGAAGTTTTCTTCTCTGACCTGTATAAAATGGCTGACGAAAGAGAAAAACGCAAAGCTTTGACGAAGAAGTCAATTGAATTTATCAAGGAAGAGAAGAAAATGAGCATTGTTGCCTCCCTTACGACACTCCCTACATTGCATGAATCGAGGCATGAATCTAATGAAAGAATCGATAAAATAGCTAGACCAATCTTGAATGAAGCAGGTAGACTCAGCAGATCTCCGAGTCCAACAAACCAAAATATTTACCAAAAGTAAAGACAAACTTCGAAATTACAAACTTATTGTAAATATTCATTAAGCTATTTAGGCATCTACTGTAAACTTAAAATTACTCTTTGTATTGTCTAAATTGAGTGTAACATCGTCTTGATCCCTCAATTATTGATCCCTCATTATACGTTGGATTAAAATCTCATTTGTATGAAATATCTTGGAAAATGGTGCGGTTCTATTTCAAATTGATGGTGAAAAACGAAATCACGTCCTCATATTTAAAAATTGGTAAGGAAATCATATTCTCTTCCTTCATTTCAGGAATTTATAAAAAAAATAATTTATTGTTGAGTTAAATCTATTATTTTCCATACATTCTAATGTTGATTGCTAATTGTTCTTCTACTACTTTGAAATTTACTCCAATCACATTACTGACATAAGTTTAATAACTATTATAGTAATGTTTTGTAACTAAAAAGTTGAAAGTGTAAATGAGCTTTATCAGTACATTGTTGAACATTTGTTGAGGATTTTTTTGTTTGTCAATGGCGCAACAGCCCTATGAAGGGCCTAGGCCTACCAGCTGGTTGCCAGTTTCATATTCACCAAACTATACAGTCCATCCAAACAAAGAAGACACCCCGGCAAGACGACTCCAGCCCGGCCAATACCGGCCCAAAAGCCATAAATTCTCGAAAGAGCCCACAGCCCTCGAACCAACACCGACCGAGCCGAAGCCATCCCCACCCCGCCAGAATGCCCACCCAGCCCAGACAGAAAATACAGCAGGCGAATAATCATCAACCAGGATAGAAGTAACGTGGTTAGCACGTTGATCCTCTCAACCATAAGCCAGTCTTCACAACCAAGTGAAGATGCAGAACACCTCTGAATAACATGCAGTTAATCAGTTAGAGTGTAATGCAACAATTACTATTCCTTCAGAGACGGGAAACTACTGACTGAACGACAGCCAATCTTCCAAAGGAGGGAATTTGTTAAGGATACATGTTCGTAAAATATCATGATTCAATGTCCATTACATGATTCAAAACTGAACTTCGTGTACTAGTTCACAGCGCTTGAAAAATCTTTTCTTTTTCATTGAAAATTGCAGTACTTCATAAAATTTAACCTACAAATGTTTTTCCAGGATTAGTTGAGATGTAATTGAGTTGGTTTTGAGGGACATAGACATTCTTTTCATGTTTTTGAAGCGTAAGAAACATTCCAAGTTTAAATCCCAAATGAAACTGGTCTTAGAAAGTAACAAGATTTTTTTCGATATGGGAAAAATTAATTGACTTACTTAACTTGCTTTGTAGCTCCGAGAAAATCATACTTTGCGTTTTGTGTGGTTAAATGATCCATTCAGCCTATTTTAAATGTAACTTAGGAATCTTACTATGCTTTAAATATTCTTATATTCTCTTATTTTCCAGACGAATGCTGTTTATTGCCAAGCCAAGTTATGATTCCACCTTTGAACATTTCCACCTCAATCACTGCCATCACATCGCCCGCTCTCTTCTATCAAACTCTTCCTATTCATGTAAGTAAGCTTCATACCTTATTTATAATTATTATAATTATTTATAATTTGATTGGATGAATTCATACATTTTTGTGAGCATCATTAACAATCGATTGCTTCAACAGTGAATTAAGAAATTATAATAAACTTATTCTTTAAAACTTAGAATTTTAGTTCTTCGTTAAAAAAATCTATTCAAAATTCTCAATTTTAAAGAAAAAAAATGTATTCATAAGAAAATGCAAAAAATTATTTCTGAATAAAAAAAATTGAATTTTTGAGCTGCGCACTTGATACACTGTTTTAAAATAATAAAAAGTGGTTATTTGAAATTAATATGGCTAAGTACCGTATGCAAGTTAAGTTGTTAATTGTCAAGTTAATTATGCTAAGTTATATTATCGAGTGGGAATAATGAAAAATATCAATAAAAATTATAATATCCAAGTATGACAAAACAAACTCAAGTACTGAAAACTCCATTTTCACAATGCTTTTCCACAAGTAATTAATATTCATCTTGAGACCATGATTTCGATTTGTGACAAAGACGAGTACGATGAATGAGTGTGAAGAATCCTCAAGTGAATGAGCTTATATAGTTGAAATCTCTATGTATGAATAATCTAGAATCCTTGAAATGGCATCAGTCTGCATAAAATGACATTTTATTACAGTTGGAGTACGGAGTAGAACCGGACAACCTGTTGTTTGTACCGGAAATCACGCCAATCGAAGGTGCTATCACTACCGATCAAACTGTTGACACTATACGACATATCTTTCTAGGACATCAACCTCTCGTTGTCAAACAATGTTGCAGGTAATTCAGGCTTAACTATTTCAAAAGGATTTTCATATTGTGACTTAACGTGATAGTCTGGGTGCCAATGAGGGTAACCTTTTTTGTGGTATGTCGTTGGTTTTTTGATAGATTATGATTGATTTTGATGTGTAGATTCCGAATCCGAGTGATGTCAAGCTGTAGAAGTTGAGCATTTTTTTGTAATTCAAGATGGCGGCCAAAATTTCGGTTCCATTTCTAACACAATTTCCGTCAAAACGAAGTGTCGGACGAAAAAATCATTCCCATATTTTTTTTACTTTCCGAAAGAATGGTTTCAAATTCACGTCTCTGTCATTATTAGGAACCGATTTATGATTTTTCAAAAAAGAGGTTAATTTTCAAGAAAAACGAGAATTTGAGTATTTTCAGTTTTTGCTTGCTCATATCTTCTGACGTATTCATTTGAATTGTTCAACTCAAAATTCCTCTGGGCATAATTTTGCCCTCTACAATTTGAGACCAAGTCGACCTTTCTCCCTTGTATAGTTTTTGAATTAGAGCAGTGAAAAGATATCCTTGTATTGAAAAAACCTTTTTGGGGGGGTTAATGGTCAAAAAATTATACAAGCTTGTATTGAAATTTTCTCGGTAATAATGTCTTTTAGACCAATTTCTACCAGAAATTTAGGCCACTTATCCTAAAGCCACTTAGCCTAAATTTTGGTCATGTTCGAAAGTAAGGACCCTTCAAGGATATCAATCTAAGAATACCTCCAACTATTGTAAAAGTCATGGATCTCAAAAATCCATAGCTCATTCTTTTCCATATGTAATGGAATCTATAATTATGTTGGATTTGTAAATTTTTGAAGGAATAAAGATTATTTTGATTTGATTTGATTTTTCAGCTCAACAAGGCGGTCTAAATTCATATGAACATATGTTTAATTCGGTCAAAATAGAAGAAAATAGTTTCTGAGAGAATATCGACTTTCCATCATATACCAAAAAAGGTCATTTTTTGCTTACAAATGGGTATATATATCTTCTAAGTCCTTTGGGATAAAAAATTGAAATTATGAAAATGTAGATAAATTCTTCCACTTTAATGTCCTATAAATAACTTTAATGGCCTCACGCATTTAAGATAGTTACATCAACTTGAAAAAATACTTATATTCCATACATTAATGGTTTGTCAGGCAATGAATAGACTGTAAATCAAGTTCGGAACAAGATAGAAACACGTTTTTGGGCTCAAATTGTAGGCAATGATTCGCTCTACATGTTCAATTTTCTTTTGAACCTTTTCAACATGAACCAAACTTGATTTGGAGTCCATTGATTACTATAAATTAATATTACACAAGATCCTCAATAATGAACGGATTTTTACCGCATAACATGTGCTTGGTTCATCAATCACCATGCATTCATTTAGACGAACGTTGAATTAAAAATTAACTAAGTTTATCTAGCTTTACAGTATT
This sequence comes from Sogatella furcifera, assembly GCA_017141385.1. NCBI lineage: Eukaryota > Metazoa > Arthropoda > Insecta > Hemiptera > Delphacidae > Sogatella > Sogatella furcifera. The sequence goes on along the minus strand of CM029547.1, from coordinate 34,432,356 downwards.
TTAAGCGAAATCTTCTCGTGGATGGTCCAATATCTGCGGAGCATACGGAGCATATCCTCATGGTAGTATCGAAAAATGCTCCCCAGAATTCACCAGATACCCATTTTTTTGGCCAAGTTTATTTATTTGCTGTATTTATTTGGTTTTGTTTTGTAGGTGTGGGGGCAAAGCCCAGCTGCAAAGCTGTATGAGAACGGCAGCCATGCGAGCCTGGGACCAGAGGTGGGCGCGCGCCTGTCGCTGTGGAGGCCACTGGAGGGTGCACAAGGTCCACTCGTCCACCCACACTTACTCCAAGTAAATCCACACTCCCTCCAATAAACTACCTCAAGCACCCCGGAAAACTCTGTTCAAATACTATTGTATGTACAGTATAGGCAATGTGTGATATTTCAAACTAGTGGGAAAGACAATGAGCATTTTCAGTGATTTCATGAACAATATTCTATATTCAAAGTGGAACAGACAATGAGCGTGCCCAGTGATTTTTTTACCTGTATATTTTATCTATAAACAAGACTGAGACTGGATAGTGAGTGCAAACCACTATAATCTCTTCTGAATATAGAGTCCGATTTCTGACTTGGTGCAGGCATTCATCTTTGTGCACACTTGTAAGTGGGATCATGTAAGAAATATCTTACAATTTTAAATATTGAATAAAAGTATATCAAGTTTCAGATATTATCTGCTTAAAGACTTAGAAAAATTTGTATGTGTTCAGAAAAAATTAACTTAGGTAAGTTAAGCTGAAAATATTTATTATAAAAAATTGATTTATTATATCTTGATTTTATACATGATATTGTAGACTAATAATAAAATAAATCGGATAAACTTTATATTCACTTGAATTAATGATTCCCTATTACGATTAACATGGATTAAATTATGAAGCATCACATACTTTTCAGCTAAATACAGGGTGGGGCAGAGCCGACTGACGAGTTTGGAAGGGTTATAAAAAATGAACCGAATGACTTGGAAAAAATGGTTTGGCTTATTCAATTCAGTGTGAAATTTAGTTTTTATTGTGAATATTTTTGAAAATTTCATCAGTTAAATGTCGGCCATCAGCAGCGATACACTGATATAGCCGATTTTTGAAGTTTTCAAACTCATTTTGGCCCAGTGCGATTGGTAGGGTACGTCTGGATTTCTCTTTCAATTCTTCCAATGTGTGAAGGCAAGGTTTGTAAAATTTATCTTCAAGGTAGTCCCATGGGAAAAATCTCATACACTTTGCATCGGGTGAGCGTACCGGCCACCTCACGCAACTTCTCATGTTATCATCACCGTCTTTATCACCTCCGAGCGTTGTTGAAATGTTACAAACGTTTCTGCGCTCCAGGAAGAACTTGCTGAGGAACAAGACTTGGGGGAAAAATGTTTTCAGCAGGACGGGGCTGCAGCTCACACAGCGCGCATTTCAATGGTTGTGTTGAGACAATTGTTGCCAGGGCAATTCTCAGTCAGAGGGGAAGTGAGGTGGCCGGTACGCTCACCCGATGTGAAGTGTGAGCGATTTTCTCTATGAGACTATCATAAAGTTTTCAAATCTTGCCTACACTCCTTAGAAGAACTCAGAGAGAAATTTAGAGAAGAGATCCAGGCTCTACCAATCGCACTGTGCCAAAATGGGGTGGAAAACTTAAAAAATCGGCTACATTAGTTTATTGCTGCTGATGGCCGCCATTTAACTGATCTAATATAAAAAATATAGTCAATAAAAACTACATTTCACACTGCATTGAATGAGCTGAACCGTTTTTTTTCTAAATCGTTCGGTTCATTATTTATAACCCATCAAAACTCGTCAATCGGCTCTGCCCCACCCTGTTCTTATTAGTGAATTGCTGTCCACTGATTTTTATTGCGCATGCGTCAAAGGAGCTGGACCAATCACTTTATTTATCCAATCACTTATTTTATCACTTATCCAATCACCAATCACTTATTTTATTAACAATTTAGGCGATTTAATAAATACCGTATACAATAATTGAACTCAATACTAACAATGACCACATAACTTGCTAAAGTGGTCATTTAATTTCCAGTGTTTTGAAAATTACTGTTAATCTTGTTATTTATGATGGAAATAAATTTATTTATTTATTTATTCATTCGTATTTGGAATCTACACATCAAAATCTATCATAATCAACAAAAAACCAACGACATACCACAAAATAAGGTTTCTCTGGCCTTTCAATCGACCTCAATGAGAGAATTTTTTTGCACAGACTGTTTATTGGTACGACTTTATTTATTTATTTATTTGATCAATCGTTTGTATAGTAATGGCGGTACAGCGACCCCCTTCACATAAAACACGTCATTGAACAAGTTATTAGAACAAAATAGAAAAATATTGAATTAACTAACAATAATTTAATTCTAATTCTAATTTGATTCTAATACGAAATTACTCTACCCCAGTAAATCACATCATGTGATGGAAATAGTAGAAAAAACATAATAAAGTATGAGGATTTCAAGTACCTGCCTTTTCAAAGAATTCAGTCATGGAGTCCTTTGTATGTGTACGCATATGACTATTCAAATGTTGTGACCGAGCAAACCATTTCCTACAGACTTTACACTGAAAAGGCTTCTCCTTTGTATATCTACGCATATGCCTAGTCAAATGAGTTGACCGAGAGAACCTATTGGTACAGACTGTACACTGGAAAGGCTTTTCCTTGGTATGTATACGCATTTGCTCAGTCAATGAACTAGAAATAGAAAACTGTTTGTAACAAACAATACATCTAAAAGGCTTTTCCTTCGTATGTGTACGCATATGCACACTCAAATAACTGGATACAGAGAAACGTTTTGTACATACTGTACACTGAAAAGGTTTTTCCTTAGTATGAGTACGCATATAAGCTTTCAAAGAATTGGAACGAGAGACTGTACACTGATATGGCTTTTCCTTGGTATGTATACGCATATAAATTTTCAAGTTATAGTCCAGTCAATAAAGCCTGTCCACACTGGTATATACCTTCCCTAATACCTTCAACCAACTACCCTCCACCCTCCATGCTCTATTATACGATATATTACTATGGATGGTGTGTATGTTCTATAGATTTACCATCTACCCTCCATCCTCTACCCACCGGTAGTGCGGCCTCAGCCTTAGAGAGGTAGGCTATTCAAAATAATTATTCTTTGGAATGAATTTCATTGAAAACTTTAATTACTTAAATTATTCTACTATATACAAATTACGCCTTATTATTAATGTGCTATTCTAATTATTTTCATTTTTAATCGTGATTTCATGATTTATTGGTACAAATCCTAAAAATCATACAAAATTTCAATTACCATATATATGTACGTAAAACTAATGTCTAGACAGGTACTTCGAAAATAGAGTAAAAAATAAATAAATTTTAATTAATATAATTTGACTTACCTACTGTAATATGTCTGTACTATACGAGTAACTTATTCTCTATATTTTTCTTAATTTCTACATAATGAGAATCATAAATATAAAGTATATTTGCCAATCACAATTGGACGTAGTTATGCAGAAAGGAACCAATCCACAAAAATAAAAAAAATCGGATTTTTCAATATTTGGGCTGATAAAACCCTAGGTAACTGTTTTGGATGAAAAAAATCACTGGAATCAACCCTTATGGCAATTATGTGGGTTGGTTCCTTTCTGCAAAATAAATATCCTACTTTATGTGTTATGCAGAAAGGAACCAACCCACATAATTGCCATGGAATGGGAAATTTTATTATTAGGAACCAGACTAAAATGTTGGTCTTTTCAGAGAAAAATATCATATGAGGCTAATTTTCTAACCATTGATTACTATCATACCGAGAAGTGTTCTGCCAAAATTCCACACCCCTACCCGTCTTGCTTCCCTCCCAACACTCCCTTAAAGTTTCCATTTGCAAGGATTTCTTTCATTGAGTGTATCTCAGCAACCATTGAAGATAAGATATTGAAATTCTCCTCATTATTTAGAAAATTAAATTAAATTTTTTTATGTAATCACCATTTCACTATAGCTCATGTGGTTCAGGAGTTATTTGCATGGAAGTATGATGAAGCAGACTTCTACCTAAAAATTTCATTCTTTCCCTAATAAAAGTAAACTAGAAAATGTCTAATATGAAACAATCAGAGAATTTTAATATATCTACTCCACAAATAATAGAAACATATATTTTGAGTTGAAGCCAATTGAATTCACTGAATAATGATACAAAGCTCAACTATTTACCTCTATAGAGTACCGAGACACATGTGATAAAAGAATTCTTGAATAAGAGAGGTAGTGTGGGGACTTCAGACAGGACACTTGCCAACATGCTAGTTATAAATGAGGAGAAAATCAACTCCATATAATTTCCCCAAATGAATTATTTAAAAATTTGATGAATTAAAAGGGGTATTTTAGTACTCACTTCATAGACCATAATATCAGGCTATCCACCAAGCGCTTCTGAGATAGCGCTTTTCATTTATTAACTGACTTACACTTACGTTAAATTTCAGAGAAATATGTTCTATCATTCAAAATGTAGGTTTTGAAAAGTTCTTCAAGTTTCATAAGAGATATTTCCAGTAGAATCATCCTGTAAACTTTCATTTAGGAGATAATAAAAATTTTATGCAGAAATCTAGGGAATCCCTCCATTCTTCCATTTATATAACATTTGAACGGCAGGAGCTACAATGAAATGGTAAGACATAAAATAAAGAGAATTTAATTTACTAAAAAATGACAAAAAGTTGGATTTCTTATTTACAATGAGTGGTGAGATACATTCAATGTAAGAAACCCTTAAAAATGGAAACTTTGAGGGGTGCAGAGGAGGTAGCAAGATGGGTGGGGTGGGAAAGTTTGACAGAACACTTTCTTTATAATATTAATTCATGAGTGAGAAAATTAGCCTCATATGATTATTTTTCTCTGAAAAAACTAAAATTTTAGTCTGGTTCCTATGGCACTTATGTGGGTTGGTTCCTTTCTATATAACACATAAAGTAGGATATGTGTTTTGCAGAAAGGAACCAACCCACATAAATTCCATAAAATGGAAAATTAATGCTTTCTTTGTATACAAACATCTAGTTTATGATATTAAGAGCACATATACGTACCCAAAATCAGAATATTTTAATTAATAATAAAATGGGAGGTATTATTGCAGTCTCATCTTTGGTACGCGATATCTCAAAAGTAGCTGATTGTGGGTTGGTTCCTTTCTGCATAACTCCGTACAATTATATCCTAACTAAATTGTAAATTCATATTTTTTGGTTTCATACATCTCATATTTACAATTTTTTTCTTGATAAAAGGTATTCTATTAATTACATTTGTACACGTTGATTTCAGATACGCAATTTTTACAGATTAACTTATAATTTTCCGACTTTTTATTCCATTGACATAGACACGGATATACTTTTGTAATAGTTTGCGTTTTGTATCCTCTTCCACAACAAGATCTCATACAATTCAATTCATTTTCGCAAATTAGTCCATGGGTTTCATCACAGTAATCTGGTGAGTCTTGAATGAATTGCATGCTGCTGTAGTATTTTTGACCTTCCTTTTCCTGAAAATCAATAGTGATACATTATTACACGGGATACCGTAACTTATATCATTATTATGATTTCAGCAAATACAAATGAACATATACGGTATATGAACATGTACGGTATTTAGAATGGAAAAAATAAGATGTCTTTTGGGTATATAATTCTATACAAATGGACTATAATCCAAAAGATTCACTTGCACTGTTTAAGGAATGTTTCTGTAATGGAATAAGAATCTTTTGAAGTTTTGTAGTACGGTACGGTAGTACATTTGCACATTTCCATAGCATAAGAGTGACTGTATAATTATTATTTTCTTTGAGTTGATAAAACGTTATTTGATGTTTATGTTATTTGATATATGAAAACTTGGGAGTTCCATTTGAGAGCGAATTTCTTCATGCTTATATAATTCACCTTGAATAATTAATGAATCAGTCTATACTCATTATTTATACCACTTAATAAAATCTCTAGAATATCATAGAGTCATGCTTTTAGAACTGGAGTTTGTTTTTACTTAGAGAATTCCAACATTTTCTAACGAATTTTGTATAGAGGTACTATTCAACGAATAGTGTTCAAAATATTGAAATTTTAAACTTAGGATTTTTGAATTTTTGAAAATATTGAAATTTTAAACTTTGTATCTCCATTTATTTTCTTTGTGGTTGATTCTATTTCTAGTTTTATTTTGTGCAGTATGTTCATTAATAATGGAGTATGGAAAGGAAGAGGTTGAATATTTTTTCAGATAGGTATGCAAGTTTAATTTTGCCTTTTTCTTTTTCTGTACAAAAAGTAATCATATTACATACAAAGTTACATTCAATAAATGGTTTACAGAAATAAAAAAATCTTCTGACAGATTACATTCGTCCTTATGTTAGATTTACAAATTGTCAAGATAATATTAATGTTTCCTGTTCATTCTTCATAAATAGCATTCAGGGAATAATTTTGTCGAAGTAATAATAATATACGACAGTATGCCTCCGGATCCATCCTTACATGTAAAATGGATGATTTTGTTAGTTTCAATAAAGTTCAGTTTGATTTTGATGTAAAGAATGACATAAGCCTGTATTCTCTATTGAAAATACAAAATATTCAAGTAAATAAAATTATTTACATCGAAATACAAGTGATTTAGTCCAAACCTCAATATAGAGGTCCTACAAATTTGTCAAAGTGACTATCGAAAATAACGGGATATATTTGGCTTTATAAGATATTAATTAAGACCTGCATGTGTGTATACAATGATTATGGGAGAAAATCAATATTGAAGATCTCCGTGCATTTTTTATTGATATTTATGAGATAGAACTCACCGGTTGTTGCCTCATGAGATCATTATTGATCGCCTTCTGGTGGGCTCTGTGATAGTGCTCTTTGAGTTTATCAACCACATCTGTGAACTTTCCTGCTCTCAGCCAGCAAATTCTTCTGATGCAATTTCTCGATTCAGGTGTAACACACTCATCCATTTTATTAATGCAGAATCTCTTCAAGCTCTTCAAATATTCCTGTAAAAAGTATTCAATTTAAGAAACTAATATTTTTTATTGTTTTCTATGAACATGAATTTTTCCATTGAATGAAGAAAAGAAAACAAGGTCGTCATAAAAGATGATAAATTAAGAGAAATAACTATTAGGTTTATTATTTTGCGGAAATGAATTTAGTGCTGTTTCTTCCGGAAAAACATTTTGGCTGAAATTTTCATAAACAAATTTATAAATGAATGAATAAATCCAACTATACCGGTAGTATGTTCGCGAATCAACCAGTTGTCTACTTTATTATTTTTTGCGGCGAAGCCCACAGACGATCTTGAATTGTGCGAGGGTAATGGGAAGGAACAAATAACCAGCTTTTGGTGGCTTCCAATTCATCAGTACGGTAGGTAAGCAATTTAATTTGTATGAATCAATGTCATTCAGCAAAAAATAAGAAGGTTGATTTATTATTTGGAACGTGATCATCCTTTACAACAGCATTACCACAATGGATTACCATTTATTTAAAGAATGAACATTTTCCAACAGAAACTTGTATTTATCCATAGCCTCCTTCAATCTTCAAGGGGGGCTACGATTTATCTTGTTATGTGTATCATATTTCTACATTATTATCTAGACACCATCATCTATTGTATTGAGTTAATTTGTATTGAGTTGAAAAATAAATTATTCTTATTCTTATTCTTATTCTTATTGTCTATTAATTTTCATTGAATAAATAACTTTGTGAATGATTTTTCTAAATAATTATCTTGAATGAATAACTATGATAAAGTATAAGTCTCAATTTGCAACTTCTCCTACTTGCATCAGCTTACAGCAATCATACTTCATGCTTACAGCAATAGTAGTATTATTATTCCTATTCATTAATTTATTCAAACTTCTGTTTATAATTGTGTATGAATTGGAATAAAGCAATTTGATTTGATTTGATTGTCTCAATGCTCTCAGAAATTGAAACAACAGTTTATAATTTCTATTCGATTTGAATATCATATAAAATACGGTACCTTACTAACACAATTCCAACAGGATTTAGATAAGATTGCTTGAAGATACGACTCCTTATCAATATTTTCGTCACGCTTTGCCTCATATATTAAGTATAAACACTATGAACTAGCAACTACCGGCGTTGTGATTTGTATTACTGTACAATGATTATAAGTAGGCTAGAGTACTTATATCATTCCTCAATGGTTGTACTGACCTTCAATCCAATAAGAGCATTGTCCCTGTGTATTCTGGCTATCTGATTACTCGAAGACTGATACATGTGGAGGAACCTGCGTACGAATCTTGTGCTGTAGGCAGAGCATGGGACTTTACCGCCTCTATGAAATACATAGTAGCTATTACTATCTTTGCCCTCTTGTAGAAGTTTTTCTGCCGGAATACATTTGCAGTGTTTCAGTTCTCCTGAGTTGCATGCATTTGATATCCTGTCTGATAGCGAAGCAGCAAGTAGAGCGTGCAGAAATGCTGTCTCTCTGTATACTGTAAAAAAATTCAAAGCTATTTTTATACATTGAATACAAATTATTAGGTTCATGAAAATATTTTATGCTCAGGATAATGTTTTCAGATTTGTGGTATGTCTCAGAATAATGGAAGATATTGATACATCTAAATAGTTTATGACAATGTGGAATAAAAGGAATGAATTTTGAATAAGTTATTCCAAACCACTGGTGAAAAATAGCCTAATTTAGAAATCACACAGACATAACTTCAAGTAATTTATATCGAGCAGCAACTTCAAGCCAAGATAGATTGCAATAGATTGCCAAGCGCTCTATTCTATTTTCTAATATTTTTGAAAAAATATTCTTTATTAGACGGAGTTAGTACTAGGAAGTCCTTTCTACCATTCAACCTTAACTTTATCCATTTTTATAAATCTATAGATAGTATATATTTTAAAAAAAATAGAAAAATTGCACCAATCGCTTGATTTTAATAGAATAAAAATTATAAAATATAAAATAAAATAAAAACAATTATGAACTCAAGATAAAAATATGGATTCAGATTATAATTACTGTAGGTACTGCAGTAAAATAAAGCTCTTTTTTAATACGGTAATAAAAAGACACGTTCATACAGACTGATTGAGAATCAAAAGGCCAACAACACCACACCTCTACAATTAATATGGCCAACCACAAAAAGACTCCTGATCACCCCGAAGCGAGCTCAAAAATAAGATTCTCTTAAACTTTCTGTACCGGTACCTACAGTTTTTGTATAAAGAGAAGTTTCCATGGAAAAGAGTTTCTGTGCACAGAATGAACCAACAATGTTGCGACCAAGACCAATATAATAAGATGGAATAGAAATGTAGAGTTATATAATGGAGCGATGCAAATCATAAGCCAGTTGACCATTGTGCATTTTTACTCTATAATTATGCAACTCGGTGTTTCTATTCCATCTTTTTGATCTTGGTCACACCAAAATTCGCGTCACCTCTGTTTCAAGCTTTTGCATAGTTGTGTACCGTATAAAATATTTCCATCACTTTAGTCTACACGCACTGCATACTCACACTGCATACACACACTAACAACCTAAAATTATAGCTAACTTATAACTAACAGCTGTGGAAATTAATTACATAGAGAAAGGATAGTATGGTCTTACTGTACATACTTCTTATCTATCCTTACATACTTCCTCCATGCTCAGTGTCACAGCTTACCAGTGTTGGTGTGTAGTATCTCCTTGGGCAGGACACAGTTCCAGTGGCTGTAGCGAAAGACGCGTCGGCAGTTGTCGATGGCGAGTTGGTTGGCATCCTCGAGCACGGCGGCCAGACCGGGCTGCGTGTGACAGATGCGGCGCTGGCGCTGGGAGAACACGCGCATGCCGCAAGGAAAGTGTCCGCCCGCCCCCGCTGCCGCCCCCTCTCCCGCCCCAGTGCGGTTGTCGAACGCCGCCGCCACCGTCCTCAGCAGCACCGTCGAGTCGCGGTCCATGCTGTTCCTGGTAACACAACACCACACATTATAAAAAGGACAAACAAATCGTTAGTTTGTCAATAATATTTTAGGGTATACAGTATTTGGAAATGTCTACGCAATCAGTACATACCTAGACTAGATTTCATGGCAGGTTCCAGTAATATTTCCAAATAACAAAGGCATTGACAACATATCTGTATTTTTCACTATTGCTATAACTTACTATAATTTTATTACCATATACATCGTGTATTCATTTTCGATATTTTACATCTTCAGGGATTAATATTTGAATGATATGGTTCAATTTTAAGTACCTATTCTTTAAAACTAAAAAAAAGAGACATTTGGCCTTATTTTTTGTGTTTCCAAAACTGAGTAGGCTTACCTTCTACCCAAGGTTATTAGAAAGGTTATTATTGTCTTTAATAACCTTGCCTTCTACCTATATAGGCTATTGTTACTGTTCTCATCACACAACTCAACACTATTATGTTTGTTTATTTCGCTTGCCATATCCAATTATTGTTTGTTTATTTATATCCAATTATTCATCAAAATTCGGAAAAGATAAGTTCACTCGCTAGACATATACGAGAGGTTATCTCTAAAGTAAAGACCGTTGGGAAATTTCTCGCCATGAGGTTGGCTAACCTGTGTCGGCTGAATCCAGTCTCGTAATATACACACTGCCACAGAGAAGAAAATGTCTTGCCTTCTCCTCTGTGACACTGCATTGTTGTCTGCCATTTGTCGCGTTGTTCTGTCTTTATTTACTTTTCAGTTATAGCGTTTAGAAATGAATGAGACAATTGATGTTGCCGCCGATTGTGAAATTCGTGGAGTGATACGTTTTTTAAACCATCAAAACGTTAAACCGGTTGGAATTCATAGGCACTTGGTTACTGTGTATGGTGAAAATGTAATGAATGAAAGAAACGTTCAAAAATGGTGTGAAAGGTTTAGAAATAAGAGAGTTAACGTGCATGATGAAGAACGTTCCGGGAGGCCCTCAATAATCAACGAGGACTTGTTGAAAAAGTTCGATGAAGAAATCAAAAACAATCGTCGCGTGACAATATCTGAATTGACCCGTATTTTCCCTGATGTTTCAAGAGCTGTTATTGGTCACATTGTGCATGACCATTTAGGCTTCAGAAAAGTTTGTGCGCGTTGGGTGCCGTACGCGTTATCGGAAAGTCACAAACAAATCCGAATGGGATCTGCTTTGGAATTCCTAATGCACTACAAAGAAAATGGTGATGAATTCCTTAATTCAATAGTTACCGGCGATGAAACCTGGATTTCTTATTACACGCCAGAAAAAAAATGGCAGTCATGTGAATGGCGTCATCCTCAGTCACAAACGAAACCAAAAAAGATCAAGCCACTGCCGTTTGGAAGGAAATTGATGACCACGGTATTTTGGGATCGATTTGGCATTCTATTGATTGACTTTACGCCACGCATAACGACTGTAAATGCAGAATATTACTGTGAAACACTCTTCAAGTTTCTGCCATTCAGAATCGCCGCTGCTGACGACTTACCGATGCATCATACTGTTGCACAATAATGCTCGCCCACATGTGGCTGGTAAGACGCTTGATTTACTGAACAGATTTGGATGGGAAATTCTCAGTCACCCACCATACAGTCCAGATTTAGCACCTTCAGATTACCATTTGTTTGGCAAATTGAAAGAATTTTTGGGAGGTAAGAAATTCGCGGGTGATGACAAACTTGAAGATGCCATGAATCGATGGCTAAATGAACTGGCGGCAGAAGAATACAACGAGGGTATATTAGTGAATCGCTATGACAATTGTCTCAATTCATATGGCGACTATGTAGAGCACTAATGTAAGTTGTGTATTTCATTCTGTATCACTTTGTTTGAACATATTTTTTAAATAAATTTTTTACAACAAAACGGTCTTTACTTTAGAGATAACCCTTGTAAGTTAACATACTGGACTTGGTCTGTGTTTTCACCATATGAATATAGGTAGCCTTTTATCCTTTTTCACCTATAACGTTTATTGTCAAAATATGAATTTGACCATGTTACATTTTAATATACATCCCAGATCCCAATCTTCGAGCATTCAAAAAAATGAAATAATTTTCATAACCTATGAAATTTCCCTTCTATTGGGTACAGTATCAATACTTATGTTATATTGCTAGTGGTTATTCTGAGATGTAAATTTAGAAAATCTATCAATCTAAATTGGATAGAATTCAACTTCTTGCTAAATAATATCCTATTATATTAAGCTAGCAATTTCTGTATGTATGTATGTATATGTATGTATGTATGTATGTATGTATGTATGTATGTTTGTGGAACCACAGATCTAGAAAACGGCTCTAACGATTTCCTCAAAATTTGAAATATAATATAACTGTGATGGAAAAATAAGATTGCACCAGGTCTCATGTCCGGGAAAACTCTCTGGCAGGATTAATAAAAGAGTAAAATATTCCTAATTCAGGCATAATCCCAAGTACTGCGTATAATGGCTGTTATCATTAGCTGACCAACGCTATCCAGCTGGAGTGAATGGAGTTACATTCAAGTCTATAACACATGTTCATGACTGTCAAAAAACTGTGAGAGATTATCAATTTTGAATTTATTTTTTACAAGGAGGTTCCTTGATTTTTCACAATAACATATTTATGTAATTCAACAGTTCGGCCGCAGCTTCAGAGCAAAGCTTGGTACCAGATATTAATCCTATTATATTAAGCAAGTAATTTCTGTATGTATGTATGTATGTATATGTATGTTTGTATGTGGTACCACGGATCTAGAAAATGGCTCTAACGATTTTCTTGAAATTTGAAATGTAATATAACCGTGGTGGAAAAATAAAATTGCACCAGGTCTCATGTCCGGGAAAACTCTCTGGCAGAATTAATAAAAGAATTAAATATTCCATCAGGAATAATCCCAAGTACTGCGTATAATAGCTGTTATCGTTATCTGACCAACACTGTCCCTGCTGGAGTAAATGGAGTTACAATCAAATCTATAACACATGTTCATTTCAAAAAATTGTGAGAGGTGATCATATCAATTTGGAATTTGTTTTTTACTAGGAGGTTCGAGGTTGAACCTCCTTGATTTTTTACAATAACATATTTATGTAATTCAACAGTTGGCCGCAGCTTCAGAGCGAAGCTCGGTACCAGATATTATTATAGTATATATTAAATATTATGATATAATATTAAATATATATATTATATCTTGCTAAATAATAGCTATTTATAGCTAAATATATATCTCTGTAGCTGAATAGCTAGAATTAATCAGTTGAATGTTGAATTCAAGCAGAAAGTTAATGTAGTATGACTAATGAAAAAATCAGTGTTCCTTTAATTGGAATTAAAAGAACTAAAAAGGAATTAAATTAATTGGAATAATCTTTTTCTATATAATTATATATATTATTATTAATCTATAGGTAAGTTACCGTATTTGAAATCTAAAAATGTAAAATGTTAAATAGGAAGATCAAATTTTGATAAACTCATACTCGGATTCAAAAATGTTAATTTCCAATAACTTTATTCTATTTATTCTAATAACTCAGAAAAACACCTCAATTTAAAAATATTTTTGCGTTTACGCAAAAACTAATAAAATTGTGACCCTGACCGATTTGTATTCGATTCCTCGGTTCAATTTACTGTATTTGCATGTATTTTAATATTTCGCTGACTTCAAACGATTCTAAAATGCATAAAAATTTGTAGGAAATTCAGATTCAACTTCACCAATCAAACATTCTCTGTCATCTAGCAGCGAAATGAAGTACTCTATTAATGCCCGGAGAATCTATTGACAGAAATAGTTCAACGAAGACAACGGCTCTAGGCTATATCGTAGACATAGGCCTATATGTAGTATAGTAGTGATCGTTGTAGTTGTAAGTTATACAGTACGTAGTCTATGGCTATATCTATATAGTTATCTATATCTAATTGTAGTATAGTGACCAAATTCAAAATTGTTCTTTCGGATTTCTTCTTCTTCTTCAAACTTTAAACTTCAAGATATTGTGACATAAAAAAGTGAAATTTTTCACGAACAAAATGAGAAGTAAGTGTCTGATGAAGGAATTTCCGGAAATGCAAAGTTATGGATGAAAAAATCATTAAAACTCGTAGGAGTTTTCACGATTTAATTTTTCCTGACGTTATTGAGATTTGATAAGTATCATATTAGGAACCTAGGCATTGAAAAGAGGAGAATGCTCTGAAGAATTGATTTAACCAGTCCCAAGTAAGAAACTGTAGTCGTAGTTTTTAAGTTGAGCCAATTATAAAAATTCGCAAAACTCGCACAAATTGTTAAAATACTTTTTTCTCAAAAACTACGTTATTGAAGTGCTTGGAATGAAATGACTGCTTTTAAATAATTCTTCTTACATGAGAAAATCAATATTGTCAGGTTCCAGATCAGCAGTGTTGAGCATATTTTATTGTAATATTAATTATTTTTATTCATTTTCAATATTATCCGGCTTCCTGTCGGCTCGTTCATGCTGGATAATCGAGACGACTTTTGAATGAACCAAACAGTGTTACAAATCTTGTTCATTAATTGATTACTGTCAGATAATTTGAATTTTTGAAGATATGCCTATCAGGACTAAAATATGTATCATTCAATAAGTTGAAATCTATATCTATAAAAGCGAAATGGCACTGACTGACTGACTGATTCATTCATCACCAGAACTAAAAATCCACTGAACCAAATACGTTCAAATTTGGCAGGCATGTTCAGTTGGACGTTTAGACGCGCGCTGAGAACGGATTTTAAAAGCTTTTCAAGGATACGCCAAATATTTTAATTTTTCTATAATTTTTCAACGTTTTCTTCATTTCTTCGAGAACCAATCGGTAGAAAATGTTGATATTTGGTGGGCAGGTTCAGATAAGGTCTAGAAATGTTGTGTTAAAATATTTTTGCAATCCGTTCAAGATTACGCCAGTAATCAGGTTTTCAAAATTGTAGATGTGTTGCGGGTTGCATATCTTCCGCCTTGATACGACCAATCCTCAGTGTAAATTCAATGGTTCTGCGAGATTATAGATGGAGTAATTTAGAAGATATTGAATCAAGTTTCAAACTATATCCGATATACTTCCCAAGGTTACGCTTAATATTAGCGTTTTACTATTTTTTGAATTTTCTGAGTTTTTCTTAGATTTTTCTAGAACAAATTGGCAGAAAATGTTGAAATTAGGTAAACAGGTCCATATTAGGTGTAGAAATGCTGTGCTCAATAAATTTAGAATCCCTTCTGAACGTAATTTGCAGGCGAGCGAAGCGATCCTGTTTGTCTCACCTGACACTGTCCGAGGTTTTGCAGGCGAGCGAAGCGAGCCTGTTTGACTCACTTACACTGCCTATATTGGCGGGGGTTCAGGGGGCGGAGCACCCTGGCTAGGCGGAGAAGGCGATCAAAGCGAGCCTGCCGGCTAGTAAAATATAATTGAAGACTTTATTTTTCAATTGACTATACTGTTGAATACTCTTTTAAATTTTTCTGAAGAGTTGATCCACCAATTTTTTATCGGATCAGTGAACAACGGAATTTTGGTGAGAAGTTGCAACGACTCGAGCACACATGCGACACTTGTAATAACTGGAACTCATTATTTTATAGATGTCTGTCCAGCCCTACTTGAGATGCACTAGACTAAACAACTAGTTTGTTAGTTTGAATGAATTGCTACAAGCATTTCAGTGCAATAAGAGCCACATGTCCATGATCATCAATTGAAAAAAACCGAAGACTTCAAGTGTTTCAAAGTCATAGGAAGTTCATTCTAGATAATGGAGAGGAATTTCTTGAACACGATTATTATGCTTCTCCTGTCCTGAAGGTAACTCAAGTCAAGTTAGTAGAAGGAATTTTGCTAAAACTCGTCAATAAGGATTAAGTTTATCAAATCAAGGCCTAATGTACTAGTAAAAATCAGTGTATGAAATAATACTTCAGTACAGATAATTTTTCAGTCTTAGTGCTGATACCACTGAAAGAAACTGACAAGGAGTTTGGACATTCAATAATGCATGTCTGGCTCAACAGCCCATGAAGAGCCTAGGCCTACCAGCTGGTTGCCAGTTTCAAATTCACTCTACTATACAGCCCGTCCAAGCCAAGAAGACACCCCGGCACGACGGAAAACGGCCCCAGCCACGCCAATACCGGCCCAAAAGCCATAAATTCTCAATCAGAACTCACAGTCCCCGAACCAACACTGGCTGAGCCGAAGCCGCCCCCTCCACCCGCCAGAATTCCCCGCCCGGACAGACCATACAGCAAGCAAATAATCATTAACCAGAATAGAGGTAACGTGTGGTTGATCCTCTCAACCATAAGCCAGTCTCCGTAACCAATTGGCGGCGTAGAACACCTCTGAATAACATGCAGTTGATCAGTTAGAGTGTAATACAACAATTACTATTCCTCCAAAGACGGGAAACTGTCTTTACTAACGACAGCCAATCTCCCAAAGGAGGGTAAACATTCAATAATACCTGTATATATTACAGGCAGTACCGCATTTCCCACTAGGCCCAGGCCTAGGACGCAAAATTTTGGGGGGCGCAAAATTTCAAGAAGCGCACAAACAAGCGTGTATATGATCGGACAAGCGATCGGAAAATTTTGGTGCAGCTAGCAGCAAATATTTATTCTCTTCAAAAGAAAATATACTAACAATAACAATGTAGCGATGGACATTCACAGTGTTATGAAATATGATAGTTATCACACGTAGATCTAGATCTGTACGCTGAGTCTGAACTTACTGAAAGCATTGACTTCGGGGAAATAACGAGAACTTTTGTAGAAACCAAGCAAAGAAGAAATTTTCTATAAAATAAGAATTTTATAAACTGCTTATCACTGCATGTTTTTTGAACTTAGATGTCTTTTGCAGAAAAGTTGGACTTTGTTAGACCGAGCTTTCTAATGAAGCTTTGGAATATGATTGTTTATTAATTATAGATTTACGTTATAAATCTTAACATGATGTAATTATTTCTTATTTTCATACTTTGTGAATGTTGTCCATCAGAAACGTAAGTTGTATTATTTTAGTGTTAGAATGAACTAAAAAACTCACATTTTCCAAGTTATTTTACACACCATCCTAATAACTTTTGATAGTACAATATCATAAAGAATAATTAGTATGTTTTACTGAGTTATACAGGGTGCTTCAGGAGGAATGTGCAATACTTCTCAGGATGATTCCATACACCAAGTAGACAAAAAAGTTCCATGGGACCATCCCCCAAGAACGCTTTGTTACCGAGATAACAATGGCGGAAAATTGAGATTTTTCAAAACATATTAATTTTTTAAATTTTTTAGAGGCTTCACTCCTATTCTAAATCGCTATTATACACAAATTTATCACTTGTGCTATGTTTTGTCAATTTTTCGATTTTCGATCGCAATTTCTGAGATTTGGGTAAGATTTACACAATCGCCGCCATTCAACTCATTCAACTTCCTTATCCAGTTATAACCCTTATTGTTGAAAAATGGCGTTTTCTAGCATATTTTTCCAATTATCTCAATAACCGTTGAAGTAACAAACTTGGAACTGGTTTCATTGAATTCCTCAGCTTATTTTACATAGGAATTGATTATTTTAAAACCTCATTAAGCCCTCTAAAAAATTAGAAAAAATAATATATTTTGAAAAATATCAATTTTCCGCCATTGTTATCTCGATAACAAAGCGTTTTTGGGGGATGGTCCCATGGAACTTTTTTGTCTACTTGGTGTAAGAAATCAGCCTGAGAAGTATTCTTGACATTCGTTTCAAGATCAGGATTGATAAATTGGATCAAGATAATAATAGAATTATTTGGATCAACTTAATAATATAAATAGGATAAAAAACAGATTTCAGTATGAGGTTACGTTACCACAACTGTTGGGTACTGAACTGTATTTTTCAGAAGGTGTGCACTGGTAAGTTCTAGACTTGTATGGTATAGAGAGATGATAATGAGAGTTGTGAGAGTAATTCATAATTGAGCTGGCTTTGGAGTGTCAGATGGAGCGGTTAGAAACTTGTAAGCTAATTTTCGACTTGGAGCGTCCTGGCTAGCTTCAAGCACTATCCAATGGGATTACTTGGCAATGCTGCAATACTGCAACATCATGCAAAGTATAATATTTAATCTGGATTTCAAATAATCTGCTCAAGCATACAAAATGGTCAACTGAATGGTGCGAATGGTGATCTTTTACCTGTTTCACAGTTATTTAGAAAGTGATTGGCATTTTTTATATTATTTGCAATACACTATTTAGTTCTTGTACTAATTCGATTGTTTCAATTGAATTTTATTTATTATAATAATTTCTTTATTAGTAAAAGCAATATCCCAACATTGGGAGGTTGGATTGTCGTTAGTAAAGACAGTCATTCCACGTCTCTGGAGGAATAGTAATTGTTGAATTATACTCTAACGTCTAACTGATAAACTAGATGTTATTCAGAGGTGTTCTGCGCCGTCACTTGGTTACGAGGATCAACGTGCTAACCACACGTTACGTCTATTTTGGTTGATGATCATTCACCTCTGCTGTATAGTGGAATGAATATGAAACTGGCAACCAGGTGGTGGGAATAAGCCCTTCATGGGCTGTTGAGCCATACATACATAAAGACAGTAGAAGCAATAATATGAATAAACTCAACAATTGAGTACCGTTCAATGATAGATATCGGCAACTTTGCAATAATTTTTAAATCTATGATTTGCTAGCTTCAAAAGTGGTGGAGGACGCTATATCTACGCTCAGGGTCGCTCCAAGCTGAAAAGTACGAGATACCACACACAAATAAGCGAACAGTAACACTCAAAATTCTGCAAAAATGCCATAATGCTATCTGATGTGAGGGGCCTTATACTGTAATAATAATAATAATGCAAAAGAGTCTAATTGGCACAGGCAAAAACAACAAGAGATTGACTGAAACTGTCAATACCACAATACGTGATTTTATATGACTTGAATTCATTTCTCGTAGCACTGTCAATGTAGTTGTTTATTCAATAAAGAAGACATCCTGGCAAGATGAGAAAATGACTCCATCTTGGTCAATATTTGTTCAAAAATGATAAATTTGGTTTAAAATTGTAGGAAACATTCTAACCTTGAATTTGAGACCAAATTTATAATTTTTGAAACAATATTGACCGAGCTGGAGTCATTTTCCCATCTTACCGGAATGTCTTATTTGATAAGACAGACTATTGACTTGATGTGTTATTTTTAAAAGATCGCATTTGCAAGTAGCCTACTGCTACTATTGTATTACGAAGAATATGACAGATATTGTTATCAGAACAGCATTTTTGTATTTCATGGCTGATAAATATTTGTAAATTTTTAAAGATCTTCCGTACTTCGTACTATTCTAAGTAATGATACTGCAAATTATTGTCTTATATCTCTTTTCATTGAAATTTGATCCAATTTTGCTTCTAAAACAAAATAAAATATTGTATTAGGGAGAATATTAGACTCCACCAAGAGACCACTACATGTACGTGTACGAGTATTGAAACATGATCAACACTTATTGCCTATTTTATCTGTTGAAGGGGCTTGTCCCATCAACTAGTGATTAAGAGTGGGTGGTAGTGGACGGCAAACTGCCGAACGGCAAAATGAAGCCCCATAAGAACAATGTGATTTTTATCAAACTCTTGGAGCAGATAGAGCCTCTATTTATGGACAGAATTTCACGTTCTTTATGTCATTGGAAAAAGAATTTAATTCTCCAGGGGCGTTACTTTTTACTTTTTCGATTTTTAGTTTATTTTAATAATTATCGCTCAATCAATTGACTAAAAAAGTATTGAACTCTAATTATTAAAATAAACAAAAAATCGAAAAAGTAAAAAGTAACGCCCCTGGAGAATTAAATTCTCTTTCCAATGACATAAAGAACGTGAAATTCTGTCTATAAATAGAGGCTCTATCTGCTCCAAGAGATTGATAAAAATTACATTGTTCTTATGGGGCTTCATTTTGCCGTTCGGCAGTTTGCCGTCCACTACTACCCACTCTTAAGAAGAAAACTCATGAGAAATCTTGTCTGGCTATTTCTTTTGCTATGAAAATTGGGAATAGAAGAGAACTTGTGTATTCTCGATTTTATAAACCAATTATTTTGAAATAGAGTTTGATCCGAAATTATATATTTTGGTGTAAAAATTGGTGTTTTAGAAATATTTTAAAACATAACATTCTCTTTGTTTTGTTTGTATAAATTTAAAAGGAACAGTTTAAGGCTTAAAAGCTTGTTGTACTTTTATGTAAAATGACTAAATAAAGATGAATAACATGTATTCCTTATTTTAATTTATGGGATTTTATTAGCTACTCTGAGATATCAGTCTCAAAAATTACTCATTCCTGATGAATGTTTCTCAGCAATTCTGAAACTTGAAATTTAAAGATATATTTCGTTACAAATAATTTGGGTAAGATGAACAAGAAGTGAACAATAATGCAGTTAAAGAAGAAGTAAGAATAATAATCAATTTAATCTTATTAATAATAAGAACAATAATCAGTCTGGTGGGGAGGTGTTCAGAAGAGGGTTCCGCCCCCGGGAAATCTTTCCAAATATATAGCCCTAGAAAGGGGCGTTTTAAAGCTATTAGGGATCAAGGAGAAAATTGGTGAATTGACTATACTCATAACTTGTCTTGAACACCAAAAAATTCTTGGTAACTCCCTGTTTGGCTACATTTGAAAATTTATACTCTAACCATACTACCAGTGGTTCATTTAGTCATGTCTCCTCTTACTGGAGGGAACTTTTTTGCTTATAAGATTTAAATAAAAATAATAATGGCCTATTTTGTCCCAAGAAGTACTACTACGGCGTGCCGGCGCGTTCTGTCACAAAACAGTATTAGTTGTATTCATATGCTATACAGAATATACATAAATGCAGTTGAATATGCTATACAGAATATGCATGTGTAAAAGCAGTTGAATTTTCGATAATGATTTGAATGTCCATCATACAATTTAAACCACTTTAAATATTAAAACCACTTTACAGTATTTGATTATATTTGTTGAGCCACGGATCCATATAAAAAAAATAACAAAAAACTTCATAAATTTCGTCGACTTCATCTCTGTCACTTAATAATAATATATTAACTTTAAGTACTAAAATTTTATTTTATCCAACGATTTCGTGGGATGAATAAAAATAAAAATATAGTATGCATTTTTTTACTGACCTTTTCAATCGTAATCCACTTAGACAGCTACCTATGGGAAGTAATTCACACATGAGAAAAACTGAAAGCACAACACACACTTTGCACACGTCCATGGTTGACTGTAGACTCGGAGCACCTTACGATCGATGTGAGCAAATTAGCTGGACGTTAATGATCTGACGACCGGGTTTCTCACATAAAATTTGGGCACTATATTGACAAGTGGTGGGGCGTGACTGGGGTGCTCCAGTCAAGAAGTAATTCGTGTATATCAATGAGTTTCCCCTCGTTTGGGTGGTGGGGGAAGGGGGTGGGAGTAATGAAAGGAGGCACACTCATCCTATGATGATCGGGGACATTGACTTTTGCAATGATTTTGCAAACAACGGAAGTGGATTGTCAACTGGGCACTTAACATTGACCAACACGTGCCACTATTTATGGGCTTTCCTGATTTTAAGATTCATTGGAAATGCAGACTTCAATGAATCGGATTTCTCTGTAATACATTGAAAATCTCAAGTACCGAAATCTCTTAATTTGTCAATAATTGATTTGAGAAAGAAACTCTGGAGTTTGGAGGTCGAATTTGAACTGAAAATATTGTTCTAATTGTTATCTCTCATTTTAAAACTTGAGCCATTATTCTAATAATTTGGAGATGATATCTGATATAGTTACATTGATTGCAACCTCAAACTTGAACTCAACAGATATGATGAAATTCTTCAAGTTCTTATGTATCAATAGAAATCTAAATTCCAAAATAAATAATGCTTTTCACAATACTGATAAAATATTATTTTATGGGAGGAAAACTAGTCGACTAGTAGACTACTTCACAACAAAAACTCTAATATGTACTTAGTAATAATTGTTAATACAAATCTGTGATTCGACAGCTGCAATTGCAACAGTGAGACGATTGTGAATGAGTAGATTATAGATTTTGAATATTTATTTCAAGGCTAGAAGATTTCTACATTTCTAGATTTCTACAATGATAATCAAAGTTGATGTAGTGAATTGTCAGAGTCGTATTTAAATATTCAAACTCCAGAATAAATCGTAAAGATGATTTGATAAGCAACATCTTGCCTTTTGAAGGACGAACACAGTCGAACAAGCGATAAAAATATTCGCCTTAATATTGCTATGTTGCCTGTGCAATAGACATATAATTAAGCTTTTTAACATTACGATGGATGTTTGCAAGCGCGGTACAATTTCATATTACCACTCTGGCAATAGACTTTTCGGCCTCTTTTAATACACATAATTGTGGAAGATGACTCACTAATAACTCAATTTTTAATTGAGAATCTGTAGACGGTGAGCAGACGGTGATTCCTATATTAATTGCATTTGATACCCTTTTTCTCGTTCGACCTTGTTCATTCATGTTTCATGTCCCAGATCAGTATTCATAACTTCATTCAAATTAAGCATAGAGTGTGATGAAGGTATTCATTTATATCTGAGAGGAAGCAAATTATCATTCAAGTCTCGCATCAATTATTTTGTCAATTATTGAATTATAAAAGTTGATGTGAAATGTGTATAAAACAGTGCATTATCATTCCAAGCTTCTATGTGAGGTGGGTGTAGCGTGGGAAATAGATGACAAAGCGTGCTAATGTAAGGGATGACTCAGCTTCAACACCTTCAGGCTTCCATTGCTGCTGATTGCCCCAGGTAAAGAGTAGATTTTTTTATAAAAGAATCTTTTTTTTAGCAATTGACTCACACTCTACAAAATAATAGCCTTATCAGTAATGATTCCATGGATAAAAAATCTAGTAATGAAATTTGGTAGAAAGTTGAAGATTTGAGATTGTTTAAGTTTTTAGAGTAAAGGCACGTAATCATGTAAGAAGACTTATTGATTTAATATTTCCTTTCAAATTCCAATTTATGTAAAATATAACAACAAAACAATCAACTATCATTTTAATTTTCTGGGACGAATAGAAGTTACTTTTGTGACTGGAAAGAAAGTTAAGCCAATTTTTATAGATGGACGGCAGTAACGTTATTGGAAATTACATTATTCGGATTAAATTGAAGTGTTATTTTTACTTGAGAGCTGACTTGAATTCAGCTTATATTATTATTTTTTTTTGCTGCGGATGATACCCACATAAGTATTCCAATTTACTTGTGCGTGGGTAATGGATTGTGCGAGGGTGATTTATGAGGTGAATAAACGACCATGCCTCTTGTGGGATTCGAACCCACGACCGGGTATCGCTAGCGGATTGAAGGTTGTAACGCCTCAGACCACTCGGTCAACCCGGCCGGTAAATAACCTGCCGGATTCAGACTGTATTCTCACCATTGTCTAAATATTAGGGAAAATTGGTTCTGATCTTTCAGTCTAAAAAAATTGAAAATTCTCAATAGGAGAGGTAGCTTATTAAAAACGTTTTTCATGTTTGTAAGATTGTTTCATGGAGATTGTGCAATGACAATAATTGAATAATAGAGAAGAGGATTATTGAATCGTCAGCCAGCACACAATATGCATTTTCTCTGTAATTTCGAAATATTAGCTGTGAAGTAATGTCAACAAAGACGTGCTTATGAGCAGTTGGTCAAGTGGTTCGTTGAGGGCGGGTGGGCAGAAGCAGGCAGGCGGCAGCGATTGAGAGAGTGGAACAGTGGAAGCCGCGTGTTCACATCACTACTAATGGATCAGTGACCGCCCAATGCAGTCCATCTCTTAATTCTTTTCATCGGCTTAGCAATGGGAACAAACATAAAGATGAAAGAGGCTGCATCACGGGGTATCAGACACGATTATGGAGTGAGACAAATAATGCGACCAAGAGGTAGTCTTTTCTTAGCGGGCGATCGCCTGTTGAAAAATGAAAGCGAACAAGAAAACAGTAAATAGGAAGCTATTTTGTAAATCAGATTCCACTGTCGACAATAAGAGTAGATTAACCTGTGGGAGAGAGGGGGAGGGGATGACGGAAAGGGGGGAGCGAGGCCATTCGGATCAGCATGAACAACTGCCAATGGTCCAAAACAGCGGATTGCTTACAGGTTATAACGACCTAAAGACGACAATCACCATCCCGGACCATTCTTCGTCAAAAGATGCCATCGATCTGTTGAAGCGTGAGTCGAGATACGAGAGAAGAAGATGCCTTAACGAAGCGATTTTGGTGGAGAGAGAGACGTCCTATGCCTATTACGCCGCGTACTGCTCCTATCAGGCGTTGCTTATCCTCATTCTTCTTTGCATTCACGTGAGATCCCTGAAAAGGCTGTTGAAAAGAGAAGGGAGCATACTATGATGAGGACATAGGTGAAGTTTACAAGTCTCTACCGAAATAACGAGCAACAACATATAAAGGAACCGGTGAATTGCAAAAGAGTAGACGTGAAGTCTACAACATCCTTTTGCGATGAGCTTTTGTGCAGCAGAGGACATCTGCTCTCAGGGCAGGTATCGTTGTTGCAAGGCCTCTTAACTGGTCGCTAAACTGTACAAAATAATCAAGGGCTTTTATCACTCCTCGCCGGCTCTATTGTCCATCTATTTTATCCTACAATGTTTTCCCATTGCACGCTTACATTCATTGACTTTTCAAGTAGCGATCCGTTTAAGCAGATTGATCTTTTTGTTGGAGGATCTTGAGAATGATAAACCATTATAAAGAGAGTTTACTTAATCTTAATCGTAGGCCTTCAATCAATAATCAAATTTAATCCTCCGGCTCATTTAATCCTATTCCATTAAATTAAACAGCTAATGTTTGTATTGGAGAGAATGATTTTTTCATCTTGTTGAAATTATCATTTTTTACAATACGAGTATATTGCTATAGATATGGTCAGGGCTTAATTTGTGACGGTACACACCGTACCGATGAAACCGATATGAAACAGTGCAATCACCAAAAAATTATCTCCTGCATTTATTAATTTTAAAGGCTATTCTATTCTATGAAGTGGGAATCACCGGCAGGTTTGCGAGAATTTTTCGACGGAATGCGAATCTAAGAGCATAGAAGAATAAAAAATTCGTTCCGGCAGCTGGCGGTCGGAAAGAGTGCATTTCAAATGCAATTCTATGATGGCTCAATATGACTCATAATGAGCTATTCAGGGTATGAATTCAAAGGTGCCGTTTCCGAAAACCCCATGAAAAACATAATTTTCGGCATATTATTCGACATTTTCTCCGCCATTTTTGATTGGATTTTTTTCGTTGATGGCTCAAATTATAGGGCATAATAAGGGTATTATACACACTAATTTTCAAAATGATCAAGTTATTGGTCGATTTGAAGTGATTTTTCAAAATTTTCATCCCCTAATTTCACCCCCTACCCTTTGACCAATCCTGCTGGTTAACGAACTTAACCAAGATATTAACACTAATGATTTTTGTGCAAAATTTGGTCGCTCTCCGACAAGCCCTTCGGGAGTTATCGTGTTAACAAGAATCTGTACATATATAAATATATATGTACAGATTAAATAAGAGATATATGAATTTGAACGGACATCAAATTCTTGTTCTAGGGGCTCGGAAACGTGTAAAAAATATATCACATCATGAATTTTCGATTGTCAGGGCAAGACCAATAGTGCATTTTTTCGAATGAAATGCACTAAAATGAAAAATCCTAAGACTGTTTTCTCTACAATTAGATGACATAATGGATTGCGAAAAAATATGGATGCTCATACGTGAACAAACTATATTAAGCTGGGTCGCGGAATCCTTACATCGGGGAATTCCCTCCAAGGAAGGGTGGTAGAGAATAGAAGAATGAAAAATAAAGACTACTATTGTAACAAATCACTTAAGAAAGCAAATTGCTTTTTCTTAGAAAATTATGAACAACCAAGATACATATAAAAGGACTGGATTATCACTGACCGGATGCAATAGCTCTACTACGAGTATGTAAAACCCAAGTCGCAGGCAATTAAGCTTTCGTAGAAGTCACTGTGCAACGTATCGGTTGTATTATTTCATAGTTTCAGTTTGTTTATAGTTTCTATTGTAAAGTTTTCAACGTATGTAGAAAACCTGACCAACAATGATTTTGTGGAACTGACGTTTATTCGATGTTACCAAACTCAACGGTTATTCCTAGTCGTTAGTATTGATATGTCACTGTCGTAGAGTAAATGATAGAATATTAGGTTATTTATATTGAACAGGATGGCTTCTTATAGCCTAATGAAAAAGGACCCATGAAAAAGTTTTGTGAGAGAAATACAGTTGCTGGCTGGACAAATTAGCCAGTTACAACTCAGTTGGAATGCAATAGATACTGTTGGTTAGCCATTGATTAAGTTATAAATTGGAAAAGTGTTGTAAATCAAGACAGCAATCGATAGTTTAGAGGAGTTGGTGAACGAGTGAATCAAAAGTGGAGACAGCCATTGACAGTGTGGACTATTTAAACGTCCGAGTCAGTTAATTTATAAGTGCAGCGGCTGAATGATACAAGCTCTGTAATAAAAAAATTATAACATCTACAGGCGAAAGCCATCGTTTATTGCTCTGAAGCAGTCAATAGAGATGATTTAATGGCGATAGCGGCTCTGTATATAATAAAATAATGGACTCGATCATAAAATATAATACGCGTTGTAGAAAACAACACAATGCTCGGCCGCTACAACTAAAACGTATTTATTTATCTATAGTCTGGCCTATGTGGCTCTGTGTGGCTCTTCGCTGGTTCAGCCGTGATCAGGCAAGCCATACAATCGCTTTTAACGACTTCTCTATTTTATTGCTCCAACCGGTGTATCATGCACTGATATTTTATAAATCATATCCTGGCTGAACAGAATTACTACACATTTCACGGCATTCATTGCATCTGGGAAAAGATTGGAGAACATTGATGGCTTAACTTGAGCAGTTATTGTTCGCGTAATGATTTCATTGCGCTCATCCATTCATGTTCAATTCTGCATTTATTTAGAACTTGGAACCAGTTATCGAAGTCCTTGCAGGTGCACATTCTTTGCAAGAGCCAATAAGTAATGAGTAGTCGTCCATGAAAAACTCATTATGACATGTTTAGCTTAATTTATTCTCATGCATCTCATTTTAATATCTTCCCACGATTGAGAACAACAAATCTCCTAGCGATTCCCTTTTTCAAATAATCTTGAATGCTATTAATATCACAGACAATCATTGTAATTCAATTTACATTTATTTCCATTAACACTAAAACTAGAATGAGGTTATTCCTTTTATGTATAACAAAAAAATGAATAGGCTTTATATGATAGGCCTATATAATAGGCCTATGATGATAGGAGATATAATAAAGCTATTTTATATTATAGCATTTATCTTGACATGATCAAATTCCTTATACTATGTTAGGAAATGTGACTGAATATCAGAGCTTTATTGTTATACCGCATACTACTCTCTCAATCGTACTCGTATAACCTTCATCTACGTTTTCCTTTAAAGCTTAGTGAATAAGTAAGATACAGACCCACAGACGCCTGAAACAGGAAGAGATTATGATGAAGAGATCATGAATGAGAAAGCCAAAAAATTTAAGAAGCAAACAATAGCAGCAATAGTTGAATCAGGAAGGGAAAATATGAAGAAAGGAGATGCTATAGATAGCAAGTGAATGCAAGAGATGAAGCATGCAGTACAAAAAAGAGAGACAATAGAGAAAAAGATCGAGGAATGGCAGAGAAAAATGTAGGAAAATTTGTAAGAGCGAGAAATGAGAGAGAGAGAGAGAGAGAGAGAGAGAGAGAGAGAGAGAATTAAAAAGGGAAAAGAGGAAAGTTGTTGGAAGCATGAGAATTCTTTAGATGTAGAAATATGAAAGGGATAGAGTTGTTCTGGGCGATACTAATAACCCTTTCACAATAGTCTTCACTCTCAGCGCAAGCAATCTCTTCACTTCCACACCGATATATATAATAGCACGATTTTGAAGCGGCAAATCCTGTTCCTCTATTTCTCTTAAACCTATCATTTATGCTGAATAAAACCACAATGAATAAATTGTGGGATGTTCATCATTTTGGACCACCTTGGCTAGGACACGCAAATTATTACGGCTCGGGATGTGCAGTGGGTGGTGGGGGGGAGGGGGTTGCTGAGCGAGTGTTAATGATGGTGCAAGGGAATGAAAGGTACGTGGGGGAGGGGCGTTGATAAGGGGGAAGAGCAGCGCGAGCCGAACTGCAACAACGCAGTGTTGCTCGAAATAATTTAGACCGCAAGAGCGATACGATGCGAGTATATAAGGTTTCTGGATCTTGGCAGATGATATGAGAGAAAGCTAAAGCCCTGCCGGCCCTTGACGCCCACCGACTACTAAAAGGTGCCACCCGCCGAGCGCACCTTGTCATTAGTAGCACGGAAAGGGCAACAAATTATTTATTATTGTTTCGCTTTTAATTTTTTACCGCCGAACTTCCACGCCTAGCTCGAGCACAGCCGACATACATCTTTCTAGTGTCACATTGCACATTGGCAATGTTGTAGTAATTTCTCATACTCAAACAAGAGCTCACGAAATAGCATACTCAATTTCGATTACAACAATTTTCCATTTCGTATGAATGGTATGACGTCATTCTGTTTTTTGAGGTTATGTTGCCCATATTTAAGAATTTCAAGATGGCTGCTGAACACATACGATGTATTACTGTGGATGGTGTGTATGTTCTATAGATTTACCAACTACCCTCCACCCTCCAGGCTCTACCCACCGGCAGTGCGGCCTCAGCCTGAGAGAGGTACCTTGTAGAATGCAGGTCCTTGAAGACATCTCATGTTATTGTCTTGAAAGTGTGATGTATTTGAATCAAAGGCTTAATCGAGAGAATAAATAATTCATCATTTTATTCTTGTCGTAAAGTGTATTATAATTGAAATGATCATCATTCATTCATCCAACGAAACAACCATTGTGATATCCTTCACCAATATTCCAAATCAGAAGATTTCATCTAACTTGTATTCTACATTTGGTTTCCTTCATCCTCTTCACCAAAGTCTTGAACCCGATGCATCAAAGCACCTATGCACCTATATGCACCCGATGCACCTATAAAAATCTAGAAAGACTTGCTAGTAGTAATTCAAGAGTTTCAGATTATAAACATCCACCCAAACATTTTGATACGCTGATTTTAGAAGACTGCAGATAAGAATATTATTTTTATAATAAGAATATTTCGCTCAGAAGTTTGTTATCATAACATTGGTTTAGTTTTACCATTTACAAGTTGACTTAGTTTGTGTAGTTCTTGTTCCACAACGGAAAGAGAATAGAGGTGTCAGTAGTGTCCGAGTCTAGTTAATTCGTTTTCTGCAACGGACCTACGGACTTTGGCGTACCTCACAAAAATAGAATAAGACAGAAGAGTATTACGTTTTATATAGCCTATATCATGGTTGTGATTGGAGGTAAGGCATCATTTTTTTTAATAAGGTTTATCGCTCTTTTTCATTGAGAGCCCAAAACTGATAAAGAAGAACCAGAAACAACAATGAAAGACAGTGCTAATTATAGCGACGATAATGACAGTTTTTGTGTTTTCGCCTGTGGTCAGGTCTAATGAAGTAGTTTCTCTCGCGCATCAGTAATGGAAAAAGAATAGGGAAGAAAAAAGATAAGAATGCAAGGATGAGAAAGAAAATAGGTTTGGCCAGAGACTATTTTTCGATTTTGCGGTTGTCAAGAGATAAGTTAGCTGCGTTGGCAGTCGTGATCTCAGTGAGGACCAGGGGTGGGGAGGAAAAGGAGGAGGATTCCAACCGAGGAAAAGTGAGAGGAAATAAATTTGCAATCGAGACCAACCACATAATGGTGAGAATCAGGAACAGGAAGGGATAATTCTGTCACAGACTACGATTTCGAAGTAGGGTGTGAAACAGATAATTCAATACAGGCTATTAAAAAACATTAAGCTATACAAGTTATGTTCAGAATATCAGGGTAACACACGGCAACGTTTATTTATGACAGAAAATGGCATGTTTCAGCCCACTACTATAAGAGTGTCTTTCAAATGAAATGTTTTTGTAAATAGAACTCTAGATTGATCGAAGATGGTCACGGTGTTTCAGAAAATGCCGTAAGCTTGTTAATTCAAGAAAAACTATTACTGAAAACTTTACTTATTTGTTGTGCAAAAATATTTCGCTCCAGAAGAGATCATTATTTTATTTTCAATATTCTAAACTATTCTTATGAATGTAGTACAGCGATTTGGAATGAAGATCCAGAAAGATTGTGAAATAATGAGCAAATCACTTAATGAAGAATTTATAAAGCTTAAAAATTATTCAATTAATTATGAGAAAATATGCATTATTTTGAGCCGTCATGACTGTTTGTTATTATTGCTTTTTTACCAGTTATATTGCTGATGTTTGATTCGAGCGAATTGTCAATTGCTTCTATGAATCGAGACTCCCTTCGTCTCAGTTTTGCAACTACTGTATATATTTTCAACTCTTGACTAATTCATCTGAGAGGTACTTCATTTGGTAAAAGCTAGATTACTTTGTGATTCTATTTTGACAGGAGACCACACACATTTACCTCGGCCCGTTATTAATACAACTCTAGGATGCATAAAGCTGAGCAAGGTTAGCACGAGAAGGAAAAGAGAGATGTTCCAGGAGAAGGATTGCTGGAGGAAGCGGGAGTTCGATGATGAAGAGAGAGATAACAGTTGACACGCTTGTAAGCAAGCGAGAAAAAGAGTGTGATGAGCGCAGATGACGTTGATAAATAACTATTCCGCCCCGTTTGTTCACCCTTCCCGCTAATTTAATTATCTTATGCCCCCTTCTGACCCCCTTGACAGGTTCTTCTAATACGAATGTCTTTCCGGCCCCTCGTCCGATAATTACAATACTAAAAGACTTGAAAAAGAGATAATAGAGAAGGCTCTATTATGCCACTTAAACATTACTGGGCATGTGAAACATATCACTTTTGAAAGTGAACACGGCAAGCGCTTGCTTCCTGAATTCGGCTTCTTTGTTGCTGTCATTAAAATCCACACAGCTCTCGGTCGGATGAAAAATTACTTTAACATACCCCAGTGGACAAAAAACCAATAAAGCTCTACTACCCTCGCACCTATCCAACCCATTAATATACATCATACATTATAGTATAGTAGTTATAGTATACATTATAGTATTTAAGTCTGTACATACGTATATGCACATCTTAATACTGAGGTCAGAAACTTATTCTTTCATTGAATTTATTACTCTAAAAATTCCTAAACAAGAGATAAATGATTGAAAAATGTAAACAATATTGTTTTAGCACAGCAATGCTACTGTACTTTGTCGATACAAAGTGTATTGCTGAAAAATACTCCCTCAAGATTCACAGGAGCTTACAGGTAAACTTTCTTATTGTTCTATTTCACTTTACTATTGTGTTATGAGTGCATTCGTGACTTATTCCACTAATCATTATTTTTTATAAGTTAAATAAAATTTTACTGTTTTATTAATCAAGATGAAACTTTGAAGTCTCTTCGTAGCTTTTCTTGAGATTGAGGCAACAGGCAAGTCTTCGAATTTCAAGCATTAAGGCGAGTTTATATGATGCCAATTGGCGAGACAATTGTCTTCTGAAACCTACTGAAACCTGAAGTGAAGTATCTATTGCATCTTTCGCATATCTATATGATAGCTCTAATTGACAACATCAGCTGTTGGAGCGTAGAAGAAGCAATCTTCTGACAATCTTCATAAACCCGGCATAACTTTTATTTCTATGCTCTTCAACCATATTTTTTATTCAAGGTTGTATTTGAAGAGAATTTTGTATTGAATTCATTTATTCGCCAAATTGCCAAATTTAAGCACACAATTAAAAAGAGAGATTAAATCTTGTCAATTCATTACAATAAAGTATAAATTTTTCACGAAGATTCATTGAATCTATGAGCGAATGTGATTAACAAGTAAAAGAAAAACACAATTTTATTCCGAATATCTGAACATGATAAATTCAATATCTGATTAGGTAATTTCCCAACCACTCAGTAACTTTATTTTCTAATACATTACACTTCTATTATATTGAGAATACGTCTACTCATGTTGTATGATAAGAAACTTTGAAAATAGGATTAATATCCAATTCTAATTTATTATCACCAATCCGATAAGAGTTTATAGATATAATAATCTTCAGCACTTATCCATTGAATTAAATAACTGACGAAAGATTTTCAATAACTCTAGAAAATCGATTTTTAATGTCAATTATTTACAGTATAAATCTGAATCTAAATGTGAACGAAGGTGAACATTGAATGATTAATAAATAACATTAATTAATAAATTAATAAGTCGGTCATATGATTGGAAAGAAGAAGCGGGGATGTATAGAGCGACCAGCTTCTTACATCTCCCCCCCCCCTTGAACGAGAAACTTCCCAGAAGGTGTCAATTTGCTTGAGTGACAGATGATTGGTTCACTCCCACTGATTCCGCAGGCCACTTCATACATTGAGTTTGATATTCTTCTTTATAATGGGGAACGGTCCACTTCTAACTTCATCTAATTTATTTCTATTTAACTTGTTTCCTTTTTCAATGAACACTAGTTCTTTTTCCTTGAAATCATATACTCTTCTGTTCTTATCACATCTCAGTTAGTTCCGCTTGTGGTTCAAATTAGAATTTTTTATTGCTTCTTCTCTGTCTTTTTGCAAGTTTCGTTCTTTCCTCAGTTGTGATGGTATTACATTTTCCAAATCCTCTCCCAATAGGAGATATCTTGGTGTAAATTTAGTAGTGCTATGGATTGTCTTGTTGTATTCTGATGTGCAACTTTCCGCTATTTTCGACCACGTCCGCGTTCTTCCTTCTGGTCTATTCACTTTGCATCTAATACGATTCACCAATGTTTGGTTGAGCCGTTCATTAAGACCATTTGATTGCGGGCAATCTACAGACGTGAACACCATTGTAACACCTTTTTCGAGTAGGTAGTCTCTAAACGTTTTTTAATTGATAGACGCATATTGATCAGCTAATAGGATCTTAACAGGATGGTTTTGTAAGGTAGGGTCTAGTAAACGAATGTATTCTTTAGTAGTTTGACCGCTAGAGCTTGACGTAAATGCAAATCTAGAAAAGTGATCAACCAATATGTGTAGGTATCGTTTCGTTGAGTTGTTTCCACCAAACCCTCCAACAGTATCTATCGACATACGGTTCACTGGCTGGACCCAATTGTGAAAGTAATCCTATTGAGCGACCTCTTCTTGTTTTATTCTTCTTACATATTTGACACGAAGCACAATAGCTCTTGACCATTTCATCCATGTTGAGAAAGTAGTAATGTGGACGTATGTGTAATAGTGCATGGTGAGTTCCGATATGTCCTAATTGAAAATGAATAATCGATTTATAATAATCTTCAACACTTATCCATTGAATTAAATAACTGACGAAAGATTTTCAATAACTCTAGAAAATCGATTTTTAATGTCAATTATTTACAGTATAAATCTGAATCTAAATGTAAACGAAGGTGAACATTGAATGATTAATAAATAACATTAATTAATAAATTAATAAGTCGGTCATATGATTGGAAAGAGGAAGCGGGGATGTATAGAGCGACCAGCTTCTTACATAGATACCTCGGAAAACTTAGTAGTCATAGGCTAACCGTTTTCGAATTATAGCCCATTAGGATGACTGCTATGTTTCTGAGAATGATAATTGTAGAAAAAGTGCTTTCTAACTTTTGGATATCTGCGAATAAACTACAAGCAATACCTGTGTTACTCTTATATCTTGGGTAAAACCCTGTCATTAGTGGATCCAACTATCCTGCATTGTATAAGCTTTTGATGGCTCATTTAGCTGATACCTGGAACCCAGCAGTATTTTGTTTCATGAATGTACATGATATTTTCTAATATTCCAGGTTTAGTCATTGAAGGGAGGAGACAATATCTTCGATGAATGAATGGTTCATTCAACTTTTGGATCACTAGCTTGTATAGCCGGAAACAATCACATAGATACGGCCACCCCGTCTTTCGGAGGAGACGATAAGCCGTCGGTCCCGACTACCTGAAAAGTAGTCGTCATCTATCATCCATTTCATTACCCACGCACAAGCCTATAAGCTCATGTGGGCTTCACCCTCATAAACAAACAAACAAACGACAGTTGTACAATACCCCTATCTATAGTGATTTTTAGTTTTCCACTGTCGATGCTGGTATGAGTAATCCAGGTTCCTCTTATTGTATCGGAGTTCATTATTCCACAACCTTCAAATAATACTTAAATTCTACTTGAACTTGAATTCTGATTACCTAGCAATGAAATCCAATTTTATCCAATCAAATTGTTGTTAAATGTAAGTTGCTGAAAACGTGAAGCCGTGAATAGTGATAAAATATCATAATTCGATGAGTTTGTTCAATAAAGGTTGGTCAATAGTGGATTTTTGTTATTGAATAAACCCTAATACTTCATCAGGTGAAACAAACTCTCACAATGACTTCATAAAACATCCCTTGTACTTAGATTGAATAAAAATAACAGTAGAATAGAGATGGTTCAACTTGGCTCGAAGCCGAGAAGAAAATTGGAGTTCTGTATTGTAGAATATGCAACCTCCTTTGGGAGATTGGCTGTCGTTAGAATAAAGACAGTTCGTCGTTTTCCGTCTCTGGTGGAATAGTAATTGTTGCATTACACTCTAACTGATTAACTGCATGTTATTCAGAGGTGTTCTGCGCCG
Organism: Sogatella furcifera; assembly: GCA_017141385.1. Taxonomy (NCBI): domain Eukaryota; kingdom Metazoa; phylum Arthropoda; class Insecta; order Hemiptera; family Delphacidae; genus Sogatella; species Sogatella furcifera. Next base: position 34,397,188 of record CM029547.1, on the reverse strand, counting down.
CCAATTGATTGCGGAGACTGGTTTATGGTTGAGAGGATCAACGTGCGAACCACACGTTACCTCTATCCTGGTTGATGATTATTTGCCTGCTGTATGGTCTGTCCGGCCGGGGGGAATTCTGGCGGGGTGGAGGGGGCGGCTTCGGCTCGGCCAGTGTTGGTACGGGGACTGTGAGTTCTGATTGAGAATTTATGGCTTTTGGGCCGGTATTGGCCGGGCTGGGGCCGTTTTCCCGTCGTGCCGGGGTGTCTTCTTGGCTTGGACGGGCTGTATAGTAGAGTGAATTTGAAACTGGCAACCAGCTGGTAAGCCTAGGCCCTACATGGGCTGTTGAGCCAGACATACATACATTGTAGAATATCCATAACAAATCAATTTACAAAAAACAAGATGGAATCACCTGATAATCAATTAGAACCTTATAAATAATAAAAATGAACCAATACATGATTCATTCATAGAATAATTATGGAGTTTAAGCGTTATGTATCACATTTTATTTTGAAAAGAGTAGCCCTGGAGTGAAAATAATAGCTGTCCAAAACTATTATTTCGGATGAAAATCAGTTCAATTCTAAAAAAAGGTTGAATGAACAATATACTATTATACTATAACCTATTTTTTACTCCAGAATATACCTAATTTCGAAAAATTACCCTTTATACGCTTTCACCTTAAACTAATTCTTACAAGCTAATATGGAGGATTGAAAAAAAATCTTCAAAACATCCTTGCTTCCCTGTTGTATTGATAACTACTGTGATAACGAATTTCTTCGATTCGAGTTTTTCATTTCTTTTACTATGAATTCCACAATTACTTTAATCTTATTATATTCAAAAAGTTTTCAAATGATAACGGAAGATCATTCGATCTGTGAGATTCTCAAGAGAATTTGAGACTATTACTATTAGGATGCTTATCTATTCGGATGTTCTGCTCAACAGTTCTGTTAGTCCTAGAATTCGATCTAGATCTAGCTATGATGACCAGCATGCATTGTTGTTGGCTATTGGAGTATCGTGGCCCAATTGACAGCAACGGAAAGAATAAAATGAGATCCCGAACTGGACGCTGGACCCACCTGAGCTGTGTGTTTTACTGTTATAAAGACATTGTTACATCTCAAAGATACACAATAAAACAAGATGAAAGGAATGTCGTATTATTGTACAAAGCTCAATGGATCAGCAACAAGAGAGCTGAAATTTGTAGCGATTTGTTATCGAGTCGAGAAAAACATGGGTAGTGTCAGTGACAAAGGAGTTTTCAAGATATTTGAAGAGGTGAGTGAGGAGGGGGCGCAGTATCATAGAACGAAATAGCGGTCAAACAAAGATGAATGAGCGAGTGACTGAATGAATGGGCATGAATGAATTTATTGTAATGGTGTAGGTATCGTTGTCGGAGCCTGTGTCTCAAAGGCTCGGTGCTTCCATGTCCTCTACCTGTGTGCCTTTCCACACGTCTTAAATCTTTTATTGTTGCCCAGTAAACAGTGAAAGCAGAGGGGCTGAAGCGGGTGCCTTCATAAGTTTATGACAGGGGTGCAGGTAGGAGAGAGCGCGTGTCCGGGGGGTCCTCTGGCCACCGGCACTGCCCCCCACCACCCTCGCCCCCTGGGTGGCGCCAGCTCGGCTCTGCCTTTGAAGTGGCCTCACACTCGCACCTTTTTCTGCCCTAATAACACCGCTCAACATTTCTATCTTTGCAAGCAGAATTTTTTTTCATCAATAAGAACCTGGTTTTCTTCTCATATCAATATGGATCAGCTACGGTGCTGATATTTTCAATTAATTTGTAAAAGGAACTGAGTGAAGATATAAGTCATAGGCCTACCTATTCTTGGAGAATTAAGTTAAGTAATAACCCAATATTGAATTAGTTTATAAATCAGATTATTGAATGATAAGGAAAGTAGATTTGATTAAATTGAAACTTGGAAATTGGCATTACGGAATTATCTTACGTTGAGGTTGTTCAGTGGAATCGGTTGCTAAGTGATTGTGATGTTAAGTCACAAACTATATGGACTGCTTCCGGATGGGTGACTAGAATGTGAACGAGGAGAGTGGAACCTACCCACAACGAAAGCCACATGCATATATATTGTATTGCTGTTAATAAAAACCATGAGTGAATTTATTCAAGGTTATATAATGCTGGCAGCTATCATCAAATTACTAATTACAATAGAATAGAATAAAAATATCATAAAATAATAGATAACTTTCTTTATTGCGGATGATTTCCACATAAGCACTTATGGGTGTGTGATGAAGAGTGTGAGGGTAATTGTAATTGACAAGGTGACCAAACGTCCATGCCTTTAGTGGCACTCGAACCCACGACCAGGAAGTACTAGCAGACAGAAGTTTGTAACACCCTAGGCCTTTCGATCAGCCTGCCTTTATTAGTATGTAGAAGTAGTGGTTCTTGTAAGGTGATTAGCCCAATAGTTCAAATATATAATGCTTCTCATTATAATTCGATATTTTCAAGTAAAAATAGGTGATTTAGTTTACTTGATTTGAACTTTTTCATACGAATATTGAAAGTGATGTGGATGAAAGCCTTCCATTTTCTTAAATATAGATTTTGAATTGCTGAATTATTAAAAAGTAGATTATTAGTATTCTAATACTCATAATGGATGATTGTGTACCGTATTGTAAAAGATCTGAATATGAATAGAGTGATGAGTAAAGAATTTGAGAAACAATTATTATGATAGCGAATAGAGTACCTACTGGAGCAGGAGTTGAGGTGTGGCTGTTCATTTTCCAGGTGGCAGAAGACAGACCATGGGTGGCGCATCACCATGGGATAGACGGCGGGGGTGGCTTGGTGAGGGGGCAGGGGAGATGGAGCATAGGCAGCTGAGCCCATTAACGGCTTCATTTCGAGCGTCTTGTGTGACGAATCTCTTCAGCTCGCTTCACAACTCATCGTTTCAGCAGCATTGGAACTTGCCTGGCGATGACAGTGATGATACATTATGACGGATAATTTATTCCTTCTTACGAGAAAACTAGCGTTCCTTGTGAATAACAACACTCGACTGGACCGGTCCCCAGCTCCAGCACTGCACAGATCCCCAATCCCCAGTGGCCGCTACAAAGTAACATCCCATTTCTCGCCTAGTGCGGTCGACTATTCAACAAGCACTCACTATTTTTAGAGAGTTATCATCGAATCAGATCGTAAATCAGGTAAAAAATCGCCCGTCTGACGGCCACCGAATGACAATAATCGCCTGACATTTTCAATGTCGACAATATTTTTGTTCCGACCCACCTTCTAGTTTCAGGTTGCTTCCTATACTGAGCAAAAATATTACAACATTTTATCGTTGAATATCCTACATCTGATAAAATTGGAGATTGGCAGAGACTGCATGGATAAAGCACCGTGTAAAACAAAATATCACTTGACAGTCGGACAACCTTTACCAGCTACTTGGAAAGTCTCGATATTTTATTCCTTCCATAAATTTGTGAAGTATCACCATTGAAGTGGGTCTTCAAGTTAATGTCATGTAAAAAGCTTACTAGAAGCAGGGGCGCTACAAAATTGATAACATACTTCACCTTCTTAAACTCATTAATCTTCTCCATAGGGATTGTGCAGATAACTACGATTTGATACTGTAATAAGTATTGAATCGAATTTTGATATTGAACATATTATCTTGTCATTAAATTCAAGAAAGGCAGTCGAATTATAAATGGTTAGAAAATATTTTGCAACCTCATTCTTTGATTGTACTGAACAAAATTTTGAAATTTAATTAAACCTTCTACATGGAAAACTGCCCATGGAACATTGGTTCTACTCCTCAAACGTTCAGCTTTTACTTTTCACACTGTGTATAGATTGGGAAAAAATAATACCACATAATATTCACAGTATTGCAGTATAAATCCTCAAGCATAGTGTTATGCTCCATCAGAGTGACTACATGACCTTCTAGAAAGTGAATTCACTCAAGCATTATACCTTCATATCATACAACCCTAGTTTAATTTGACTTATTATCACCTATATTCGTGTTTTTTGAGAGAGGAATTTGCCTTTACTACAGTACAAAATGGAACTCATAATACACAAGCAAACTTATTATCTTCAAATATGAAAATCATAGAAAAATTAGTTTTCTGGTGATTTCCACACTGATTTTAGACTTAGGTTCATAATATGTATTCATTTGCCAGTTTTTAGTCATGTTATTCTTCAAATCGAACCGCTGTTATCTTTCTTTTAATGTAACAGCATATAAAACTATACTTAACAAATAAAACGATACAACGATTAGTAGGCCTTTTACTTGTTAAGTGAAAAACCCCATCCCCTAATTTTTTATCCCTAAATTTTTTTCAAGTTGGGGGTAGTAATGGATGACTACTTCTCTAGTGTCTTACTCTTATTATAATCGAATGAACATTTATTACAAACTAAAAATGCTGATTGCAGAATATCTTTACAGACTGAATTTTTTGTCCGATTAAAAAAAATCCGAATAATAACAATGCTCCAAATCCAACTTTTTTAATTTCATAATAGGCTTACCGTACAGAAATCAGTTCAAATCAAAATTTTAAACGTCTAGTCGCAGCTATTTCTTAGCTCTAAATAATCGGTTCTCATTCTGATAGATAGAATGGCAGGTGAGTCAGAAAAGCTTTGATGGCTCAAAGCTATAATCTGTATGTAATAAAGTGAACAACTCATTAGTTCTGGTTGTAATTTCTGAAGAAACATGGGAACAAAGGAAGGGAAATGCGGGCTATCGAAAGGTGAAAACGAATTCTTTGAGTTTCCTGCTAGTCACCTTGGCAGATTGTTCAATATAATCAGAATTATAATTTATGATGGTAAAAATGTGTCCGAACTGAGGGTGGAATATGCGAGGGGTTGGCAATGATTTCTGTGCGTGACAAAAGGAGACTTGAACGACTATAATTTAGTTTTAAAATAATGCGCATCAACTGTCCAGACAGTGTTCTTAAGGGACGAATTCCTCCCTGGAGGAGGGGAAGACGGGGGCTGCGATGAAACTTCCCAAGGAAGGCTGCTGGCTGGCCAGGGTGTGAATTACAGTCTAACAAATTGCAGGCCACCCAAGTTCTCTAGGGCCAGGCCTACCTGATGGACTCCACCTTCGAATTAAACCAGGTGTTTAACATCCACCCCGCGGCCTCCTCGCCAAGAAGCTATTTCGTGTTACCAATGGCCGTCACACTTCCAAATCACCATCGCTCTTAAAAATTTCTACAACGAATTCGAAAAACAAGGCACTTTTAAAATATTAATGCATCAATTTATTCCAACACATTTCTTGTTCGATAATTCTGACCACACTCCCATGGCAGCCATGCTTTCCTAACTTAACCACTTCACTTTATAGCACCACCTGCCAAATAACAATTTTCTCTTTTCATTTTCCGAAACAACGCGCCAATGCTATGAAAGTGTCACATAAATAAAGAATAACTCAAGATAGCTTGTATTCACAAAAACAGGAATCGAGAGTAGCCTATATGGGAACTACAAAGCTAAGGATGTTTGTTGATGAAAAGCGAAGAAAAGGCAAACTAGAGATAATCAAGATAGCCTTAATCTTGACTCTCTCATGAGCTTGAGAATCGAATTCGTAGGTAATATAGGTAATTGGAGTATATTTTCATATCGCACCGTAAATTATAGGTAATTCAAGTATATTTTGATATTACCAGTAGAATAAAACCTTTAATATAGAACATGTTAAAAATAATTCACACTTGGAACAAAAAGGTGTTATTGGTGGTCATGCAGGTTCACTGTGTGCTACAACAGACAACATGACACTTGATTTTTCCATTTGAATATATTAGGCCATACACTATTATTTTGTACTGCAATGAATACGATGCATATACAGAAGAAAGCATTAGCTACAAGTAATCGGGCTGCAAGTTATCTGTTCCCGTGGCTGAAGCAGCATGATTTGTTAACTTAGTAAATAGGAAGAAAATTGAAAGTATGATTCAATTCAAATCATATTATTCAATACGTGCAACTTATTCATGGACTGCGACGTCTACAATACTAATTTCTGAAAATAAGTCACTGCTACTACTAATTAATTAATCTTTCAATCGTTTTTGTCACTGCTCAATCTATACAATGTAAACATTTGTCGGTAACGCACCCAACAATGATAATATTCCAAGTGGATCTTTGAATATTGTATTCTAATGCAATGATAACTAAATAAGCCAGGGTTGAAAGTTTTGTTTGTTTGTCAATGGCTCAACAGGTCATGAAGGGCGCAGGCCTACCAGGTGTTTGCCAGTTTCATATTCACTCAACTATACAGTCCGTCCATGCAAAGACGACACCCCGGCAAGACGGGAAAACGGCTCCAATGCCAATGCCAATGCCGATCTGAAAGTGAATAGGGTTGAAAGTATTCAAGTTAAATTAATGGAAAGAACAATTTTTTCAAACGAAGTAAGTCAATCTCACATATCAAGCTGATCATAAAGCTGATCATTTTAAAATTTCAATGAGCCAGAAAGAATCTAACTATTGAAGAATAAGCACGCTCACAACAAGGTCGTGCAGATTGCTCCAAGGTCACTCCTCAAAGTCCTTGTAAGGGCTTGTAAGGGCTTATTGTTATAAATAGTGAATTGCTGGAGACGAGTCGTTCGACCGCTGCAAGTAGAATTCCTGTTTGCGACTTTATGTTATGCGCAAGCTTGGAGCTTGCGTATTCTTATAACACTTTCATATCAGTCATTCTTTTCTCCACTATGTGCTTAGCCTACTGAAAGGAAAGGAAGAGCATATTCCTGTTGATTTTGAGAGCAATGGAAGAGAAACATACTGCTCATTATGTATCATTTTCATAAATAGGTCCACTTCTCCTGCGAAAATAATGCCTACATGAGCTATCATAGACTTGTATATTATGTAGATGAAATAAATATTGAGAGGGGTGATGATGACTTATGACAAGGCAGTTAGGACGGACAGCTTGACCGTCGCTAGTAGTCAAACGTCAATTTCTAGTATTAATCAAGACAATACGTCAAAGTATTATTGTCTTTGACAGGGATATTGATTATAAGAACAAAAGAAGAAAGAAGAAAAGATGTCCTCAATATTATTATAAAAATTCAATATGGAATTTTTTAATGATTAGCCATTCATACATCAGATGTCAATAGTCAATTTACGATTGAAGTCTATTGAAGTTTAAATCTATTCATATATAATACAAGTAGAATTCATATTAACAGTTAGAAATTACAGACGGCGAATTGATTCGAGTGTTACATATTGTACAGAACGCTGGCTATTGTTCACGGTAAAGGACGCTGGAGTTGCTTTTGCGTTCAACTATTACAAGGTACGTCTATTCATGATTGGCGAAGAAAATTATATCTTTTGGAGACTTCATTAAAATATAAAAAATCTTCTTCTTCTCTGCCCCGGTATGCCTTGCAGCGTAGGGTACAATCCTGTCCCGTCCGGAGCTATTTATATTACTTTGAATCAGCTTTAATCCAGCGCGTGGGTGATTAGCCCTACGACATTATGAAAAATGATCATTCAAATCTCAATTTTATTGAAGAATACGTTGAAAGGAAGCTGAAAGCGACATTATTCTTACGGACATAATGTCAGCAAACATAACGTACTTGAGAGTTGAAGAAGGAAGTATAGTAAGAGAAGAGAGGAATAAGTAAGTATACGATGATGGTTATCGTGTTCTGGTGAGAGCTGGCGAGTGTCAGGCGTGAGTCCGGTGCCAGCCGGAAGTGAGGAGTGATGATTGGGCAGAGGGCAGACTCATCCCAGGCACACTCCGCGAGAACATGCGTTTCCACTAACGCAGCTTCCGTGTCTGTCACCTGTTGTTTTGACTGGAAGCAGAAAGCTTTGACCTCGTGCTCATCTCTCCAGAGGTCTATCTCTGAGATTGTCAAATACTCTTTATTCACTCCAAAGGTCTCCCAGCACAACTCGTGTCAACTGCTTCTAATTTACGTTCTCCATCTACTCGGAAAGCATCTTCCACGAGCCCTTACACCACTTAACCCATACCCTCTCTCACTCCACTAATTCACTTCCTAAATAGTCTAGCATCTATATTTAGGATTTCAGGTCCATGTAAAGCAATATTGATGCTGGCTCCTTCCAGACATAAATTACCCTACTGCACTCTGGTACGGCAGAAACCTGATGAAGTATTACTAGAAGCTTGGAAATCATTTATTTCTCGAATTTATATAGATGCACATCAAAAACATGAAAACAGCAAGCAGTGTAGCTCATCTTATCAGTTATTTTTGTCCATATTATGATGCTTGAAATTGGCACAGAATATTTAACAGTCTAATTTCAATGAGATATCAATTTACTCTAGAATTGGTACGCCCACTTATCATTCCAATACATATTATTTATCAACGTGTCAATATCTGTGTGGCAGATCAAGTTGCTGTCTCATCTTTTAACCACATTCATTTAAAATAGAGTTCTATTTCACACTATTCTTGCTACCTGATAAATGAATCTATAGTCCATTCACGATGGCTTGAGACGAGATAAACAAAAGCTCTGCATGCGTATGTGTGCGACTCGAGTGGCTTCGTTTTAGCCACGACATAAACATGTCACAGCAATGCCGAAATCCCGAATTTCGATGTCAAGACTGTAACCAAAGCATTGACAAAAACGTTTACTATTATTGTTTGTTCATTTTAGGTTCATGCTGTCGAGAGACAACCGAAACAAGAAATTTCCCAATGTGTATCTATAAAAAAGATTACTTAAAGATACTTATTCTGAATTGCCTTTAACAAAATTTGGGATTTTGGCATTGCTGTGACTTTGTATGTCGTGGCTAAAACGAAGCCAATCCAGTCGCACACATACACATGCAGAGCTTTTGTCCATCTCGTCTCAAGCCATCGTGAATGGACTGTAGTTCACGTTTCACGCTGTGGATAACGTTGAAGAAAAACCAAACCTTACATTCCTTCTATAGAGTAAATAAGTATTTGATTCAGTCTTTCATTTCTTCTATTAATATATTACATAATTATTTAATTCTAATTCATTTTATCAGTTGATAACACCTACCTGAACAAAAGAAGTCAGTTGGATTCCATTCAAGTATCTCTACAATGCATTTTTGCAATACGGTAATAATTTCTTAGATATTTATAATTAACTGAGGAAAACATGAAGGAAGGCGGATAGAATGTCGGGCTATGTATCTCTGATTGAAAAATTAGTACTTATCACCCATATAAGCTCAATTCAATTCTATCAGTAACAACAGAGAAATTCAATCAAGAGTTTCAACAATATATAAGCGTAGAGGCAATAAATAGTCGGTGCTCTTCATGTAGCTAGTAAACATAATTTTTTATGATTGAATTTTGACATACCATTCATTGTGGAATGAAGGGCAAAGCTGCCCTTAAGGTCGCATGCCAACCTTGGGTCATCAAAGAAGGTCGTCGGATTTTTTATTAAGGACGAAGTGAACAATTTAAGACCTGTAAGGAATGTAGTTACTAGTCGTCATGTTGGCATCTTGAGATTGATGAGCGTTCAAGACGAGCGAATGTGAGATACGGCAAGCCTTTGTTGATTAGAGCATGTCGGAGAAGGTTTCTCACAATATATATAGGCATAGGTTTCTCACAATATAGGCTACAGGAACTGAATTCGAACTACAGGCTGGTACAGTATGAGGATTCAAACTATGAGAACCAGTTGACTTCAAATCCTCACGATGTTGTGGAAAATAAAAATGTGTGATGAGTTCAGGAATGAATATTGTTTCATTGCTGTTAAAAATAATGAAATGAAGGCTACTTTGAAATAAATAGGACTGTATTAACTTTTTTCATGACTTGAAAGCATTTCCAATGATAATAATAATAATATTAATTTCCAACTGTGTGATAAAAATTTCGTGAGGATGAGACAAGGGAAAGATAAAATTGTTATCTTGAATTGCATGTGATGGTCATTTTCCATCCGTAATGGAGAGATTATACCATTACGAATTGAATCTCACTGGAAATTGATCTTCTTCCTAATCACAGGAAATTAAACCAATGGAACTGTCTGCAAACCCGAACAGTATCGTAGTCCTTACAACGTCAAGGCTGTCTTGTAATAACACTAGAATTTTCAATTTTTTACACTGTTGATATCAATCACACTGTAGAACAAATTAAGTAACGTTTTTGGAGAACACTCTAATGATGGCAATAATCGATGAAAAATGAATTATACGATGCATATAATAATAGCTATAGGAATAGCATAGCAATCAATAGCATATATATACGAGCATAGTAACAAAAAGCTATAATTTGTCTAAGAATGATGATAATACTCGATTTATATTTGAGAACGTTGTGGCTACTATTGGAGTTCACGCGTTGTACAGCTTAAAATGATTTCATTCGCAAATTTTGACATTCACCAAGTACTTCCTTTCCTTTCGTTTTTATATTTATGTTCATTGATGGGTAATCTGTAGGTGTGTGTCTGTTAGCTATTTCCGTTCAGTAAAATTAGGAAAAAAGGAAAAGAAAAACTTACTTTTTGTCGATGAGGGAGAAGCGTTGAAAACTTGAGGATGAAAATGGCAAGGGAAATGTGACCTGGGAGAGAAAGAGAAACAGTGAGTAGAGGTGGAGAAGGAGAAACAGTGAGTAGGAGAGAGAGAATGACAAGAAAGAGGGAAGGTAAGAAAAGAAAGAGGAAGAGAGCAAGGAGGAGTTGGAGGAAAGGATGAATTGAAAAAAGAGGAAGATCAGATGGAAGAGGAGAAAAAAGAAAAAGATCACAAAAAGAAACGAGAGAAGAAATAAAATTAAGAAAAATGAGAAAGAGGAAGAATAAGTGATTGATATTTGAAAGTAGAATGGGTTGAAGAGAAAAGTGGATGCACATCCTAAATAAAAATTTTGGGGAGAGTTAGAATATGAGAGAAGTGAGAGAAGATATAAGATAAAATATTTAAGGAATTTTGTTGGAATGTTTCAAATGAGTAATATCAGGAAAGAAAACTTGTCTCCATAGATAAGAATAGAAGCTCATACAAATGTAATCCATGCAAAATTGAAAAATAAGAAATGAGTCATTACAACGGAGTATCAGAGTCACCAATCATAGGCCACCAATGCATCCTGTCTTGAATTTAGAACTCACCCAGGCTTCTTCAACTATAAAAATTATGAATTTCATATTCGCAAAGCGTACGATTTCCGTTAGTTGGATATCTTACAGATAGGCCGACAGACAGACACAATGCCGCTTCCATTATGGACCTTCAAGCTCTTTATAATCTCAATGAGTGAAAAGTAGATAAAAAATAGAAAGAGTGTATGAAGAGGGATAAAGGTGTTTACATATTCACAGATTCACTGGTTGCCAGATCGGTAAAGGTGCTTGCTACTTTTGGAGACGAATTGTTCAGTGGGAGCAGTGAATAAGTGTCGAAAAGAGGTGTCGAAGGCCCCCAGAAGTGTAATCCTGATGTTTATCTCGTGTCAGTAGTCGAATTTGTCAACATAGTTGGGAGCTGAATCGACAACACATGACCAATCGCGTTTGATTGACGATGTGACCAGCGCAGTTGCTCGAGGACCCCCGGCGGGCGCAGCCACCTACCAGTCCATTGTAGCAACGCGCATGTGGTGTGCCTTTTATTCATCCTTTCGCCACTAAATACACTCTCACTACACGCTTGAAACCGTCCACACTACCAGACGATTTCCGTTTCTCGAATAAAGTCCATTCACCAAAAGCTACTACAGCGCATTCATTCACAAAATCAGGGTTGGGATGTGATTGAATCAACCCTTGAATCTGAATGGAAGGTGTATTATGATCTCAGGCTTCAGCGTGATCCACTTGTAGAAATATTCATCTTACAAGGTTCGAGGCCGAACATTATTCTCAGAGATGAGCTCATGTGGGCTTCATCCTCATAAACAAACAAACAAATCCACGTGATTAGTGGTACTTTTACTTTTATATCTTTTAAAAGATGGATGCATCCATGAAGATTTCAGGATGTGTTTCAAAATATAAAATGAAGCATAGAAAGCTCATTTGAATATTTCATTTATGATCGATCAAATTTTTAATCATTCAAAACACTGGCGGCTCTTGCCCACGAAACAGGTGAAGAGCTGTACAGTAATATGGGCTCTTCACCTGTTTCGTGGGTACGAGCCGCCAGTGATTCACAACAATCTTTACTTCAAAATTCAAATACGACATTCACCTTGGGCGGAAAGTACAATAAATGAAAGTTAATACTATATAAGTGAAGGATACTTTCATATTTTATTATCATGGTGTGATACATACGCTCACTATCCACTCTATTCAAATTTGGATACATTCACAATTAAATTTAATTTGTGCAAAAATTAAAGCGAAATAAAAGTACAGGATATAAGTTGGAGACATGAGAACGAATTATTCCACTTTAAAACATTGAATACAGAGAATATTATGAGTAGGCCTATAATATACGAGAAAAGAATATTCAGCTAGCTTATTTCATAAATGGCCAATAAGCAGCTCACGGATAGGGAATTTGACAACAGTACGCTACTAATAAGTTAGTGGGAAGAATGCCCTAATGACTTCTTGGTATGTGCTCACGAAGTATTGAATACCTAAGATATAGATAAAAACTTCCAGTAATAAACTCTCTGATCATATGGACGTTCAGGACAATGACAAATGGGTGGAAAAACCAGTAACCAGTTACCATCTTTTGACTTCCTGTTCCTGTGAATCCTTATCATTTAATTTGCATGTTGTAGAGCATTGTTATCATGATTTATTTTATTAGTTTACCCTCAAATGAATGAATGTACGAGAAATATTAGTAGATTCATATAAGAGAAAAAATTAGTATTAAAATATAGTAGGCCTATATTCTAGAGTAAGCTATGTGAAGGACGTTACCCTTGTAACGATGAAATGTATGTGAATGTGAAGGGAAGTGATGAAAGATGAACAATGTGATGATTGATGGCAATTTTAACTGAGTTTAACATTTTTTGAAGAACAAGTGATCGAAGAATTGTATTTTTATAAGAGCTTGATTAAAGGCAGGACTTAGCAATATGCTACACATCAATGAGAACCACCCAAACAAGGTTCTGTTCCTGCTGGGCCTACGGAAGACAAAAGACATGGCTCACTCTACCTGGTCTTTCCTGATGTGTCACGGATATTTCCTGTCATAAAATGAGGTGGACGAACTAACAGAATAGTTTTCAGGGTCTCTTAAAAACAATACAGAAGAGCTAGAGCAAAGACCACACCGAAAGCAAACAAGACCAGGCATTCTTTCGAGTTGGCCCTTGTGTTTCCATTCTGCTTCAATATTTTGACACAGCGACTAATAACACGTGAAGTGTTACTTGGAAATGTCACACCTCGGCACTATCCATACAAAGGATACACTTTGCCGATTTCCAAATACTACACTGCTTTCTGCTGTCTGTGAATTGGTCATATAAATGTCAGTCAGTTTTCATTCATTCAATACGTGAAGAAGGTAGGATACAAAATATTTCCACTAATCAACCTTCTGACTAGGATGACGAATATTTTTCTCTTTGGAAACAAAAACAGTTTCCTCTTTTTACTTTGTACGGGTGGTCGATACTTGTTTCCTGAACAATGAAGAATGGTTCAACTTGTGAATGAAATGCTTTTTCCTGTTGATAGTACAACAAAATGCTGAAACTGTTTTTTGATCTTTCATTCACAAAAGTAACAAAGCAGAAAGTGAGTGATGAGCATCGGCTCATCTACCTGTTTAACTTTCAGAAATTTTGTCCAATAATAGGGAATCCTACAACAAGGATTCACACTTAATAATCAATTAATCAATAGAGCAAAGTTAACGGGTCTTTTTCTCGCCATCCTAAAATGTTCAAATTACAGCATACTAGTATTATGATAATACGAGGACTTAGAATACATATTCTCATATACTAGATATTTTCTATTTACTAATTATTTGTAAGCTACCCTAAGTATATGTTACATATTATATTTTGAGGCATATCTTCTATTTATAAATTTTTAAGATTTGGATGTGTGAAAGAGATTACGTATACCCTAACAATTTTTTCATTTAAGATATTTCAATGGTTATGTTTGGAGTACACCGAGAATACTATATAAAGATAACCCCCAACCACTATGAACTAGACTAAATATATTAGAACACTATATATTATGAAACCCCTAACCACTATAAGCTAGATTCAGCAGCATGAAATAAGTGAGCCAACAAATAAACGACCACGGATGAAGAAACGTGGAACGATTGTTTTGAATCAATTAGAATCATAATAAAGTCGGCGCGCTGCGCTGCGACTGTTCACCGCCAGGGGCGACCGACGAATTACGACAGTAAAGAGGGAGCTCACAAAAGGCAAAATAAAAAAAAACGCTATTATTCAGCAGCAGCCGCCGCCGCGAGAAAGTGTATTTTCCTTGTTATTATCACGGTCGTTATTCAGCTTATCTGTGTCAAATCGCTAATTGAATTCTCGCGCCGCACTCCCAATACAGACAATTCAACTATTATGATTGTTTGACCATTATCATTTCAACTGTGAGAGTTTTTGCCGCCGCACGATCGATTTGATGACGTGGGGAGAGGTAGAGATAGAGGAGGGAACATGCTGCAGACTACTCAATGTGCAAAACACTCTTTGTAATTGATGCGATTGCACGCATTCGGTGGTGCTCGAATGAGTTACGCTTGCCGTGTCCTTTTCTGTGCGCGCCTACATCATTGCGGTTCCAGTCGATGGACGATGAATAAATCGATAGCATCATAACTAATGAAGACATCGCCGAAACCCGCCGGCCCCATTACTCGTGACTGCCGACATTCGATTATTTACATTAATCGATAGCATGTCCGGTTCACTAATATCATCATTCGATGATTTTGTATTCAATCCCATTTGCCTTTTTTGAATGTTCGACTGAGAGTGAAATTGACTTCATTTCAGTTTAAAGTTTCAAATGAAAATCTCATATAGAATAAATTGATTGTCCTCAAAAGCGAATTCATACTTCCCTACAACATACCATGAATTTTATGAGATTATTTCAGTTTCAGAAGGCAATAAGTGTGAAATGAATGGATTCAGGTACATAAAAAGGTATGCATATATTGCTCTCATTGGTAGGAAGACCCATGAGTGTAGGTTCCATCTCGCCAATGTGTATTTACATCAACTGTTAATTTTTGTGTCACCGATACAAATTACTTTATAGACTGCATAATTCTTCAAAATGATCTTCACCTCTTGAAAGGGGAGTGACATGAAATTCACGAAAACTAAGCAACCACCCTCAACCAGGAATCAATAAATAAGTTGATGAGAGAAATGAATTGATAACACTCCAGCTAATGAGAATTACTCAGCCGAATCTGGCTGAAACTTTGTCATAGTAGATAATTTTCAGACGATTCCATTTAAAGAATCAATCAATATTTATTCTTGAGCCGAGCCACTTTTTCAAACCTTGAAGCAAACATTTATAAGCTATAGCAATGACACTGAACAGTAATTGAAAAATTATTAATAAATTAATACTCAATCCATTTGTTGTCAGCACTCAAATTATATAATTATCTGGAATCTTTATTGCATTGCGATTCGTGCTGCAGCACCTATTTTTTATTCCTTCACGTCTAACAAAACTTTGAAAAATAATGTTCTGTAACAGAAAACCTCCGCCATGTGACACTTTGAAAAAATTGATAGAATTAAAATATTATCAGTATTGGAAACAAACTTTTTGATTCAAGAAGTGTTCTAAGAGGAGGGCGCATTATTCTCATTCATATTACTATATCAGTAATTGAAGTATCACTGTTATTACCTTATTTTCAAACCTCGTATTATACGCAATACGGGTTCACACTGGAGCGAGAGCTCTATCAACAAAAAAATAGAAGTATTTCTCTGTTTATTAGAGCTATTCTCTATGTATTTACTATTTTTCTATTACGCAAGAAGTGAAATGAATGATGATGAATGGACTAGCGATTACGAATGCATAGCCACAGAGTTATTCGTGGTAAATGAAATCGTGGGCCATTACACATACGTTGATTCGTTTTTTTATAATTCTTTTGGATTAAAAATATTTCCGATTTGAATAGAATCTCTCAGTTCGAACGATGGGGAGGAGGGTATAGGGTGAAGATGAAGGTTTCTATCTCTGATGGGGTGAATGGAATCAGAGAATGTTGATGCGTTCCAACGAGAGATTCAGCATAATGCTCGCGCTGTCCGCGTGCAGCTCGATGGGAATTGAGAAAGATGCTGTGTGAAGAAAAATAGAAGTAATAAGCGGACAAAAGTGCACGGAGGGGCGTAGCCAAATCTCGACCAATGGCGTGACTCAGCCGAAAGGAAAGGATTTCAACACCGCGACCAGAGAGCATGCCGATTAATTATATAGGAAGGAAGGAGTTTTCTAATCGGAACCGATCTCGAAGAATGGCCCTTCCTCAGTTCGATTACCACACAGCGGAATTGGTGTGTTATATCTTCTTACCTGGGTGTACTAAAAGTACTACACCTTTAACTTTCCTTCTCCGAGAGCGAAGGATAATCGTGAGCTACTTTCAATATTCAACTGTGTAACTCGTTATTGTTCTATGGTGTTTTGTTGAGACGCATACCTCCCACGTTCACCGCACGTTAGGAGTTCTTCAAGCAATTGCTCCATAGAGCTCAAACAAACAATACCACAAGCGGCTCCTAGAAATGGCTTATGCATATGGATTGGAAATGAGAAAAGAAACTAAATTTGGAAATACCAATGCTCATACCATGAATAAACAGGCAGACGCATCTTGGCAGAAGTTAGAAGGATCAACTTCTGTAGTATGGAGCTTTTTCAACTTAGGTTGAAGAGAATGCCAAATTTAAGGATTGATGAATTTAGGTTGAGGATTCAATTCTACTCAAGTCTGCAAATTCTGTTTGGAAAAATACAGAGCAAAATATGTTTCCTCTCTCAAAATCTATATCTATATAAGCGAAATGGCACTGACTGACTGACTGATTCATCACCAGAACTAAAAATCCACTGAAATGAATGCGTTCAAATTTGGCAGGCATGTTCAGTTTGACGTTTAGACGCGTGCTAAGAATGGATTTTGGAAACTTTTCAGGAATACGCTAAATATTTGAGTTTTTCTAAAGTTTTTCGGCGTTTTCTCAATTTTTTCGAGAACCAATCGGTAGAAAATGTTGATATTTGGTGGGCAGGTTCAGATAAGGTCTAGAAATGTTGTGTTAAAATATTTTTGAAATCGGTTCAAAATTAGGCCAGTAATCAGGTTTTCAAAATTGTAGATGTTTTGCGGGTTGCATATCTTCCGCCTTGATACGACCAATCCTTAGTTTAAATTCAATGGTTCAGCGAGATTATAGATGGAGTAATTGAGAAGATATTGAATCAAGTTTCAAACAATGTCCGATATACTTTCCAAGGTTACGCTCAATATTAGCGTTTTACTATTTTTCGGAATTTTTCTTAGATTGTCCGAGAACAAATTGGCAGAAAATGTTGAAATTTGGTAAACAGGTCTAGATTAGGTCAATAAATGCTGTGCCTGTGTTCAATAAATTTCGAACCCCTTCTGGACGGAATTTGCAAGCGAGCGAAGCGAGCCTGTTTGTTTCAGCTGACACTGACAGAGGTTTTGCAGGCGAGCGAAGCTTCTAGTTAACTTTGTTAACTCATATTTCTCCTCTTCGTCTACTTCTTTTTTGTAGGTGGGCTATATATACTCATAGGTTGAACTATTTAGATTAAAGACTGTGGTTTTCTATTCCTGCGTAGTTTTTTCACATTGTTGTGAAGTTTTTTCTTATAAGATTTGTCAATTACCTCACTTTCTTATTTGATCAATCGAATTATAAAATCAATTTGGAGTATGAAAATTAAATCTTTAAAAATACGCTGAAACTGGAGATGATCCTAGATAGGAAAAATGACTTATTCCGTGCTAAACATGATAATATTAATAATAATCGATCGATCAAGAAATAATACTGGATAAAGAAATTTATTCAAAAAAATAAATCAGAAGATTTTTAAGAATTCTGAAAAAATGAATACACCAATAAAAAACATTACCAGTTGGCAAACGTGTTACATTTCATGGGAAAAGGAAAGTAATTTATTGGTTCAACTTAGTTATTTAATGAATAAAATATAGAAATCTTCCAAAGCTGATTATTGTTCCAATTTTATCAGATTGAATTTAATTGATACAAATAATACGAATACTTTATTAGCTATTTATCACTTGATAATGATAATAATATCACAATGATAATAATAACGACTGATCTCTATCGAGCTATGCCCAACACATAAAGATGGTTAGTGCTAAGAACAGTACCGGCGCCGCAACTAGTCTCCAATAAACTATTCAGGAGGAAGATAGGCAATCAGCAATGCATGGAACGAACAATTATTTAGGCCTATTGTCGAAGCACTACACGTTCTGCTTGATCAGAAATTATTGTACTGTACTACCATACATTACTTTTGTCATTCACAAATCAAACGAGAATGATGGAAAAATATGAAACACATAGGCTACAAAATACAACACTTATTAAAAGATTAATTGAAAAAGCCTTGGGTCTTGAGCCTTACCTTGTCTAGTTTTGTATAGTTCTGCCCAACTTAGTTCAAAGCTAGAAAATTCATTCAAACTAGTATTAAAACTGTAAATAATAACTGACATGAAGTAACATAACAAAAAATACATAATAGGCTATATTATTAGAAACTATTTAATGATTGATAACTCATGGATAATGAAATAGAGATCCAAGCTAGGTTAATAAATACACCACACTTTGAATAGAGATCTGTCTCCTTTTTTGAAGAGAACAGACCAACCTACATGGAATCCGCAAAGTATTCAATTAGACCATACAGGAAAGAATGAGAAGCCCCAGGTTTCCTGATAAAATCCCAACGAATGATATCATTATTAATAATTATCCACTTGTTATGCATATATAATTTCGTTTTTCACGCTCCGTGGGCACGATTAGTCTCTAATAGTCCAGTAATTACCAGTTGGAAGCCGAATAACGAAGGGACTCATAGTAAAGCCATAGCTAGTCCTTGAGTAACAACAATGGCATTCACTTAATCGTTTTCCTAATTGGGCTTCTCCAGTTTGGTAGTAAAAAGTGATCTTCTATTGTTCTGTATGCATTTTATATTGCTCTCGAAATATTTAATTACATCACTGAAGACCTGGTGGTTTACAATTGAACAAGTTCATACTTATTCCTCTTTATTTCTTCTTTGATGATTATGTTTGCTTCTGGAAGATGAAAGTTAAGAAAATAGAGGACAATAAATATTTACTATCCTGTTATCGTATCTCATTCTCTTAAATACACAAAGAGGAAGTCAATTGTTGGGCTATTTCAAAAAATATTTTCTCAACCCCTAAATAATATTCCGACCAAAAATATTGATGCCGGTACACTAGAATAAACTTTCTAAGAATTCAAAACATATGAATCCACTGTAATCTGAGCTCGTTAGAATAACCTCCAGGTCTCCCTCAGTTTAATTTTGCAGTTGAAGAAATGCAGATTGAACTATAGACAAAAATGCACTAGAAGCTTGATTTTTACTATCCCTAAATGTTGAGTCACATTAAAAATTATGATTTGGAATCTGTTTTCCAGTAGTGATCTCCATAGTAGATTATCATGTTAAAGTTAGAAAACATTTCCAACCGCAAAAAATTGAGAATTGGGTTGATTGAGGCAATGATGTAGCTTTGATGGAAGATACTTTCAAAGGGCGAAGAATAATCTAACATGGAAAAAGCACACAGGAAAGCGGTAGGAAAATTCACAACAGAAAGATAGAAAAACGCTTAGTGCATGAAACTTCAAAAACCTGTTCTTAAACTCAGTTACAAACGGGGTGCAATGCATGACAGATTTCTTATGCGTAGAAATTTGATGAAAGGGATTGGGAGGAATAACAATGACAAAGTTGGATTTTGTTAGTGCTTCAAAAATCAAAATTCCCAACAAACATTAATTTTTCTATATTTCTCCACTCTTTACTGCTTAAGCTCTTCATTTCTTCCATCATTCATACCTTTTGTTCTTTACTCATGATAGTCTACTGTAAGGTGTGAGTGATTCAAGATTCTCAAGGTTTTCCAATGGAAATTCCAATGTCAATGAGCAGAAATCGTTCACCATGAGTGATCCATTCAGGCGTCTCACAAGTAATCCAATGTTAACTCATCATCTCGATGGTTAATGTTTGTTTGGAAAAGAGATTGTTAGAGGATTGTTTAAGATTGCTTATAAGTGGAAAGAGACTGTTCAAGAGGAAGATAACAGCTCATTCTCTCAAGACTTAACTCTACATCATCATATTGTACTCATTTATAATTGAGACTGATGAATCATAAAGGATTCCAGGGGCTAGGAATCGATTTCTGAGAATTGTGAAATAGTTTTTGTGTGCATCCCATTCAGGTTGCCGAGGAGCTCGGCCAGCTCAGTTCACACGAAATGATAACAAGGGTTTTGAGGAAGGGGGCGTGGTGGTTGGTCGAGTGGTGGGGGAAGGGGGCGTTGCAGGACCGGGGACGCCCCTGGCCGGTCGTAGCCAGGCGGCGTGGGGGCAGTACAAGCCTGGTGATGGCAGCGCAATGATGTGGTCTGCTGCGCCACTGGTGCTTCTGACGCTTCTTATGGCCTTGGTTAGCCCCGCTCAGGTCACCGGTAAAAATCGTCCGTCTCGTGGCCGGGGGAGCAATTGGTGGTGAGTACAATTCAATTGAAAAATAATTTTTCATTTTTAATAATTATGATCCAACATTTTTCCGACACGTGACAATAGTTTTCCCGACGTTCAACGTGGTTGGAAACTTGGGAAAACTTCCTAAACCCAGATAATTTTCAAGACCGAATAAATATAACTTTGTTAGCTAGGTTAACCAAAATAATTGATCAACATAAAGTATTTTGTATTGTAAACAATTGGGAAATGACAGCCTCAGCCGCAATTTTTAAAATTTTGATCTAAACGTACAACTTCACTCTGTCTCAATTCTGTTATGTAATGCTCCTCCTTAGTTGAATTAATGACTGAAAACTATGTACTAAACATGCCTGATCAGCTTTCTGTATATTGGAGAATATCCCATAGAAAATATTGCGAGTATTCCAAGTTGTGTCTTATTTCAATCTTATGTACAAATAAAGTTACGACAGAAACAAATTTTCTACACCTTTATTCATTCTGATCGTGAAAATAAAACTCTCTTAACGTAATTACTTGTTGAATACATGCATATAAATCGATAATCACAAAATTACGATTCAAGTTAATGACTATTCATGAGTTTTAGGCAATGTGAAATTGCTTGCGTATATTGAATTTTTGTAGTGAGATATATCTGATTAACTGTGTGAGAGGAAAATCTCTGTAAAATTGGAAAAAAACGTATTTCACAGTATATTGAGAATCTTGATAATTTTTATTGATTATTAGCTCATTTTAATATTTGACGTTATTGTTATTCGTTCTTTCCAATCGGATTCAGTCTTGGAGAAAAGCTACTCGATCGAAAGCTACGTCGTGAAAATAATACAAATAATCTATCTTGTGAATGTGAATATTGTGCTTGTGCAATACCATGATAGCTTATACCGGTGAACCCGTGTGAATTCATCTAACATCTCCCAAAAAGATTATCATTTCTAGGAATGTCTCATATAATATTTAGTTTTAATTCTATCGAAAATTGCTTGTTGGTCTTCTTTATATCTTTTTTAAGCCGAATACCTTGTAAAACTCAATAAAAAGAAAAATGAATAATCATTCAACTGTCAAATCAGTAGGTTCGCCCCGACTAAGACAATGCATGCAACAGGTGAATCTGCAAATGAAAAAGCATGGTATTCAATAATCCTTCATATTGAAACTTCTTATTCATTTTTTCGAATAGGGCAATGATAATTGATTGCGATTATTCTCACAATAGGGAGCTAAACATGTTTAAGGAACAAATTCTCAGTGAAGTAGGTATGCGTTTCAACTGAAACTATTAGAATAATCTCAACCAAATTGTCTTGTGGAATTGAAATAAAATATTCGTCAATATTATTATTAGAAGATACCAATATTTCTCTCTTACGACTTTAATTTCAATATCAATGTTCCAAATATTGAGGATCAAAATACAATTTAAACTCCGATTATAAATTTTTTTTGAAATATTATTATCAGATTAAATCCCCGCGAAATATTTATGTAGGAATCATCCGCGATGAAGGATGAATATTTTCAACAAAGCCAAAAAATTTTACGGATCTTGCACTCCAAATCCACTCGAATATGTGCCCTATAAGCTCACAGTATTAAAGTACAACGTTCTAGCTTGAGATTCATTTAAATAGCAGTGGTATGAAAAAATCATTAATATTATACATGATAGCTGCAATATCATTCATGCATGAATTAATTATTTATTGAAATCAATATCGATTGTATGCGACAATATCTATGAGTATTAAACTTAGAATAAATTCACAAGTACAGTACTATACAAGCATGATTAGATTAAATCCTATGTTCAAAATAATGGCTTATTCTTTCCGTTTAGGAAGTTTTGCGATTTTTCTCTGAAAGGTCTCTGCTCTTTTAATTTCAAATCTTGATTATGATACTCGGGATTAGCATATAACTTGTGTCTTCTTATGTATTTTTGCGTAATACACACATCCATGTTCACAATCATTCATCTTATAGTAATTCAGAATGTACAGTTCAACAGGATTTCCTCCAGAACTGTCCTTCTTCCAGTTTTATAAACAGTTCGAAAGTAGGTTATATTAGCCTATACAATATTACATTATAATAATAATCCATGCATACATACCCAAATGTAC
Source organism: Sogatella furcifera (assembly GCA_017141385.1). Lineage (NCBI taxonomy): Eukaryota > Metazoa > Arthropoda > Insecta > Hemiptera > Delphacidae > Sogatella > Sogatella furcifera. The sequence continues at coordinate 34,374,133 of CM029547.1, read as the reverse complement.
ACGTGCTTAGAGCTTTCGAAAAAATGAGGTCCATTACCTTTGGGATGCATCTGTACAATAATGTACATCAATACTTTACATTGGATGAAAACAATTAGGTTAATCTTATGAAACATTTTTCAAAAATCGGGGAACTCTACTATACGATTGAAACATTTATCAATAGAATCATTACAAAATTTATTATCTAGGAGTTTATGTTATAACAATGCTAATGTTTAAATACTGGTACGCGTAGTCTGGATTTTAAAACATAGGCATGACATATAAAAAAAGAACTTTGAACGCTTTTAATAGATATTGAACTCTTTCTGGCTATGGCAATTCTCAGAACACATGGCCTTGTATATAATTTACTTTACTATCTTGTCCTAGACCTTCTCAAGAACCTTGAACCTTCCCCATCAATTCTCAGGATCTTGAACTCACTGATAGGTTTTAACTCTTTTAATATTATTGTTATTCTCGACAATATTCTTGAATTAATTATAAATCTTTCTGTTTGAAGAAAAAAATTAATTGTGAATGTAGGAAATTTCGGAATAATTAATCAATAATGTTCAATCAATATCAATCAATATCAGTCAGTTAAGTTCAATCAATCAATATCAATAATGTTGATTGGTGATAGCCCAATCAGTTGAATCACAATAGGAATAAAAACCTAATGATATAATTCAACCCATGTATAGTCTAATTTCGTTAAGGTACCTGAAAAATTATTCTATTGATTACTTCTTTGAAAATGCGAGTGAAAATTTGTAGCCTATAGGAAAAATAAATAACCCGCTTCTCAAGTTTATGGAGTTTGTTCCTAGAATCAATTTTCTCTCTCAACATTATCTATGAATATGCACATAGCCTACATGCGAAATCTAATCAAGGAAATTGAAAAGCACCCTTTTATCATTACGAAATAGTATGGAAATGTTTGTGTCAGCAAAGCGATCAATCATTTTCTTCATACACAAGGGCAGAAATTCTTTATCTTTAAAATCTACTCCAATCATTCATAGAAATATCATTAGTAGAAATTTTTCTCTAGTCCTATCATTAGGATTGGGGTAGAGCAGAGGATTCAAAATTCATTTGCGTTGCCTACAGTCTTCTTCAATAGAGTCACTAATGATTGTAATTTGCGTCACGTTGCATATTGCAGTTATCTGTTCATCGTTCCATTCATTGAGAGCTATTTTTGAGAATCACGATTTCCTGGAGCCGTATGGGTTCTGGTTTTATCCATGAATTATCTGTTCCTCGAAATTTTTCATTATATGAGATGTCTAACCTATTAGTGGGAACAAATGAGGAGCCTTTAGGGTATTGATGAATGGTATTGATGACATAGTAAGGCTGGATATTTGCGAAGCGCACTTAATGAGACTAGACAAATTATATTTTTGGAACCAAAATTTGAATCACATCTCTTCTCATTAATGGAAAACATCTCTGGGAATGCATAAGCACTTGAGCAGTATTATTATACTTATATCCATTCAATTTTTAACTTTTTTCCTTCTTTTCAAAACATTTTTCTTGAAGTTTCAATGTAATAGCTATGGAAACAAAAACTTACAGTTTTTAACTTACTCAAGTTAATCCTTGAATCGGATACCTCTACCTCTGGTTAATTATGAATGTTCATCTACTGTACTAAACAGTGTAGTATCTAACTCGTATTGCATATTTTTGATTTTACATAATTGAAAATAGTATTGTGAAAACTGACTGCGAAGGTAACAGTAACATGATAGAAGAATAAAACAAGTCTGTGTTGGAACTCCACACTGTCATATCTTTTGTGGTAATTGCTGAAGTTCGAAACGCCGCGCAGTCTATCCAGGCTAGAATTGTACCCAGGCCCATACTATGTGTGATAATACACTTGTAGTACAACCACTCTGGGATTAGCGAAACCAAAAATAAATAGCCTATCTTATGCAGCTGCTGGATGATGTTGATCGATATCGGCTCAATAAATTAATCGGTTTATTACGTAATGGAAAAGCAGAACTGGGATTCTGATAGCCGAAAAATAGTTTGTTAAAAAATATTGCAGTAAGGCAGATGTGAGCTCTGAGCTCCCCATGCCAGTTTTCAACTGTGGCTAAAAAGCAGTAATAATAGTTCCATTAGCAAGAAAGAAGGGATGCACGCCACTTCTCTTTAACGGCTAGAAGAAGTTTAATTTAAGATAGATGAAATAACGGCTTGAACATCACCTTGCCCACTTAGCCCGTGCCACAAAACACCGCAACACTGAACACCCACATACCCATTGGTGAGGGGGAGGGGGCCCTTTTACTGCTACACTTGCATCGTTTGGTCGCGATCTCTATTTTTAAGCCGCAAACATTATAAACTTAGTTTCGTTTTTACAGCCGAAAACATAGTTTATTCGTGGTAAGAGGCAAGAAAAGCAAACGATATTGATTATAAAAAGGAACTGCCGATTTTAAAAGCACTAAATATTATAATATTGGTTTGGAGAATATTCATAATATGAAGTATCACGATAATCTTCTCTCGAGCCTGCGGCTCAATATGGATTAAGTTATTCATCGGAGTTTCATAAGTGACTGACAATATTGGGAAATCTAACTGGAGTAATAAGACGTGATTCAAAGAAAATGTGTTTCATAAAATGATGAAAATATTTCATATTAATTGATTTGAAGATCATGATTCCTCTATACATATCGATATTTTTATATTTTTTCTACTGAGGATGATTCCCACTTACTCTCTCGGCTTGGCAATAAGAAGGATAAGGATTACGTTGATATTAGTGACTTTAAATGTCCATTTGGTAGATCACATCAATACTGTTAAAATAGATTTCACAGATCGATGAGACTGGGAATGAATAGTTTAAGACCATTATGTCCACTCTCCTTCATCAACTACGACGATTAACCCATAATAACTTACTCCTCCATGAATTAATAATCTCATCATCCCTTCAACTCATCCCAGGTTTCAAAAACCCCTGTTTATCCTTAGAAAAACATTTGTTTATCGAGAGCCTTTATTATTGGAAAACCCCAGATGAAACTTGACAGATTTGAGCTTTGTCTATTTAAACCGTGCATATTAAACAATTAATTATGTCTATTGTGCAATACTATGAAACGAGCATGATTCACTTTGCATTTCTACGATTCAATCCGTTAACGAAACAACTTTGCTCTGTTATCTAGATTGTGTTTACTCCCTAAAACTATTTGAAATAGATTACCTCACTGCGTAGATTATTATCCGACTACATTTATCAAATTCACACTTTGTTCAGATACGTTCAAGAACTTCTCCTCAATAAGATGAATAAGTAAGAGTACAAATGTTGTCAATTCTAGTTTGTTCAAACCATACTCAACTTTCAATGTATCATATAATTGGAGTGACTAGAAGGTGCCATAGTTTCCACTGAAAATTATCCCAATGTAATGCATTGAAACATAAATATAAAAATAATAATATACAGATGTTGTCAATACCACTAATTTTTATGATATACTTTTCTAAACGAATTGAACAGAAAATATTCACTCTAAATTTTGTGGAATTGTTTCTATTTGTACTCTTACTTATTCACCTCACTGTATTAATAAGAGCTTCTACGCCCGTGTACGTTTAAACATTTTTCAATATAACAAGAAATGCTCACTGAGAAGGCCCACATGTGTGATCCTGAGCTGTCTGTAATATCTTGAGTACTTGATGTTGAGGAAAATAACAGGATCCAGCAAGAGATTGAGCTGGAGTGAAAAGTGTGAATATTTTAATGCGGAGGGATGAGAAGTCAATTAAGTTGAAAATGGTCAGCTGAGTAAGGATGTCGTCTCAGACTGAGTGAGATCTTTGTTGAGCCTCACCTTAGCATCTCCACTCTCCAGCATCGTCTAATGAAACATCCATGTCGACGGGTGGTCCTCCTCGCTTGATCAAACCGACAACTCAACTTGAACGAGCTCCTATTCTAATCTCTGTTCACAGTTGTTTGTCAAGCGTGGAAATCTTCACGCTGAAAATCCATCCTATAAGTCCGATACTGTTCCAGTCCAGTTTAAAATCTCAGGACACTTTATCCTATTCTTCTCTGTTGACACATTCTTACAAGAGCGAAAGTGCCAATTTTGATTGACAAGCTCTTGAGAAAGGATATAGCTGACGAAACTAAAACTTGAGCATACACAACAACAAAAAAGTTTCTGATGCTTTGAAGCAAATTCCACTTGGACTAATCTTGCATCTTATTTTGGAAAATCGGCATGACAGTTTCATGAATTGAAACAATCATTTAAAAAAGCCATGGTTCTGCAGTTGAAGTTATAGGTAAATCACTTCCACAGAAGAAGTTTTTCGAAGACTTGAGGGGAAAACAGGACCCAAGTTTTAATCAATTTTCATCAGGAAAACTGAAAAACTGTAGATGAACTAATAAAATATGAAACTGTAAAGGTACGTTTCACCTTACACACCCAAACACAAATTGAACCTACTTGTAGCTTCGATGATCTTATGAATACATACTACTGCAATTCCTCCTTCATTCAGTCACAAGACTTGTGATGTAGTGACTAACGTGATAGGAATAGATAATGTAATAAGCCCCTTACAAAATTCTTCACGGATATATTTTTTAAGAACTTTTAAAGTGCTACTAAACCTTGTGTTACATAAAACTGGTATCCTGATTTCTTCTGTCCTTAAACACGATTATTCTTTTCTGATTTTCTCATTCCATTTATTCCTCTTCTTTCCTTTTCTCTTCTTGTTCTTTTTCCTGTTACGATTTCGAGTAAAAGGTTGCGACAGAAGGCAATATATTACGACAAATGTCATAGACGCTCAAGCACAGAATCTGTGTTAATAGAATTCAACGTATGTAGATAAATGGCAAAAGAAAATATGCTTGAATCACATTAGTATGCGAACGGGATTAGAAGCTTTAACGTTTGAATTACACTCGATAGGTCGTTAAAGTTATAAATAAACAAGAAGAACGACTGTATAAATTTATTGAAGACAAATAGCTCATTTAAATTTATAATATTACTACATGAGTGCAGCATACATACATTTGATTACTGGTTGCAATCAATGCACTTTTTGTATGTGAAACACAACATTGAAGCTAGAATTTCGTAAGAAATTCGGCAAGTTAGATATCATTACCTGGTATCTTTACAACTAACTGGTAACTACCAAGTAGCAACTACTGCTGGACTTTCAAAATTAATATTGCTAGATATGAAATCAAGATCATTATGAAGACAGATAAAGGAGCAGTCACTCAATTAAGAGCCGAATTCATGTGAAATTCAGAAAATATTAATCAAAAAATTATATCAGTGATACATGATAGTGATCAGCATAATTCTATCTTACTTTAATAGGAATAAATGGATTTTCTATCAGTTGAGCCGAATATCATCGAGATAGACTTGTGGTAGAGATATTGTTCATAGAACAATTATTTCAAAACTGCGCTTGGGTAATGCTGAGATTAGTTTTGCAAAGGAAACCGAGGAGAAACTCTTGAAGAAACAATATTTAAATGTACTTCAGTGATTACTTTCTAGGGTAGGAAATCAAAACTAAAAGCATTTCAAAATCCACTGAGCCCGTCAATCTGATTAGGTTTATGCAATATGTTGAAATGACAGTTATATGAGCTTTAACGATAACTAGGATTAAATCATTCCGTGAAAAGGACCTTTGAAATGAATGTAAGGAAACTAAGAAAAGAACTAGCTAGCAAAGCTTTCTTAATTACTTGCTTCGACAGCCGTCAAAAAGAGAGAGAAAGCCTTGTAAGCGAACATATAGGTCAGCGAAAAGGATTAAAGAATCATATTTTGAGCTTCTCTTGAGCAAACAAGAGGTAGTTGTTTATGTAAGGCATTCCTGTCGGGGTTTGTTCTTCGTCTTTTAACACTGGCTGAGCTGGCTGGATCAACTCACTCCGATAGAAACATCACTCTCAGAGTGAAGCTCACTTCCAATTGTCTAGTCATTCTGTGTCAACTTCGAGTGCCTCTATTGTCAAATTATTTTCTCTTGGAGAGTGAAATCTATTAGATCTGATAGAGGCTGGAAGGAATTGAGTGTTTACTTTTGTCTCTCACATCTATATCAGGATAACCAATGCTATCACTAATTCTTCAAACCTATTCTCTGCACATGAGGCTTTATTTTTGAGACTGAGCTTCATCATCAGAGCTATATCATCATCGATTGATCTCGCATAGGCAATATTTCAATCGTTAACGACTTATTCTTCAAATAAAATATTCTAATTGTTGCACAAGTCTGTTCTGATGTCTGATCAAAGTAAAATACAATAAAATGTTTGAAAATTACATGCAAAAACAATTATTAAAACAATAATTATTACTAATTGAAAAATCTGTAAAAAGTATCATGTCTCTTAGTATAGCTGACGCAGAAAAGTTAGGTGGTCTCGCCTGTCTCTTGTACGTAATGTAACCTACTAACCGCTTATGTAAAGCATCTACTGCCTCTTTCGAATTCAAAAACATCATCTTAGCAAAGCTAAATGACAAATCTACAGGGACTATATCTTATCATATATAATAGTCACTGTAGACAAATCTAATTGACAACATCAGGTGTTGGAGAGCACAAGGAGCAGACGAAATCGCCCAACTATTTGGTATCAGCCTCGAAAAAATTAAAATCGAATACCAATTTGAAATATGCGGATTAGAGTGAAACAATGTCTGTTGAATCGAAAGAAATTAATGATAAATATTGCTCTTTAGAAAATAATATGAGGCTTATAAACAAGATTGAAGATGTTGAAAAGCGAGGAGGTATCTCCTGATAACGATATATAAGCTGAAATGAGAGATGAAATCAAACTTGTTTTCAACGTCGTTCAGTTCATTTCAATTTTTTGTCGCATTTATTGACAAGCAGCAGCCAAGCATTTGCACTAAAGGTTACGTGGTGAACAGTCACACTTCTTAAAAAAGGATAATTCGTTCTTACAAGTGTTTTTATTAGTCGTTATGAGCATTTTTATTGCCTGAACCGGCTAATCGAGTGTTATTCAAGAAATGTTATTCGAGATGCGTGGACTGGATTCGGAGCAAACTAAAGGTCTGCTGCATCTTTTTCCTGCGAGCTCTGGTTTCAGAGAAATTTACCGTTCAGTTTTTTACATCTTCTCAGTTATGAACGATTTAGCATAAACAGAAACGTGACGTCAGTCTGCGTCATCCAAATTTGAATATTTTTCACCTCTTTTCTATTCACATAGGTTTCGAAATCGTCAAGATTCACTTTGACATGATAATGGTCCTTGCTTTTGATAAAAAAATACATCAGCCTTCTTGTAATTTTGATGAATTAGTAAATGAACCTATAAAACTAGTATTAAGAAATATGAACTATGTGCGATTAATTTTGAGCAGATGAATGAATTGACAATAGGTACTTGTTTGCTTTGGGTGATATTCCTGGAGAGACATTTCCTGGTTGGAGAAGACATTCCTATATTCCACTCATGTATGTTATGCAAATTACTATCAATTATTGATCGACAATGAGTGGAATTGAGCGTGCGGGGTGGGAGGGGGTGGAGACCGCACCGTTGACCGCGGTGGGAGGCCAGGCAACTCCCGCACGTACGTCCCACATGCACTAGCCTGCACGCACGAAAAGTTGTCAATTTTGAAGCGACGCCAGTAAGCTTATTAATGATAGAAACTCGTACGATTAGGAACGGAACGAGTGCTCGGCCAACAAATTATTATTTATTATAATGAATACCATCGCGTACGGCGCTCAACTCGCACGCTCCCAAGGATAACTGATCGATAATTAATTCAGAGCCGCTCATCCGTCGGACCTCCAACCCTCTTCCCCCTCCCCTGAAAGATCTGCTCGTAAAGATGTCGAGAGGCGAGAGGCGATTGTGGCAACTCGCTCTTAATTGCCGCTCTCCTTCTCACTCACCCCATCCCTCAACCTTATTTGCATTCGACCTCATCATTCAACCTCTCGCGACTTACCTAAAAATTCAAGCATAGTGACTTAATGACCGAGTAAGCCTACACTCTCATATGCGAGGTAACAGAATCTCAAAATGAATAAATGAATTTCATTTCCACTGTTGAAAACATTGTAATAACTTTCTATATGAATTAGTTATTGCAATTCAGTTCATTCTTGAAAATTTCATAACCATCTATCATTTCTAGAATGATAGGAGGTTATGAAAATTCCCACATTATGGGAATAATGCATTGTGGGAAAAAAATTCACCACAATATGGCATATCAGCATAGAGTGAAATAAAGCATAGGATATTCAATCTGGAGAGGTTTCTCATATCATTCTATTGTTCCCATCAAATGAATTTTGTTTTGAAGAAGCTCTCTTCAAGAATGAATGATTATCTCTATACTGATAAGATAGTTGTGATCTCCACTATAAAAGTACCTTTCTTTATTGAGAGAATGATCACTGGGACTAATGATCCATTAAATGTGAGGTTCGGACATGAGGGTGAATTGGCTAACCTTACCCATTGGTAAAAAGAAAATATGCAGAAAGCGAAGAATGGAAAGAGGTTGAGAAAGAAGAAAAACTCTAAGGAGATATAGGGGAGGGGGTAGATGGGAAGATTGAAGCAATGGCACTTATTGAGACGAAAAAAATGGACAGTAGTAGCCAGCGGTGGTGAAGCGAGATGGCTGGCTAATGTTGGCCACAACAAAGAGTAGTTTATAGACTGCCAATACAGACATACAGCGCTGGAGTTGGAAACGCAGTGCAGCAGGAGCAGCAGCAGCAGCAGCGTGCAGTTTTGAAACAGTTGTGGAATCCGGATTCTTAGTTCTTGTGTCGCTGACGCTAACTGGTTACGAGGAGGATGCTTGGATAGGAATCCAGTCTCCTGAGAAGATAATGCGCGAACACATAAATATTAATTGTATTTTATTGTTCGGATGGGTAACCGGGGAGCAGAGGAATGTTTAAATCACCGGCACTGGCATTCGCCTCTTGCTTCCTTTTTATTAGTGAATTAGGATCAACGACAATGACCTTAAGCATGGCAGCCGATAAATTCACCCTATCACTGCGTCAAACCCGCTAAAAGCTTCGCATTGCGCAACGTAACGCAAACTAGGCAGCCAGTCATGTTGTCACACCGCTTGTCCAATTTCTGCATCAATTGAAATAATTTGTCTTCGAATTTACATTGATTTCCGCATGGTTGTCTCGGTCATATGAGAAAGTTTTTAGCAAAAAATGCATTAGGCTATAGGTGACGCTTACTTATATCATTATTATGTAAGAAAATTTACAATAATAGTTTTTCAATCTTTCCTACAAGACTATTCTTTTAGATAAAATCGAGAAAAGTGCAAAAAACTATCAAATTTCGATTGAAGTGGATGGACTGAACTTTTGTTACTAGGTTGTTCTGATAGACTTTTGAACTATGAACCAAGCAGGGTGGTCTCATTCCATATTTCATTCGAATAGGATTTATTAGTAGGCACGCTCATCTCCGCGCACAGTAACCCTGAATCAGCAGTTCATTCCTCCCAGTATTCATGACAGTAGAGCAATCTGGAAATCTAATAAAACAATGAACATGGAGTTGTGAGTATACAATAGTCATTACTATGGAATCAAAGCAATTATATTAGGAATTGAACTATTAACTTGCATACAAGTAAGATGAAAAGCAAAGATGGGGATCATTGATAGGAGATGAAGAATGCAGATATTTTAAAGAGTAGTGGAAGTGGAAGCGGAGGTAGGGAGTTGTGTTTTGGGCCTAGTAAATAGAGGGCTTCTGATGAATATGAAAGGGCTGGCTCATTGCAATGGCAAGCACGGGACAGTGAATGTAGTTTATCGGCTTATTGAATGCTAATCAGGGGGAATAAATTCAGTCTCGATCGCTATAACATTACGCTGAGCGACAAGACAGTTTCGTTCTATTGATTCTCCTTCTGTTTTGTTTGTTTCTTCCTCACTGTTTCTTCTATTGCGTTGCCTCTCTTCCGTCACCCGTGAGTGGGGTGGTGCGTGCGCGCGCGAGCAGCGACTGCGCTGCGACCGCGAGTGGCGATAAATCACGCGACGAGTGAGCGGCCAGCTAATCGCCAGTTGACAGATCGAAGATGGATGCTGCAACTGCAATGCAGCCAGTCAACAGACCGACAGCCAGACAACACACAATTCTACACTCGCTCACTTCTCTCTATTCGCTGCTCGATAGTCTCCAGATAACTTGCTGAAGATCACAACGGGGTGTAATCCAGCCTCCTCCCTACATATTCATCTTTGATTCCATCCAAAAACGTCCTTACGCACACATGTTTATTCCACTGATGAATTTCCAACAAGACTTATGATAATTCCAAATCGGTTCTTAGACACGGCTTCTGAATAAAACATTCTAAGTACCCCGTTTGAGATAATTATTCAATTAAAGATAAATCAATAAAAAAGTTGACTTTCCATTTTTTTACACTTGTGCGTCAACATTCACGATTTAGATAATTCTACATGGATTAGGATTACTGTAATAATGTTACATAGTCCAATGACACCGAAATGCATAATTTATTGCAAGCTATATGAATATTCAACCAACTAAATCGTGCAAAGAAGAGAGAAGTTTTTTATACAGACAAGAAGTAAAAAGCGTTTGAAAATGAAGATGTCTGAGCAATCTGCACTAGGAGCTTCGCACATTGGGATTACAAGAACGTGTTTGTCGAACGGTATTGGGAAAAAGAGAAGGACGGTGTTATAGGTGCCGAGAGTTTAAATAGTTTATGAAATTATGATTCAGCAGGGATTTAATAATCTATGCGTAAATGATGATTTGTTGCTATACTGAATCAGAAGTCAGTGACGAGTTTTGCACAAAAGCTGTAGTTGAGAAGCTCATTCCAATGAATAATCCTCTCTCTTTTATTCCACCTTCCGTCCTCTCTCGTCGCAGTCATTCTTGAAGTCCACTCAGTCTATACATTTTTATTTATATCTTCATGTCTTGGACTATACATATGTATAAAATGTGGCTTGATAACTGGTCGGGCAAGTCATATGGTGTAATTGATGCGGACAGCTTCGATAATTAATACTCTACTGAGTCTTTTAAGGAGCTAATAGCTTCCCATGATATCTACACTCTCAATCAAAAAGACACTACTGCACCTCATCACTGGGGTAAAGTGGTTTTGATATCTTTCCCCGACCTATCAATTGAATTTCTCTCGGATTCTTTCCATCTAGTGAATAGAAACACAAATAGCACATGCGCTCTCTCACACATGTCAGTTCTACCTTCCTTAGTCGTTGGGATCTATATATTTGTTAAAAGTGGTATCATATCAATTTTTACGAAGTTTATATATATTAATAACTCCGATCAAGCTTGTTATAATGCAAATTAGTTTTTTTGTTAACAGAAAGAGATGTTAAAGTCTTGGTTTCGTATCTCTTATCCAATAACTCAGACCTTCTAAAGGTTTTTACAAGCTAGATTTCTCTCAGACACAGGAATTATTGACGAAAAAACTGTGAGCTCGTTCCCTTTCTGTTGAAGAATTACTAAACGGCTATCTGGAGATGAATTCAGGTGAGTGTAGTTGGAAGACTTGTTTGCTCCAGCAAAACGTTCGAGCACGGTTATTGAGTATTAATAAATTCAACCGTTAGACTCCTATTTCTTCGATAGTTGACATTTTACTCCGCACAAACAAATCACCAGAAAAAGCGCGAAGTCTACGTTTTAGTGTTAGAAGGTCATGTGTCAAGATGTGGAAGATGTTTTGATTCGGAGATTGAAACCCAACTGGAATGGTATTCGAACCTCACTGATTTAAATGAAATACGAATATTCGAATATTTTATTTTTCAACAATTCTTGTTTGATAGATTTAATCCGTATCGAGCTACAACCGATACATCCTTGGATTTATTTCGATTGGATTTGAATTTGTGTAAATCATCCTATTCTAGATATAGAAGTGATTCGTTAATACGATTTCCCATTGTAAGATAGATAATGTACTTGAATACATTAAATCCTTCTCCAATTACACAAGCAAAGTGGAATAAGTCGGAGATGAGCACATGAGGATAATGAAGTCGGTCTCCGACCATGGAAAAGAAGGGTTTTAATGATTTCTCTACGAACTGTAATATTTATTTATTATCTACGAACGCTCTGCTATTTATCCAATGATACAGGTCAACTTGCAACCTGGAGAACCTATCAATTCAAGTAGGTATTACCAACTTTCATAAGAGTCGAATGCATAAAGAGCATTCATTGAATTCCTTGACAGATGAGAGGGGTAGCACGTACTGTGTTCCACTGAGAGACCAGTTCCCACAATCAGATAAGACAGCTGCTTGAGACACAGCTTCCACTTCACTTGTCTTCGCCGTCAGCTCTCGCTCCGCTCTTCACTATCTCTCTATCTCCCTCTCTCTCTCTCTCTCTCTCTCTCTCTCTCTCTTACTCTATCACTTCTATCTCTCTGTACCAAGTAGATCACCTTTTAATTGATTTACGCACTCAACCTGAGAACTGTATAATTTCGTTTTGTTGATTTTATAACATCAACTCACCACTCTAGGAAATTGAATCGTATTTCTCTTAAATACTAAACGAACAATTTGTCGAATTGTAATAAATACGTGAATATTAATAATGCTTGAATAAATTTTTAATTTGTTTTCAATAACAGTATTTGAACACGCTTTTAATCCTTGTCAATGTCTAATGGGACTGTCTCGCCCATTAAAAAAAATTGTTCAATGTGTGCTTTACAGAATCAGTGATTCAAGATCAAAGACGGTTCTATAACATTTTTTTAGAGTAAAAGAGTTTTTAAATCTCAAATCCCAGATTCGGAGATAATTTGAGTTGAGGCGGTTTTGAGGTATAGGCCTAATATTGTTGTTCATCAAGCTACATTCTGTAACAGCCTCCTCGAATGGTTACCTAAACCTTGAAACATTCTTCCTCCACAGTCACCGCGGGAGGTTTAAGCATTCATAAGTTAATACACTCTTGAAAACTCTGAAGAATATGTGTTTTACAGTGGTGTTGAGGGTGTGAAATTATGTGAAATTGACAGGAGGTAGTTAAATGGTAACGATTGATAGTATATGAGAGTATGTTGTAGCATCCGCAGCTTTTTACCCGACTCGACTCCATTCCTACTACTGTGGCTCGATCCATTACAGATTCACATTCCGAGAGCGAAGAACAGTCAGTTTTTTTCGAGCACGGTGTGAGTGTTGCGCGCACGCGCGCTTCTCTGTCAGCAACGGAGAGCGAAGACAGAAAGATATCGTGGGAACCTCGGAGCTAAGCTAGGAGCTAACCTGAGAGCTAAGCTGTGTCAGCTACTTTTCGCTCTGCAACAGCCAGAAAGTGTATTGCGGCAGAGAGTGGAACTCCAGCGCCAGAAACAGAAAAGTACTTATGAGAGAGGCGCTTCACATAGCCTAAGACAAACTGTTGTCCACCGCTTATCTCCTCTGACAGACCAATTCGTTAAATCTCTTCCTCTTCTGATGCTCTACCGTTGATAGTGCGCTTAGAACGCTTGAAACCCAGTAGATCTCTATTCTCTCTCATTCATCGAACTAGGACAACCCGTTCTCACCCACTCTGCATTGAAGTCCACCAACAATAATCACCTAATCTATACTCGTTTCTCTAATAACTCAGTAACTATTGATTGATCTTTCTAGTCTACCATCAATATTATTCATTCGGTTCGTAAGTTGATAGAATTTGACTGGCGTTCATCGCACTACAGTAGAAGTGGGAAAGCCATATAAAGAATATTAGAAAAACAAGTTTGTTAAGAGTTGTTATCCAAAATAATTTCATTTCCAATTTGTTCTAGATCAGATTGATAATACCATGATTTGTTGAAATGCGTTAAAGTTGAATGAAACATTCATCAGAAATTTATGTACCTATATTTCTATGGATGCAATTATACGAATAATTCAAATAGAAAAGCCACTATCAATTTTCTTTCGCTATCGCTCTAAAATCACATAGCCTATCCGCTGTCCCTTTTTTCTAGTTAGATTAAGGTTGATGTGACTAGACTATTTATATCATTCTTGACTCTATAATATGATTCTTCAAGTTCACTTGATTGCTCTCACTGATGACTTAATTGAACACGTTTTTTCTGCTTTTTGATTAGGAGAACGACATTCCCTCACGTTAACTCAGACTTCTGTATTCTTGGCTGATCGTGAATCATACTTGGATGACAAAAATACTGACCGGTTTGATAAAGCTTGTCATAACCAGAATATTGTATGAAATGAGGCCTATAATTGGTAAAAGTGCCATTATTGGAGAACAATATTTCATATAAGTCTTGAGATGGTCATAGAAAGATGAATAAACTTATACTCTTGAATCTAAACTCGGTGGTACTTTCGGATTTTTCTTGAAAGATGTGGTCATTGATCTGTACTTTTATCTTTGGTTTATATTCGATGTACTTTATCAACTGAAAGGAGAAACAACATTCCTATCCGTCTCGATTGACTATGTAGGCCTTTGCAATTGTGTATTATGAACTATTTCATTTTTTATTGTTATTTTCTCATTATTGGAGTTATTCATTGGATAGCATGAGAAATGTATTATTAAACACCAAGGAGCAGTAAAAATAATATATCCAGAACTTTTCAAGCCTTGAACTCAGAAAAAGTAGGATTCTGTCTCGGATAATGTGATAGTTGTTTTTTTATTATTTTGAGTTGTTTTCTCATCTCCAAGGAAAAGTAACAACATCCCTAACCCTTACCTTTCAATTCAGATCACTTATCTTATTTCTTCACTTGAATGGTTCAATTGTACTAGAGTATGGTAAATATAAAAAAAAACTTTGATAAATCTGATTTTCAAGTGTTCAAAGCTACCTTTGGTTAACAACATTGATAACTATGAGTAATAATTGAAGATCAACTTCAGTAAACTTTTGTGCTACTGACTTTTGTGCTATAGAATATCACTCGTACGTACCAAACAAAACGAATCAATGATCCTCATTGATTAGTTTGATGATATTGGTTGTGAACTACGCTATTCTAGATTCTGGTAGATTATAAGTTGATTCTAAATGAGATTGATGCAACAAATTTGCATATTATAGTTTTTGCAAGCCTTCACATTTCCTACATTGACATTAGAAAATCGTTGTTTGTGATTGCAGGGGCATCGCGAAAGCGGGTGAGCCGAATAACCTGCTGCCGTTATCGCCGGGAATGTTGAACATGGATCCGTCGGTGCACTCTAGCCTGCGACGCAAGCAGCGGCGGCTAGTCAGGGAGAACCCAGGCGTGCTGGTGGCCGTGTCCAAAGGTGCCAACCAGGCCATCCTCGAATGCCAATTCCAGTTTAGAAACAGGAGGTGGAACTGTTCGACAAGGAACTTCTTCAGGGGCAAGAATCTTTTTGGAAAGATTGTGGATAGGGGTGAGTGGAATTTTTTACTCTTTTTTTTAATATTATTTTTTACTTACTTTCTTTTCTGTCTGTATGTTCTTAATCAATTACATTGATTTAAAATTTATTAATTCATCGCTCATAAAATAAACAAACAATCAATGAAAATTGTGTGTCAGTTGAGGAGATCTACTTTCATGATAATAACGACGCCGATATCAAGGATCAAGATACTTTTATATTCAGTTCTATATGAAATATTCGATATTTGATACTTTTCGATACCTTAACAATCCAATCAGTCTTGTAAAATATCGTAGTGTTTGACTATTTGTTGGATTTTTTTATTCATTTAAAAACAGGAGGTGGAACTGTTCGGCAAGGAACTTCTTCAGGGGCAAGAATCTTTTTGGAAAGATTACGGATAGGTATTTGGTATTGTTATAGGTATTATTTATTGATTCCTTAATAATTTTATCTACAGGCGTATTGAAAAATTCCTATTTCAGTTTTACAATTGAAATCGAAATGACTACCATTTCAAAATGGAATCTTAGAACCGTGTCGTAATGAACGTTTTTCGGCACAGGAGGAACTTTTCGATACAGTCCAAATTCCACTTTATGATAAATTCCTTGTTTCGTTTCGGAATCAGGTGATAAAAAGTAAACAGTGTTCAACTAACCTCAAAATCAAAACTGCGATTGGGATTGAGTAGCATACCAGAGTATTTTTTTGTCTATATTTCAATTTACGTTTTTGAATATTTAACTAATTTGAATAGTCCAAAGTTTAAATAGTTTAATATACTTATAACTTTGTTAGTGAATATGTTAATAACTTTCACTTTTACAACAACACTCACGATTTTGTTGCTTGTCAAATGCGTTTTGTGGTTCTGACTGATCTGTTATTTTTAACATATTTAACAAGTAATAAGTTGATTATCATAACAGTTCAAGTAGGATGAAGACAAAAGAAGTTAAATAAACGACGGTATGTTGATTTTCAGAATAGCGTACACTTACAGATAGCTTGATACTGGTGATCTATAGCTTGACACTGGTCTGATACTGATAACTACACTGGTGGTCGTAGATAAAATAGTGTATGCAACGGTTGTATTAGTCCTTTATAGCATTCGTGAGATATTTAGAGCACTCGCTTCGCTCGTGCTATAAAAGCTCCCATTATACAACCGTTGCATAAACTACTATTTTCGATCGTATAAAAATACTGTATTGAATATTTTTCAACTGAAAGTCGCTGGATTCATCGATTTAGATAAATGAGTAGGCCTAAAATATCAACAAAATATGAAAATCAACTGTCAATCTGTAAATAGTAGCCTACTATCAACAGCGTTGAGAATCTCTGTTATCTGGAATACGATTTGTCAATAAGCACAACAAAAAAGCACAGAAATCTGAATGAGTAAGATTGTATGTCTGTTTATAATGATTCCTTCTGTTAGAGTAATCTTCAAAATGTTTCTATTCTTTCGAATTTTGATGTCAGAAAAATAACATGTATACTGTATCAAGGTTACTGTAGTCTGCCCAAGCAAAGAAGACCCTCTGGCAAGATGGGAAAATGACTCCAGCTCGGTCAATTTTGGTTCAAAAATTATCAATTTGATCTCAAATTGTAGGAAACAACTTGATCTACTATCAAGACCCTATATACAATTCTTGAACAAATATTGACCAAGCTGGAGTCATTTTCCCATCTTGCCAGAGGGTCTTCTTTGCTTGGGCAGACTACAGTAACCTTGATACAGTATACATGTTATTTTTCTGACATCAAAATTCGAAAGAATAGAAACATTTTGAAGATTACTCTAACAGAGAGATTTTGAAGATTGCCAGAGGGTCTTCTTTGCTTGGATAGACTATACTGATGAATATTTCATGGGTAGATGAAATTGATGGAATGCCAATTTCAGGGCTGATATTTGAAGTAAAACAAGGGTCCGGATGAGAGACAGGATAGAAAATAACACTCGTAGCTGAAGACGTATTATTTATATTAGACTATAAACGATAACAATGGACTGGAAAGGGAGCGTGATGTGTGTACTTAGTAAACTAGATGTCTGCTTGATGTTTCTTTTATGTTGAGTGAGAGCTTTAAGGCATTACAAACAAATATCGACTACTTTAGAAGGCTCTGTTTATATTTGTTGAGGTCGAACCACGGTCAGATGTCACATTTACTAGAAGAATAGAGATTTTTGTATTCTAACAGCATTTTGATTTAAAGGTTTGTTTGCAATCTCAAATCCTCTCAACTTGATGAGAATAGAATTACTTAGGCCTATAACTTACTTATTCTAGACAAGCCGGCAGGCTCACTTCGCTCGCCTTCTCCGCCTAGCCAGGGGGCTCCGCCCCCTGGACCCCCGACAGTATCAGCAGTGTCAATGAGTAAAACAGGCTCGCTTCGCTCACCTGCATGACCTCTGTCAGTGTAAGCTGAGACAAACAGGCTCGCTTCGCTCGCCTGCAAATTCCATTCAGAAGGGATTCAAAACTTATTGAACACAGCATTTCTAGACCTAATCTGGACCTGTTCACCAAATTTCGACATTTTCTACCAATTTATTCTCGAAAACTCCAAGAAAAACTCCGAAAATACCGAAAAATAGTAAAACGCTGATATTGAGCGTAACCTTGGCAACTATATCGGACATAGTTTGAAACTTGATTCAATATCTTCCAAATTAGTTCATCTATAATCAACCATTGAATTTACAGTAAGGATTGGTCGTATCAAGGCGGAAGATATGCAACCCGCAAAACATCTACAATTTTGAAAAACCTGATTACTGGCGTAATCTCGAAAGGAATTCAAAAACATCTTAACACAATATTTCTAGACCTTATCTGAACCTACCCACCAAATATCAACATTTTCTACCGATTGGTTCACGAAAAAATTGAGAAAACGCCGAAAAACTATAGAAGAACTTCAAGTTCTGAATGTGTTGCTTCCAGGAGAAATTCTGGTCAATTACAAGTCACAAGAATTTAGTTGATGTGGAAAGTATCAAGCTACTTTCAATGCTTGAAAGTTGAGTCTCATCCATCTCTATTTGATTTGGTATGGAACAAAATTGCATAAGGTGTGTTTTCCTATAATTTAATGAAAGCCCATTTACTTTAAACCAATTATTTATTGCTACCAGTGTATCCTTCAATTGATTTGACAGTGTGATCTGATTGTCGTTTGATGCCATATAAGTTGCGTCATCTGCATACATAATTAATTTTGAATCTGTTGTTGCCCTTGGTAATTCATTTATGTATATTAAAAATAACAAAGGTCCAAGGACAGATCCTTGTGGCTCTCCATTCGGGACTCTGACAAATGAAGAGCACTTTGAGGAAGACAAATCTCTCACACACTGTTTCCTGTCGGAAAGATAAGAGCGGAGCCATTTAAAAGCTGTGCCTGTTATTCCATAAAAGCTCAATTTCTCTAAGAGGAGTTCATGATTTACACAGTCAAAAGCTTTTGAAAGATCGCAGAATATGCCAGCGGCATGCTGCGACCTATCAATTGCAGTTGACATAAATTTGACAAAATCATAGATTGCTCCAGAAATGTCCTTCTTTTTACGTAACCCAAACTGATCTTCAACCAACAAATTATTATTCTCGAAATGATCGGTCAACCTGGATACAACAGCCATCTCGTGTATCTTTGAGAATACAGACAGAATTGCAACTGGTCTAAAGTTATTAAAATCCTTGGGATCTCCTTTTTTTAGAAAGGGTAGAACATTACTGTATTTCAATATATCAGGAAACACACCGTGTTTCAAAGATTGGTTAATCAGAAAAGTTAGAGGTTTAATGAATTGCATAGCACATTTTTTTTGAAGAAAAGGGGGAAAATCGTCCCAACCAGGTGCTCTGGATGCTCTCATTTTTTTATCAAGGTGATTATCTCATGCTCCGTCTCCGTTTTATTTAATACTTAAATAAAAAATCATATAATCAATCAGAATATATAGAAGTGATGTGATATATTCCATGCATGCATTCATTCATTCACTCAATTGTGAGGGATACAAACAAGAACAAATAAGACAACTTCAAGTACTTATTATTTTTCTGAATAGCCTACATGAGCATCAAACACAATTTTAATTAGATTGGTGAATATGCATATATGCTTTTAAAACTAGGATCAAATCCTAGTATTCCATGAAGAATTGAACCAAGAAACATAATTATTATTTAATCTGCAGCTTAAAAATTAGTCCGAGTTTAGAAATTTCCAGTCTGAGTGTGTTTGGAGATCTGGGTAGATCTTCCAACCAGAATTCAATTACGAAAGGGTTTTTGTAATTGAGTTCTGGTTGGACCTTAATATTGAGAATTGATAAGTGAAGGGTTGGTGGAGATGAATGGACAACATGACAGAGTCATATTATGTGGTTTGGGAACGAAAGAGAGGATAGAGAGTCCACCTGCGGTGTTTTTCTTCCTCTGTCGAGCCCAGAATAAACACAATCGAGGGTTTCGCTCGGCTGTCACTCTTGCAGATACCATCCTTGTTCCGGCCTTAAGGGTTGCGGGTGAAGGGTGAAGGTGAAGGGGGAGGTGGGAGGTCCAGGTGATCCTAGTTGGCAAACAAGATCCTGACCATGCTCCAAATTTGCATAATAAGAGAGGGATGGCTTGTATGTCATCAGCCGATACAATGGAAAGGATTAGCTTCCTTTCCAAAAGCACTGTGTATGTGACACATACATCGATATTTGAACAACCACATATATGGACTTCAATGAACAGCCGAACAGTAAAATAATTATTGTAAGCTCACTTGTCCCTGAAATAGATCATTTAAGGGTTGTGTCATGAAGATATGGAACCCTCTTCTGGTAGTAGTAATCAATGAAAAGGTAATATTCCCAGTGAAAGAACCTTGATAGAGGTTCACGGATGATTAATTTCAGATTAGGGACTGAAATCTTATTGAGTCGTTTGATGTGAGGAGATCAAAGCAGGGAGGTATAGAATAGGGTAGCAAAAAGAGATGGAAACAGAACTTACATATAGAAATGATTTTAAAACTTATTAACAAGGTAAGAATAGAAGAAAAAATAAAATTTATACCAGTGTAGGCTGAAGATTTCCTAAATTGAAAATCAGTTACCATGTACAACACCTTCAGCTGCTATCAAGCTTTCACTTTTCACTTGTTCAATAAATTTACTGTTCGTGAAAAAATTCACAATCTAGGATTTTAAACAGGAGTGACTTTTAGCGTATAATTTTTTGTGCTGTATGATATATTTTATTCTTTCTCGCTGGGATTGCATGATTTTTTGTGCAATTTTTTATGTGGTTCCGGTTATTCAGTAGACATGATTGAATTCATTTACAGTTTACTTGAAAGAATCAAGATCAACAAGAAAAGTAGGTTTTCTAGATAGAATCACTACCTGATGAATCATTCCTGGAATTGAATGAATTCTAAGCTATTCTGGATAAACAAGTACATGTACACGCTAAATCACTCGATCTCTTCTTCCGCACTTGATTTCTGCAATTAACTCGTCTATTAGTGAAACAGGATGCGTATTAATTAATTGAAAGTATCTTCACGCTGCAATTATTAACATCGTACTTGTGAGGATACGTAAGAGAGCGTGACCAATAAAAACGTAGGATCCGATTGGTTTTTAATTAATTCACTATGTAACGATAAAGTAATATATCTTGAGTTCAATCGGATTAGAAAGCCGTGATGTTTGTACAAAAATGTCTCCATGAATGAGGTCTACCACTCTCAAGTTTTTGTTGGGGTGGAGATTTAAATTTATTATTTCTATAGCATGATACGAATTCGCGAAGGTTTGATACTTTATCTTCAAGAGTATTCAAAAATAGCCTACTCATCTATTTTGTTTTCCATTACGATCTGCTATTCAAAAATGTTGATGGGGCGAATTCCTGATGTGTAATACTGTAATAACTAAATTTTGCATGATGTTGTTCCATAGAAAATTAAATTACAGTAGTAAATTAAATTCTCATTTCCCTTTCATCAGTTTTCGTGACAATACCGTAGATTAATGACTAATAGGAATGTTATTATCAATGGTAATAATGATAAGACGTAGTAGGATAATAGATCTAACGATAATTCAAAAATAATATTGATATACTTGTTCATTTGTTTAGTGAATTGAGTAATGGATTATGATTAGAGAATAATAATTATGTTGAACGTTGATAAATAGTTTTATTCTAAATAGTTGTACAATTCTCCCTAAATTACCGTTAAATTGTTACAATTAATTTAAAATGACAGTTTGTGTGAGTATAACACTGTCAGTGTATTTTTAAAACTGATGAGAACGCTGTATGTGCAGATAATTTTCAATTTTAAGGATTCTTATTCGTAACTTTAAAAACTATTAAAAGATGGAACAACTTAAAGAATTAAATAGCTTTCAGAATTTATGGGCAAATAAATAATTGAACATGGAATTAAGAAATAATAGGGAGTGATCATTCGATGTAGAATACAGGGAAATTCAGTGTTATAGGGAGGAGAAAAGATGACTACGATAATAATAGGGCTTACAGCAAAAGAAGACGTTAATGCTGCGGAGAGGAATGATTATAAAAGAAGGATAAAGGTGAAGATGATGTTTAGAAGAAAAAGAAGGCGATAAAAACGAAATGGGCAAGAATGAGAGGAGAAATGCTCATATTAGCCTGAGGTTAGAATAGGTGATTGTTTGATGGGGTCGGAGGGGGTTGAGGGGGAAAACCGGGTGGTCAGGGCTGCCTGCGTTGCATAATGACAGAGCGCATCTCCTCCCAACAACTTATTATAACGCCACTGCCAAAGTCTTCGCTTCTATTTTACAACCCACCGCAATACCGGAAAGATTTCTTCGTTACACCCTCTTCTCTCACCAACACACACACACACACACACACAGTATTGGGCTACTCACTGTACGTGTGCCCGCTGAACCAATTCCTGTTTTTCAAGATATTTTTCATTGTTATTATCGTTTTTCAATAACAAGCGCTGTACTAATCACTTCTAATTGAGTTTTTCCAAACCGTCGAAGCGAAATTTTGACAGACAAATCGCAGATCCAACTATCAGAGTATCATTTTACAGGAAATGGTAGTGTTTAATAACATTTGAAGTAACAATTATTTTTTGGTACTAGATATATCTTTCTATATTAATTAGTATTTACAATTCAATATTTTAAAATATTATTTTTCAACTCAAGAATGATAATCAACTTTCGACAAAAACCTGAGAATTAAAAGGCTCTGTGTTTTGTAGAACCTTATGATACTTTTTATTGAATCTACTAAATATCATCCCATGCTTAAATTTTGAACACCTCCATTCCGATAGAGCTGTGAGTGTTCAACTCTGGCATCACATTCCTAGTAAACATTCTAATTTATTCTCTTGGAAAAAGTGAAATTAAGAAGCTTCCGGAGGCTTCTTCACGGGCTAAATCTTGCCATACTTTCAATAAAGAAGGAGCTGGAACGGTAAAACGCCATAAATTTTCCATCTTGAAGCGCAGTGAACGTATTTGAGAGAGCTTCGGTAGTAAGTTAAGTTGGGCTGTGTCAAGGTTTTCGAGCCAGTTCATTAAGTGCGTGTTTACACATCTTTTCGTTTATTATGTTATAAGACGGTGTGACGTTTACAAGTATCCTGGTGTCAGGTCGAACGACGATCGTTGAGGAGTTATGCGAAAGATGTTTTCGAAAGGGATGTTGTGGAAGAGGGTGGAGGAGGGGGAGAAGATTAGAATGTTATGGGCGCGGTGATAGTCTTGCACTGCTGTTAGATATTTCTCAAGAGGTGAATGGTTAAAGAAGGAACAGAGGACATTAACACCAGGTGGGCATATCAGCACTCGTGTTTTAAAATGCAAGTGGTGAGTGCGTGTGTTAGTGTGTGTGGTAATATATGGGGGACCACCAGGTAAAGTGGTCGCTGGTCGCGAGGACGGCTTCTGGCCCCCTGCTGGTTGCCCCTCGCAGACCCCCCTGCCCCCGCCCGACTCCTAATTGAAAATCAGATCCCCCTTCTTGTAACGTGCTGGGTTTTCAGCTCGTGCTATCTTCATTCTTTTTAACCGTTCGGCATTATTACGTGAAATCTGAAACTGAACCAGCTCCTCCATTTCGTTCTCCATCAAACAGTATATCGTCTAGATAGATATAAAACCCCTACTTCATTCGGTGAATGAGTTTTTGGCGATGCCCATAACTTCATCACTGCTCTTAACCCCTATCTCCAGCTTCTTACCGTCTATTATTTTACTAGTTCCTATTTGACTCCTCATAAACACTTCCCCAATTGTAGATTTTTCATATTCCTTAGGCCTACTCTCTTTTCAAACACTGCTGCTTTAGGTATCAACTAAAGAGTTTAAACACTGTTGAAGAGTTTAACTAACTTTTGTTTCTCTTCTATCAGTCTTTCAAAAGATCTATATCCTGGAATGAGACTATTCACATACATATTCATAATTCACATACTTTTAAGTTGAATAAAGTTTGATACGGTAAGCAAAAATGTTCAATATTTCCTCGTAAATTAATTTTTGCTTCCAGAAAAAATAATTTTCCTTTCTTGTGTTTTGTTGATTAATTTTGGTCCAATTTTCTTTTTCACTGATAGTTGACCGAACGTAAGTGAGGTCTAGATTCGAGACGACGATTTTGTTTTATTCTTTATGTTTGTTTGTCTGTTTGTCCCGCATTTACAAGAAAACGCAGCAATAGATTCAGATGAAATTTGACAGGAATGTTCCTCTTGGAATTGCGCGTCGATGTATATGTGAGGTTAATATTAAAGGAAAAGGAATTACCTCCATACTAAATATATTATATATATATATATATATATATATATATATATATATATATATATATATATATATATATATATATATACATTTATACTTCTGAACATAGGAGAACTCACACTATAGAATTATTCATGCTTAACCAGCTGTCGAGTTTATGATTCATTGCATGCAATTAATGAGACTCAACAGTATTCCCTTCATGAATAATGTCACATCCAAGGGTGACTTCAGGAGGTCTATTGTTCACAGAACTACTAGTACAGGTGATACTATAAAACATCAGGGATGGATAGATGGATGAGGACAATCACACTCCAAACTTGAGCTAGATTATTATTTACCAGCTGTTAAAGTGTCAGGAGTAAGTGCTTGTGTTTTATATTTTTCTCTAAATTTCCAACCATGGTGCATATTTTCATAAATGAAGTCTAGGAATGAAAGCAGAGGATTTATTACAAAATTATTTCAAAATTTCATGGGAAAACAATGAGAATTGAGAAAATCTCAACAGGTGAAGTTTGATTAATGGAGTTTTTCTTTCCTACATTCAAATGTAATTATCAATAATAATAACTAAATTATTTAGCATCTATTTCCCTTAGCGTCTTTAACGTTCAATAATTTGAACGCTCCGATTTTTGCGAAAACCTAAATTTTTCATTCGACCTTCAACAATAGACGTTTCTTTGCTACTTTTGAATTGAGAGATTTTGAAATTATTTCAATGATAGATGAAAAATAAAGCTTCCAATCACGTGAAACGCACTGAGATCATCATTACTTTACAAGTATTATTAATCTCATTTGAAAAACTCTAATGTTCAGCCATATAGCAATGATTTGAATACCGATGGAGATTGTTCCAGTTCAAATGAGCAAAATTATTTTTAATGGAATGAATTGAATATTGATGCTTTCTTTATTGACGATGGTTGAGTATTGGATCGCTTGTGCAGACAGTATTAATTTAATATATGGTCCATTATTCAGTCGTAATTTCCAGGCGATGGCACATTAAAACAATATTTAGATGATGATATAAACACGTTGTTTAGGTGGAAGGGACGTTTATGAATGCCTGCAAGGCTGCTCATATGGGGTTACATATCGATTGGCCCATTAAATCGGCCCCCCGCCATCACCGACCGGTTTCCCATCTTTTATTATTCGTGCTCTACTCGTCCAACGTCTCAATAGACGACGCATATCATATTCCTTAATAACAACACATTCTTCTCATATCCTGCAACGATCTCATCTCACTTTCCAGGTGGTTGCTGTAACATTTTCAAATTATAACACAGATTGAGGTGTATAAAAATCAATAGACTTAATCAGATTCGCGAAGAGCGGCAGCTTCCTCTCTCTTTCTCTCTTCCTTCCTTCCTTATTGTTAGTTTGAAGTATTTTTTTATTATAATTAGCTCCTGCGTTAATTAGGTATCCTAGCTATGCTTATACTGTATGTTAAAAAATTCATTTTATCAAGCAATTTCCTTCATCCAGTCTTATGATATCGATATTCTGAGCTTTATGTTTGTCAAAACAGTCAATTTGTAGACAAAAGAGGTTGTTTTGCTGTGATTCTGATGAGAACCAATAAGGTAAAATGAGTATCGATTGGATGATTTATTGATAAATTGTCTTTTAAGAATTAAAAGAATACTCGATACAATTATAAAAAGATAAAAAACTGACTGCAATCTTAAAATCTTCTCCAGAAACTCTCTTTTCCACAAATTTTACTCCCATAGTCCCATTATTGACTTGCATAGATCATTTTAATTTATTGTAAGCACAGCAAAGTAGATCAAATGTTGACAATGGACTCCTGAAATAGTTTTCTCACGACAGCTGTTGCTAGTCAAGGTATGCGAGCGGTCGTATGTTGTGCTTATTTATGTGAAACTCCAGTAGATTCTGAACAAGTGCATTGATGGTCTTCGACTCAAACTTCAATAAACAACTTTCTCTCTCAAAGTGTATAAGCCGCAAATGTAATGAGTTCGAAGCAGAATACTTTTCTCGTCTAATATTCCTCATATCATACGCTGTAAGTTATCTCGGAAGCAGTGGAGAGATAAGGACAGATTAGAGAATTCTCAAAAGCGAGATTTGAGAGAATGAAGGAAAGAGAGGAGAGCGAATATTATACCAGTACAACCTGTACGATGAGATAATTGAATAATAATTTCGAAATTGGATATTGGAACTAAGAAAAAGAAGGAAGCGCACCAGATATGATATTGCATTAATTTTTTGTTATAATGAAATGGTATCACACAGTGATTAATTTATTCATCAAGGATGATAAAACAAGCTCAAGTACTCTTTTTCCAATTTGAATTAAAATTATAGGCTATAGTCTAAAACAATAGTTTTTACTTTAGCGCAAAATGAGAGTATTACATATTTTTCAATACATTTTTCAAGCAAAAAAAATCTGAGATAATAAGTTGAATTTTATTTCTGTGATATTGTTCATTTTGCTATAGATATTCTTCCTATACAGCTAGTAGTTGTTCCACATACTAAAATGAATGTTTAAAGCATCTGCTGCAGAAGAATAAGATTTCACATACATCCTGATGAATAGGTTGTCATTACAAATGGATGAGCTAACCCGTGCTGCTATGAACGGCCTCAACGATAATAGGAAAGGAAATGCTTTCGGGAGAGCATTGGACTGATGAGTGCCGTGTCTGGTCGTCATAATCGCACGACACAAAGAGAATAACCGGGAGGAAGCAATCGACAAACGAAGAAGGTGGGCCGGATCTGAATCGAGGAGGATCATGCTCACCGCTAATTGAAAGAACAGAATGGCAGCGCTTAATGACTGGTTTCGCTTGGCCTGCCGCCCGCCGCCCGCCTCATCCGATGCGGCCCCAACCGCCAATTCCAACTCGAATCCTTTTCATCTGTCAGCTGTCGGCAGCGCGCTTGTCTCTGCATTCGCTCTTCATCTCATGACCACTGCCCACGCTCACTGGCTGCCTGCTTGTCATCCACTCTTCTGTCAATCGATCCCTGCAACACACAAATCAAATGAAAATATTCCCTATTAGGACTAGAGAGTCCTTTCTACCACTCAACATCAGTTTCAGTCATGACTGCACAATTTTGATTAATATTTTGGATTAGCTTTGGAAACAGTGCACTGACCCGCTAAAAGTTAAGTTCAGGGCAGTTCATAAGTGGCTTCTTGTCACTGACCGCATTAAATGTCCACATGCCCACTCGCCAAGCTTGGTGGCTTTCAATGATCTTTTCATCATTATGAAATATTTTGGTCAGTGATATCCAATGGTTTTTCAAAGCTATAGCCTATTATGCTCAACGCAATAAGAGTAAATCGCAACTTGATTCTTTACAATCACAACCGCATTCAACGAATACGGTAGAACTGTTTCAATTTCCGCTACTATACACTAATTTACCGTTTTAGAGTTCCACAAGCACTTAATCGTACAACAAAGATTTACAGATAGAACTATGAATAGTCTTGGAGCTCCACGTAACAGGAGTCATCATCACTCGAATATTGAATTGAATCACTCAATTGATTTCTTTGTGTCTTTATCTCCGATTCACTCTCTGAATCTCTCCGTCAAAGAGAAATATTGAATTAGTTTTCATGAATTCATCCAAGTAACAAAAGCTTCCAGCGAATACTTCGAATTACTATTGATTAACAGAGAAAATATTGACAGATGAGTCACGGCGTTGTAGATCCCGTCTTTAAAGTAAATCTAACAGGACAGGATGATTTCACTTTTTTATTAAATCTTCAAAATATCATCTGATATTACATCATATTTTGAAATGAATTAATTTTGTAGAGAAACAATAGCATTTTTCTCACTAATAGAAGTTTTTCCACCACTACAACTAAAATAGAATGTTTTTTTCTATTATGACACATATTCGGCCACATTGGCATTGCGAAAAATAATTTGAGCAGAACTTCAAATAGGTTTGAAGATACAAAATTATAAATTATTTCCAATAAAGGAGATTAACTGACCGTTTGATTTTCGTATTGTTACAGGGTGCAGAGAAACAGCGTTCATCTACGCGATAACTAGCGCTGCGGTGACGCACGCGGTGGCACGGTCGTGCAGCGAAGGCAGCATAGAGTCGTGCACGTGTGACTACAGCCATCAGGCGGTGGCGCCGAGCCCCGGGCCCGGACCCGGACTGGTGCGCGACTGGGAGTGGGGCGGCTGCTCCGACAACATCGACTTTGGATTCAAGTTCTCGCGGGAGTTTGTCGACACCGGCGAGCGCGGCCGAAGTCTCAGGGAGAAGATGAATTTGCACAACAATGAGGCAGGGCGAGCGGTAGGTTTCAACTCTTAATCATTTAGAAATAATAACTTCATAAATCTAGATAGATTTATAAATATAAATCTATAATTATAGATTATAAATATAGATTAAATAATAACTAATAAATAATAATTTTCCTTAGCCTCTGTTCAAATGCTATAATATTGTAGAAAAACTTTTTTCCCCAGTATTTTTAAGTTCAGAAATGATTTATTGTTATGTATTTTATGTATTCATCATTCGGTCATATTAATTAAGGATTTCGTAATTTGAATCTGTATTGATTGTGTTTAAATTAATTCATTTGTACCCTTTGATAGATATTTAGGATTCTTTTGACTTGATAAACTATCGATTCTAATGATATAATCCACTTATTTAGACTTGCTCGATTGGCATAAAAGATTCTAGCTTAGGTGCCTGATTAGGCTTGATAGCCTAATGATTTGCAAATTTTGGAAATGAGTGATGGAGAGATGAAGAGTTTTCAAGAAATACTGAGCTGATCTATTAGTCAAGCATCATCAGTCTGGCACTTCCTGATAATAAAGTTGTTTGTCAGTGCCCCTTGGAGGTGAGTGTCAACCACTTTATTCTTTCTTGCACTCCTTGAGTGGCTGACAAAGAGTGTCACGGTTGTTTACGAGCTGTGGGTTTGATTTATTTTTTCGAGTGCAGCCAAAAGCAGCTCGCTCGAATGATAGTTTATAAGGGAAGGCACAGCGTAATAGACAAAATGGAGGGTATAATAGCGTATTATTCACACCTTTGGTGCACACTACAGGGGAACTACATCCAATCTCACTAGTCTGTAACTAATTTGACTTGAGTAGAAAACCCTGCTCACTGACAACGGTACGGTAGTTCAGATGCGAAACGGTGTGGTCTCTTTTTTGTGTCGAGAGCTCTCTATTCTTTTGGATTCATTTCAGCTATGAATGAGAGCATTTTGCTTTTCTCATCTTTCCAACTGGATCGTTAAGGCTCACCCTTAATTGATCCTCCTTTTCATTCGTGAGAAGATACAATCATGAGAGAGATTCACACTTTACTAGATAACTTCTTTCCGGTAAGAAAATGTTGTCAAATTTTTCCATCCGTTATTGACGCGGCTGGCTTTATTGAGGAAAGCTCAGAAATAGATAAGATTTCTTGCTAAAATAAATTCCATAAAAAATCAAGTATTTTATACTCAGACAAGGAATGTGAAGAATATGTTGTGTAGATAGATACACTGTAATAGATTGGGTCCATCATTCGATTTTATAAGAACCGGCTTTCTTGACACTCAGTGATCACACAATAAATTATTTGCAGAGAGTATAAGAAATAAGTAAGAAATTGCTGTATTTCAAGATTAGCGGATTTACGAGGTTATTATCTGACTGATCCGATCAGGAGATTGTCCGATCTGGCAAGTAACTGAACGTTGCTTGCATTGAGGATGTTTTTCAGCTTTCCTCTTGTTGAAATAACCAATGTTGAGAGAAGAAGAAACTGGTAAAAGACAGAGGACCCCTAGAGAAAGAGATTAACAACTGAAGACAGCTTTTATTCGGTCTCACACGGCTGATAGAACAATGAGTGACATAACAATAAGAAACCCCGTATAATACTCGGCTGTGAAACAGTAGCCAAGACGAGCAAGTATTTCTCAATAGGCACAGCAAACTCCCTCCACGTTTTTTCTGAACAGAGTAAATCAATGTCTGTAATGTTGGACACGTTTGTATGCTACAGAATCATACTCATCCCTACTGCTACTGTAATAAAAAAGATTTATTGTTAGGTATTGGGCTTTCATTCATATCATAGAGTTTTTTCCCAAGATGCTCGAATCATCTGAATGTAATTTTGCACATTTTCAAAATAATTTGACCTGAGTGAATTGAGCTAGCAGTCATAAAGATCACTCGTCAAGATTTACAATAGGACTGGCAATAGCCTAAATTTCTATTGTCAGCAAGGATTTGAACTATCATTGATGAGAAACAATGACTTTTCGTATTGATTTCCCCAGCCAACTACTACAATCCGATTAGAAGATTGACAATAGATTTTCTTCAAGCAAAATCGGAGTAACAATTATTGTAGAAGTACGTTAATGTGGAGTTTTTGTTGAATAATTGGTAGTTCTGTTGACTGAGATGATTTGGGCGAGTTGGGTGGATTGGTGGATAGGAGGCCGGTGCGGGGTGGGCGAGCCGTGATTTGTGGCTGGCTGATCAGCTGATGTGCATGAGGGCGCCTGCTGGAAATGACCTGAGATATGTGGAGCGATCGATCAGCGTGTGGCATCCACCCATACTTGCCCACGCTCGCCCTAATAGCTTTCATTACGTCAAACTAAATAAGTATAAAACACTGAGGCTGAATAACGATATATTTCTCTCATCGCCTAGCCCCAAGCCGAGTGCCATCCATCAAAAAAACATCGAGAGCTAGGTGCTCAATTCAACAACCTCACTCAACACACATGAATCACCAACTTTCTCATCATATTTCTGCGTTGCTCATACCTGTCCAGCAAAATACTACGGTGGAATAGAGTACAGCCTCGAGCACAGCATTTGTCTTCTGATAACTCCTGATCGTCGCCCAACCTGCAATATCTATTCTTAATTCTTTCATCTCCATTCAAAAGTAATCTTACAGTTTGTTCCCATACCCTATGTAAAATGCCCATGGTATTTGAAATATTCTAAACCAAATTTGAATAATTCGATGAAAGTTGAAATCATCAGAATCCTCAACCTTACATGTTATTCATTACAAAGTACTGCAATAAAAACTAGAGCTTTATCATTAATGCCTTCATCTTAGGGCTACTTTTTATTTTAAATTCGAAACATTTTATGCATGAATAAAAATAATTGGAAAAATTACTCTGATTAACATTTGAAATAAAAAACTATATCATCAAGTTCCTCCCAAATTATATTGAGAACTTAATTATCAAACTATAGTACTGCATTTTGATTGGTTGAACAGAAATCGGCTCAACAGATCATTAATCAATACTCACTCCAATCTTGATGAAATTTATAAATCGAAGAAGTTATAGAAAACTGGTGAAGTAGTATACAATTGTAAGAATAATTCTTAACAAAGCTATTGAACCACTGACTATTTGAGCTTTTTATTTGAACTTCACTGCTGATCAGTAATTAGAAGTTCATAAGCCGCGTAATTGAAAATATAATATGTTACATTTTGTCTTTGCTCTACGATCCTTCCAAGATTGTGGGACAATGATTCAAACACATCATTTTCAAGTGACCTCAACTCAAGATAACTCACCTCGTCTGGGATTATCGGTTCTATTATTATAGCCCAAGTTATACCACGCAGTTACCATGAGATTTTTATAAGTCATGGAATAGAATATATGAATGAGTTGATTAGTATATGAGTAACGGTTTTGAGCTGGTCATTCTCCCTCTAGTGATAACAGGTGGAAATGAATGATGTCTCTGAGTAAGCCTGTAAGAGATTGCACTAATATATGGGGTGGCACCCTTCAGGTGTAACAGAATAGAATATAGAATGCCATGAATTCCCTCGAACGAAGATGAAAGTGAGATACGTACAATAATGTGCTACTTACTGACAGCTAAAAGACCGTGGAATCGATTTAGTTACACTCTTCACGGCGACCTACAGGTTTCTTAAGGCAGCCAGGAGCAGTAGCAGATGCAGAGGCGAGACTTTACCTCAAGCTAAGGAATGGAATAATGCGCCTTTTCCAACTGACTCGAACGGTGAAATGTCATTGCTCTCCCACGGCTTTCTCCCGCTGCTAAACTCACTTATTTCAACTTGTCTGCTCTTACGCCACGGCTCAAGAATCTATCTTCTCTTACCCTTTGTAGTAGGGACGTAGAAACCACCTCCAGTTCTCATCAAGACTTGGAATAACTTCAAAACCAATTTTTTAGATAGTAATTCACTCATGATTTTTAAATTTTCTTGACTGATTTTGGAGAGCGACATGCAACCAATTCCCTTGTCTCATTACGGATTTCTTCGATTAGTCTTTCTCATCACAATAATTTCCACTTCTCTCAATGATTTCCTAGAAACTTTTCTGCTCTCTGCGTTATTTGATTATGGAGCATGGAATCATCCCCAACGTTATCGGGGAAATGAAGTTTATATTACTCTCCCTATTCATTCTGCAATCCTGTGTAGTTGACTTATCTTCCCTGATAATGAAAAATATAATTCCCATCAACAAAATAACAAAAACAAAAAGAAAATTCATTAAATTAGTATGAGAAAGACATAGAAAACCTGTAGTTCCACAAAAACTTGAGAGAAATTCCACCTGAATGGAATTCAAAAATGTAAATTTATGTGGAATAATAAATTAAAAATTAACTATTGGAATTGATTTAATGTGATCTAAAGTGAAGTGAGTTGTAATTGGAGATTGATTGTGTTGTTTGTTTTAGCACGTGGTGGCAGGGATGCGACAGGAGTGCAAGTGTCACGGCATGTCGGGCTCGTGCACGGTGAAGACGTGTTGGATGCGGCTGCCCAACCTGCGCGTGGTGGGCGACAGCCTCAAGGACAGGTTCGACGGTGCGTCACGTGTCATGGTGGGCAACGCGGGCAGCACACGAGTCAACGCAGCCGGCAAGAAGAACCGCTACAACTTCCAGTTGAAGCCCTACAACCCGGAGCACAAGCCGCCCGGACCCAAGGACCTCGTCTACCTGGAGTCGTCGCCTGGCTTCTGCGAGCGCAACCCGCGATTGGGCATCCAGGGCACGCACGGCCGCCAGTGCAACGACACGTCGATCGGCGTCGACGGCTGCGACCTGATGTGCTGCGGCCGCGGCTACCGCACGCAGGAGGTGCTTGTCACCGAGCGCTGTCACTGCACTTTCCACTGGTGCTGTGAAGTCATCTGCAAAACGTGTCGCAGCAAAAAAACCGTCCACACGTGTCTGTGAACTGTCAACACACACCGCCAACCTCGTTACCCAAACCCACAGCGTATATTTATTTGTAAATTATAGTCTAGTATTAACCGCTATTATTTATTTTTTAGTTTTGTAAGTGACGAACTGATTTTTACTTCTACGCAAACTCAAGCTGAAATCCTCGCACTCACTCTTAATTCATAATTGTTATAAAAATCTAATCTTGATGAATAGTTTTCGTTACGATGAATATATAGTTATAGATAAATATAGAAATTTTTATTAAATTTGTTGATGCATTTTCATACAAAATTGATTCGGGTTAATATTTTTCTAATAAATTTATAATTTGGAAGTAAATATGTTTTGAAATAATGACTATTTTTCCTTGAGTATTACAAAGTATTACTTTATTATAAGTATTCCTTTTATTATTAATATTATTATATATCACATTATCTAATTTAATTAGTAAATTCATGATGACTTATTTTAATTTAGGCTACTTAATTCATTTCAGTTACGCTTAGGTCTATTTTCAAATCAACTTCATGGTGTAAAGTGTCCAATGCAATTAGATTCAATCCAACTTGCAGGTTCATTCTTATTTTATTGTATTCTTAATTTTTACATTTTTTTAATGGAGCGAGGGATTTCAGCTTTATTTTTCATTCAGACTGTTCAAATGTTATTTATTCGTCTTTTAACTCAACTACAGAGAACTGAGTGAATGTTTGTATATAGTGACTGCAATTGAGATGAGAGTTTTACTATTTTAAGTGCGATTATGTTGATTATTGAATTTTAAAGAATAGACTAATTTCATGCATGGATGATAAAGATTTGTAAATAATAATCAGTATTATGAACCAATACATTTTTGTAAATTTTATTATTGTAAGTAGTACCTGGAATATACTTGTATGTGTGTTTTGTAATTTGAATGGAAGTGTTGATTAGATATTATAAAATAATTAGTTTCAGGAAAACCCAACCAAGTCTTCCACAATTTTTCGTTAACTTCTTTGTTATAATTTTTTATATCTGAGTCCGAAAATGCCAAATTCAAATTACCAAATTTTGTTCATCTGCTTATTAATTTTATAAAAATCGTAATAATAGCCAGTCAGATATTATCATAAGGATAATATTAGCTATTCTGATTACAAGTTACTGAATATTTTTGTCAATCACCTTCTTTGAAAAAAGAGAACAAAGAGTCGAGTCAATATGAACTGATGTTATGTAACTAAATAAAAATTTATAATTTATAATCAATGACAAGTACTGTATTTCCTTTCAGTAAACTCACCTGAAGTGAATATTAAAAGAATTAATTGGATTGATAAGAATCAGCATATGAAATAATGAATTTTAACTCATTACTTCTTCATGAATACATATTAATTTTTCATCAGATCTCATTATTGGGTTCCTCATCATGTTTTAGATCCTTCAATCAAGACGATAATCCACATAACTTCTCAATACAATCCTCAGTTCATTACAGTTCTTCCTCAATTTATAAAGGTTAATCAATTGAGAGCTGTATTCGACTGTCAATATAGTCGAACCCTTCCTGTCTTCCATGAAGAAATACAAACACAATTGAATGAATAAAATTTTATTGTTTTAATCAGGAATCCATAAATTACATTAAAAGGTTGTCTACCATAAGTGAAAAAATATTTTTGCTATGAATCAGAACATTGTCGGAAGAAAAACTTAGCTATTTTCTAAATTTGTCAAATCCATCTATTATCATAATATTTATCATCGATCAAATTCTGCCTTCGACATAATTTTATATTAGGCTTCTTCCTTTTTTTAATATTGCTATATTTCACTTTGATCTATTTCTATATTATATTTTCAATTATCAGAGACGAATAAAAAAAAGTTGTAGGTATTACTCTAAATAGAAAGGTTAAATTTTGTTTTCCATTACATTGAAAGGTTATATGCTTGAACTGAAAAATATTTTTTCCATGAAACAAATTTTTGTCAAAAAAGCTAAGAGCTTAATATCTACCATTGATCAAATACTATATTCGTCATAATTTCATATTACTTCAATTATTTTTTAATTATCACATTCCTGTCCACAGTCCAGTCATGTGATAATTTCCCAACTTCCAACAATAATCTAACAATGCCTATGACATGTGATGCTTTCATAGTTTCTCTTGTAAAATAATAAGGAAGAATGTGGTATCATAGTTTTGTTTATGCCATAATATCATAAAAAACATGCTAGTAGAGCTCATACCAGTAAAAAAATAATTAAAATTATAAAATTCTATGTTTTGTACAATTAAATGATATTCTTTTTATTCGATTTTATTCTTGAGATTAGAAAGCTCCTCACCAATTTCCATACTTTAGAGAATCATATAATTATTATGGGACTAGTTATCAGTAATTTTGTAGTAAACAATTTCAACTGCTATTCATTTATAGAGTTTGGAAGATAGATTTCTATCCCTAAGTGTAATTCCACACTTGATAAGATAATAACGTAACTATTAATCCTAGTATTATTATTTTTTAATATCTTGCACAAATTCTCAAGATATTGAGATAACTATCAAATTGTAATCTTGCAAAAATATAACGATTTCCTAAATCACATACTATAGCATTTCAGCCACATTTTCATGTGGGTATATCCATTTAAAATTGAACTACAGTAACTTATTGTATAGAACAATCATTATAATGGTTCGGTGTTTGGAGACTATTGATATAATTAATGAACTGTTTCTCATTAATCAAGGGTTATACACTTAGTTCTTCAGTGATGTTAATAGGGGCAGATGAACGAGAAAAAGCTTGATCATTGAGTAATAAATAACAGAATTAATAGCTATTAGGATTTTTATGGAAGGTACATTAAAAACCTTCTAAAGACAAAGATGAAGATCATTTTTTGGAGTTGAAGAAGAGCATTTTCATGAGCATTCTGAGATGAAAAATCGAATTCATTAATCAACTCCAAAGGTTCAAGAGACATGAAAATTCTAATTCAATGATCAAATTATCATACTATTGAAATAAGTTCATCTATTATTATAAGAGATAGTAGTAAAATGAAAGCATCGTAATGGAATTCGATATAGAATTGCTACGTATTCAGGTAATGATGATTATTATAAGTCAAAATCGCCCATAGATTGTTACTAGCAGAGTTGGCAATCGCTCTTGATCAAACATCAAGAATTAGATTATGACTCTCAATCATTTTTCCTTAAAGAAAGTCCTTATTGAAAATAGCCTACATTGAATACTTGTCAATTGCGTAGATCTACTGTACAAGTGTGCTCTATCAATACCTACCATTTCAAATTAGCACTAAATCATTTCTCCAACCTTTTTCGAAATAATGCTGTCCCTGGAGACCTATATTAAAAGCGCATGAAATCAGCTTTCACTGTATTTGCGCCATACCTTATTCTAACCATTAACCAAATCAATTTCTTAAAACCTGATGAACCAATAAGGTCAATGAACACTCATCGTGCTCTTCAACTAATCTTTCATTCTTATTGTTTTTACATTTTACATGCCCTGGTTTCTGATCATACACTGAATCAAATCGGAGTGCTTCAAGAAAAATTATCAAACAGGAACCAGATTTACTCCACTTTTCAACTCAAGCACCGTTGAATGATTTATTTATTGTTCAATTTGCTTCAGAGACAGCCTTATTTGGAGAAAGGTTAGAGAAGTGATTTGATTCGAATTCTCCCCAAGCAATTAATAAGACAATTTCTTGTGTCTGGTTCAACAATATTTCCAAGAGCAAGATGTATGGAAAAGGTCTCCGTTATTGATTGGTGTGCTGATATTTTATCACTAAGCATACACCTTTCTCATTCTTTCTCCCTCGGACACTGGATTTTCCATCCTTGTTCAATGTAGAACTGTTGGCACCTGCTTGGCGTGATGACCGGCCAAACCCAAACACTTAATTACGCCTTGCCATCCTAATTAGTTGAACGCTCATTCATTCTGTCAGATTGTGAACGTATGATTCGTTTCGAGGGGCGTATAAGACAAAGTGGAAAAGTAATGGAGCGTGGAAGATGGGTGCATGATGAGTCCTGAAGATTGTATTAATGTTACAGAGATAAATGTATATTTCTAGATCATCAGCGACCTGAGAATAACGTTGTATCAGTGCGAGTCGCAATCCACCACTAAGCAAAGGAAGCTGGAGAAATAATAAATTCTCAGGAGGCGTACTCAGTCTAATTAAGGCCCATTCTACACGGGCGTAGCAAACGCGGCGTTAACGTCGCGTTAACTCGTCAAATTTTTTTGCAAACTACACGAGGCGTAGCAAACGCGTGAAGAGAAAATTAAAATAGCTGATGAACCTAACCTAGAAAAAGTGATACAAAACCCAGCTGATCAACGCGCGCTCAACAGAACACATTGTGTTGAATGGTCTTGTCTACACGAGCGAAATAATCACGCGTTCTCAACGCGTTGCTAACGCTGACCTCGACGTTGGCAACGCGATGACGCCCGCTAACGTTGGGAAAACGCGTGATCATTTCGCTCGTGTAGACAAGCCCATTTAACACAATGTGTTCTGTCGAGCTCTTCTGCTGTTCTGTTAACGCCGCGTTTGCTACACCCGTGTAGAATAGGCCTTAGTTGAAGTTTGTTTTCTGTTGATAATTATTGATGTTAATAAAATATTATAGTACTTCTGATGCGATAGACAAAATACGGGTTTTTTCTGTTAATCGATTTTATATTTGGTGAGTCGAAAGTTGGGAAAAAATTTGATACCTCGAAATGATACCATTATCGGTACAGTCTCCCCGGGTGGTACTCATTGGGCATTGAAAAAGTTCATAAAGACAAATTTTTATCAAACCTCGATGCAAGAAAAATGAATCGAGAAACTTGAAACCTAGTATTCATAATAATTCTAAAAAATATAGGTGGTCGGAGTTTATTAAAAATTTGCAGAATTTTCGATAGTAGATGAGCGTGTCTGCGTGTAGTGTAGTGAATGAATTGATTAGAGGAACATTTCATGTGCAAAATGTGATTTTGATCACTTTATTTTGATAGATTGCTTTGCAACGAGTTCAGATAGCTTTCCATATCAATGCTAAGATGGGTTCGGTTTGAATCACTTTCAATGTTAATTTTCCTACATTCATCATAAAAACACAAGTCACAGTCTCATCTTAAACTATAATAATATTTTCATCTGTAGAGGAATTTTTCTTATTCAGTACATTAGTGGAAACTCTTTTTTAGCCAGGGGTGGATCCAGAATGTTTTTCGGGGTATGTAATATACTACTTTAACGCATTGTCTATATACTGTACATACATACCATTATGTTTAGAGCTTCAGGGGAATACATTCCCTTACTCTCACCTACGGTTCGCACTGTTCCTGGCTGAACAATGGGCTGGCAAATTCCAAACCACGATGGTTCAACAGGCTCAAAGATATTAAGATTATTTTTCAGTAAGTGCTGTACTTTTTTATATTAATTCCGCGTGAGAACTAAGTCCGGAAATTGGACAACATTTTTGAGAGAAATAATGGAA
This sequence comes from Sogatella furcifera, assembly GCA_017141385.1. Lineage (NCBI taxonomy): Eukaryota > Metazoa > Arthropoda > Insecta > Hemiptera > Delphacidae > Sogatella > Sogatella furcifera. Next base: position 34,334,917 of record CM029547.1, on the reverse strand, counting down.
TCTGTAATGGATTGTTGTAAATTTGACTGTCTATGGTCATTGTGTTATAGAGAAATCAGTGGCTACACACAAAAGGATGAAGGAACTGGAGTTGTGGAAAAAAGGATTAAGATAGGAGAGAAGTCGACCGCCGCCGCTGCCGCCGCATTCTTTAATCTGGATGTTGATGTGTTATGGTAAGGGGTGAGGGGGTGGGTGAAGTGATAAGGTATCGATCGGACGGCCGGGATTCATGATCCGTTGAAAAATTCGGCTACCTGCTGTGTGTCGTAACGATTAGAGCTCGCTTTATCAGGGACAGGCCAGCTCTCCAGCTTTCGACGAGAGCTCCTTACACGTTTTGTCATCTTAAAAGGTTCACATAGCCAGATCGCGTTACAAGAGAAACGAATTCATTAAAAGCCCTCCGCTACCCTGCCTTTCCCCCAAACCGCCGATCGGGGATTAGTGTCGGCGTCTCACTCAGATCGAACAGATCGAAGCTGACCGGCGTCGCCAGTCCACTGTAAATATTTTATCAATCTGCGATTATTAAAAGATACCTCTCCCACTTGTCTAATCTCTGTTAAATAAAGGTCAGCTCCATCGGACAACTTAATACATAAATTATTTCTTCAGTCGTGATGCTTCATAAGATTGTATAGCGATATGCTATGCTGTACTCGAAAGACATGTTAGTGGATTTGAGAGCATTCAACGGTGATAAACCCAATAAGACAGATGATACGATAGTAGCTCTTTCAAATTCGATTGAGGCTAGGAGAAGAATGAAAAGGATTAGTAGAAATTATAATACAGTATATCCCATATTTTGTATCATGATGCTTTGCAACTGACAAAAGTTGGTCGTTCAAATTGATTGTCAAATTAAGTTTTTATGGGTGTTCTAAATTTAATCGTTTTCTATGACAATCTGTCAAATCTATTGAACGTGGCTAAAATACTGAGTTTCCACTTGTGCTATTGGTCTATTCTGCTCCTTTTGATCACGATTTCCTAAAGATAATAAATAAAAGACCGCTCTCTGGAAAGTACTGGTTGTATAGAATGTGAATGGTAGGTATAGAAAGTAAGAAGTCGAAAATCGAGAATCAGACTGTAGCATTACAGTAATGAGAAAATTAAATGTTGGCTTCTCCTAGAGATTTGATGTAAAATTTAGGATGTAAGTTTTATTGGTCAATATTGCAAAAATATAGCATCTAAATGAAACTTCAATATTGTGTTTAGAACAATCATTCATGATTGTAAATTTGAATAGACAAGAATGAATAACAATGGTTGCTAACCATTCTAAGATGTTATTCAGAAAATGTCCCTGGTGATTGTGATCTTTCACTTGGAACAGACGTAATAACGTGTAAGGTAGGTTACCTGTTGAATCTTGATAGTCTCCACATAAAACAAGGATTTGTTGCATGTGGCTTGAACATTTTTCAATTTGGATGGATGTCATTTTGAATAGTTTCTAATCCAACTCGCTTTTCAGAACAGTTTATCGCATTTCAAGTGTGCTGCCTATAATTCGTGTAGATGACGTTCAGGATCTGAAGCAGCCATTAGTTGTGGTCACACACTTATCTCTCTAGTATCTGCCTTACTAAGCAAAAATATCTTGTTACGTCGATTCAAAAGGTTTGATCGGATAGATAGATTGAAGTCGTTTCTGAGTTAAATAAATAATAATCACTTGCCAGAGAAAAACACAGGAAGATGCACGAAAGAAGATAAATATTGAAAATATCATGACATCGAGTGTGGTGATCAGCTATCAGATTAGAAGAAAAAGACTGGAATAAGAAGCCTGGCTGAGTGAGGTGGTGACACAACGGCCACTAATCCCTTCTCATTCCACATTATTAGCATGTCAAACATAAAGAAAAGAGAAACAAGTTTGAAGGAATAATTTGACAAAGCGATACAATGTCAACTGTTTCAAATATTGACACCGCCAAATTCATGCATCAATTCTTTATTTCGTTCTGATATCTATATTCTCAAATTATAATATTTTCTTCTAGACCCTTGGATCAATAATAATTAGTCTTATACATCCACATGTCCTTTATTGATTTAAACCGGTCAACACCCATGAAACATTACTCAATCGTTAAAAACCTAAATGATATTTATTTCTTCAAAATGACTGCCTAATATTGTAAAAAACTCTCAATTGGAAATGAATCCGACAAGGATTAGGTGAATTCTGATTTAGTGACTGATAAAATTGAAATAATATAATTCATTGGACGGAATGACAAATTATTTTGAATTAGAAATCAGTTCCGTTTGGTCCGGAGAGTTAGTGATGGAGTGAATGCAAAGAGTATCTGGGAGGTGGTAATCTGTTTGCTGAGGGTCTTGAGATTGACTGTTAGGAGTGAGAGTTTGAAAACAAGGGAACATAGTCTGGTAATGGAGAGTGAGTGAGGCAGATCTATGTAAGAGAGTGAAATGAAATGAAGCATTTAGCTCACCAGCAAGCACTTAATGAAGTTTGAGGAATCAATAGCATGTTAGTCGTGACCAATCCGAACAGTAAAAGCAATAATAACAAAATATTAATCGTGCATTGATATTGTTATACAGCGAGCTGTGGTCATCACGCTATCGTTCCTGGCTGGCTCTTCATCTTTCTGGCTGTCAGTGGAGCGACTTCATGCTGCAACCCTCATAACCCCTCATCACCCTCTCCACTCTGCATCATTTTTAGTTGTAAGTCGTTTAAAAGTCTGTTCAGGAGGATATACTCGTACTCAATTATTAACAATTAGTTGAGCTCATATAATTATTTATGGTATTCATCATCAGAATTATAAAATAATCGATTATAAATAATTAGATAAATTTTCAAGAAATTAATGAGAGAAGTTTCATTTAACAAAGTTCAATTATCAGATTTATCATTATAATAATGAAAATAATTATCAGATTGATTCCTACAGTGTGTAATTGATGCAGATAATCCTAAAATATGAATAAAGTGAATTCACTCTACCCAAATTACATTTGAACATTTGAATCATTCCTGGTTATAATTACACTGCTGGATATTTTCTACTCTTGCTTGCCGATAAGTACTTTTCCATAATCATTTAGACATTCAATATTTTGAAAACTTCTCTTGCTTATTTTGAAGACTCTCTACTAATCGAAAAATCAGTGAAGAAAAGCACCCTCAAAGAAGTAAAAAATTATGTATTCATTATGATGTAGCCTCTTCACTGTGTCAGTCATGACGTTGACGGTAACTTCTATCCGAGAATGATCTTGTGAAGAAGATGTGTTTCATCTATTCGTTACGGTATGTTCGATGCCAGTTGATTGCTCTCACTGTGACACACGAATACTGTGTTACAGAGATCGGAGGGCGCTAGTGCTCGCACCTAGGCTGCTGCTCCAATGTTTGTGTTTCGATTGAACCGAGTGACAACCGCAACATGTAATGGTCTCTTGTTCGACTCCCATTCCGATTATAACGCACAATAGAGCCTCGGGTGTTCCCCTCTCACTCCTCATGGATGCGTTAATGACGTCGGAGATATCATCAGACTGAAGATGGATCATCAATCAAAGACGGGAGCCGGGATCGGGAGGCATGAGAGGGGTGAAGGAGGGTGACGGGAGGTGAGCAGTCGTCAACGGCCAGCCACGACAACAAAGATCAGCAGCCATCATCAGCAGACGTGTTCTGGAACACCAGCGAAGATGCCTTTGTGTTTGCTTGTACCTATTGTCAGTGAATTAATGTAGATCATAGGACGTGGCAAGAGGCATCTTGCCCGAATATTATACTGATCTAGAAGCCCCTCGCACAGATTGCAAGTCACTTGTGACGATCAACACTACTTTGTTGTCTAAGCACATTCTTATTAGATGATCGTTCTTACACAACCTTTCCACCATTCGAACTACATTATCGATAAATAAATATTACATATCGATAAATGCATATAATCCATGATTTTCAGACGTGAAGGACGTTGATATATTTTTTTCAAACATAGAACTAACAAAAACACAGTACTGAGTTGATTTTAGGGCCCCGACTTGAGGCCTGAAAATTTTGGCAAATAACAAAACTCTGATGAAGAATGGATCAACTTGGTTTAATTTAATAATTGCATTGTTTCAATCACACATCGCTGTGGAGTGAATTTCAAAGACAACACCAAACAGTCAATCAGATGAAAGCCACAAGCAGCTGCAAAGTTCAGAAAATAAACTAATGCATGGAATACATGGAGGTGATTAAATCTTAAGATTTAATAAACATTTAATAAAGAGATTTTGTGAACTTAACAGCACTTGAATCGAAGACGATTCCAATCATTCCATTGAGAATAATGATAATTATCGGAGCGAGAAAAATGCAGTCTTAACAATAATTTACTTTGAGTTATATTGCTCATTGATAGAATGCCATCTGCTACCGGGATCCGTAACTTAGTAATGAGCCACGCAAAAGGAATGAAGGCGAGTGCAGCCTAATAAAGCGGCTGATAAATAAGGCACTCATTACGGTTGCCAATTGATTCTACGTCATCTCCAGAAGCCTGAAGCTATTTGTCACGCTTAATAAATTAGCGGTCACGATCGCGGTAATTGTGATCGTTCGATGACGGCGCCATCAGACCGATCGCGATTTATGGACACATAGCTCCAGTAGAAGAAACCGAGATATCGACGCAATTAATCGCATCACATCCGTAAGATCCTTCAATCGACTTGCCCGCGACAGTGCTCACAAATCGACTCGATCATATTGTCCGTCTAGCGTCAATCAACCAACCTTGATTCGATCTATTCAACGACCACTAGCAAGAAAAACCGTCCCAGCCAGCTTCACGGCATGAGTTGAGGAGCTAATTCAAGTGGTTATGAATTATTCTAGACTTATTTCAGAATTGAACAGGCAACAGGGGTAACCGAAAGGGAATAAGAAGATATAAACTACTTGAAAAATAAATAAAAATCAAACACCCTTTTTTGAAAACTATAAAATTATAAAAACACATACATGTTTCGGCACATTAGCCCATTCTCAATGTGGATAAAAATAGTAATGAAATAAATAAACAAGATTAAAAATATAATTCAAATAAATCATATGATTGCAATTGAAAGCATATGTTATAACTCATATTCTTATTGCAATCATATGATTTATTTGAATTATATTTTTAATCTTGTTTATTTATTTCATTACTATTTTTATCCACAATTGAAACATATGTTATAACTCATATTCTTATTGCAATCATATGATTTATTTGAATTATATTTTTAATCTTGTTTATTTATTTCATTACTATTTTTATCCACATTGAGAATGGGCTAATGTGCCGAAACATGTATGTGTTTTTATAATTTTAAAGTTTTCAAAAAAGGGTGTTTGATTTTTATTTATTTTTCAATTATTTTAAACAGCCCTAAGTTTTAAAGTTCATTATTCAATATAACTACTCTTTCCCCAGGATTGAGAGAATACGATTTGGTGTACACGGTTGTTCATCACCACATACCCTCATTCACAAACATTCTCCAAAACATTCTGGGTTAAAATCTACAATTTCTATTCAAATTCATTATTTCCATCTGTCTTTGAAAGAATTTGAGAAATATCTTAGTTCAATGAAAACCGTTTATTCTTATGGATTAATGATTTATCAAGAGCTGATTGAAGTTGATCACTTTGGAAAATTACGTACACGGAAGTACGGAATAATATAAGGATAGAGACTGAACGCTTCAACTCCAACTCAACCAACGATCTTTGAACAATAATTAAACGGTTTGTCAAATTCTAAAGTCACCATTGCAGTTTAAAATTGTTCACTCTTTTTTAATTCGTCATAGCCAAACAACAAGAGAAAGTAGCGTAGCCTTGGTGGTCCAGATTGATCTACGATTAAGTGACATGCAATCGGTTAAAATAATCACAGCTTGTTTGGCGAGAATGGACCGGCTAGTTCACGGAAGGGGATGCGGGAGGTCTGCTAGCTCTTTACATCCGATCTCTGGCCAGGAAACACAACTAACTTCACGATTTAATCGACGTCATTGTCAGCCAAAGGCCTTGTTCAGTTGCAATCTATAGAGCTTGTTGCCCATTCCAAAAGTAGCCATTTGATGTCTATATCATTTTGAAATTCAGTCTCATCGATTTTTTTTATGGAGCTCGCAGTTACAAATGAGATCTATTAGATGATTCATATTGGCTTTGTTTGAGGCATAAATGGTTCTCAGTATCCATGATCCTTCATATTCAAGCCATGGGTTTGGAATCAGTTTATATGTAGCCTCACATCTTGAAAAATAGAAGTTATGAAAATGTATATCGATCGATTAAGTAAGCTGGAATTCAATTCATGTTCGTTGAGAAGTAGATGAGTTTCAGTCACCTCTTCAATGATGTGATTCTCTCGTGTCTAATACCAGATATAACTTCTATCTCTCTTTTTTTAATTTCAATTTGATACATGTACTCTCCAGATCTATGCAAAATTCATAGTATATCAGGGTTGAATTACATGATGAAATTGAATTATCATGATTGATCAGTGGTATAACGCACATGGAATGTGTTAGTTCAACACAAGTTAGGTGGGATTCACATTTCATCAGATTTTCTTTCCATGGTCGAGCTTATAATCAATAAGGAACTTGAAGCTGTGGTCATAATCAACTCTTACAAACAAGTAGTGTGCTAGTACTATGCGCTATTAAATATTATTCATTATCACAAAGACTGTTTAAATACCACAATCAATGTAATTCTAGAAAGCCGCTATTGGACTGTCATCATTCTATAACATATTCTATCCCATATGAAATGAGAAATGAGTCGAAAATATAATTTTGTTTTTCCATCCTATTTCATATTACATGGAACTATTACAGTCTTATGCTCAACAGAGTGTACATGATTGATTGTATCGACTAATGAATTATTTGCTGTTGTCGTGGTGTATGTATGCTCAAACCGGAGCAACAAGTGCTAAGTAGAACTTTGATTGAAAGATAAATTTCAAAACTTCAACAATATTTTATTTATAGTTTGTGCTAATGTGATAGAGTCATGGAATACAGAGGGGACACCAAGCGCCAGTCGAATCGCCGTTAATCAATCCACTTAATGATCGGGTTTCAGATCAATCGGCTAAGTGATCGTTCTCGATCTGTTCCTGAGATCTATGAAATAAATCAACTGGTTCTCCAACCGTTAAGAATCCATCTAGTATTATTATTTCATCTATCTGTAGATACTGGTTTGTTATAGCTCTTATTTATTGTGCTCAACCATCCTTTTCTAATGAACACTTCATGTACCAAGTCCATAGACGTCTGCATGTGGAACGTGGAAGACTCTATGGCATATGGAAATGCCCCTTCAATTATTGCTATTTAACAATGTATAAATGGAATACAGATTGTTAATCGACTAGAGGTTGATAACAATTCCACCTCAGCAGTTCAACTAGATTGTTAAATGATTTATTTATTCCGTAATTATGATGTATCATTTCAATCAGCCTTTTCCGAGAGACATGCTGACATTTTTAACTCCATGTTTTATGAATCCCTTTTGGAGAGTGTACAAAACTGTTCTAGAATTATTATTATTTTTGAAAAAATTTGTTACAGTACAATACTTTTTGAACTTCTTCTTCTACTTGAAAAAAAACAATGACAAAACTGGCTGCAATGAAATCTGTATACGTACTTTCAACAACTGACCTGGTGACTGGTAAATTATGTGATTCAGAAACGTTTGATGCTATTCTGAGAAAAGTAGCATCAAAGAGATTGATAGAGTACAATAAAATATTCGTCTAGTAAGGATTCACCAGTTTCAAAGCTTTGAAAAAATTGAGATTTTGTTCACTTTGGTGGTATTCAATCAAACCCGTTAACTTTGAAATCTTCAAAGTTTGGAAACCTTCCAAGTTTTAAATTTCTAAGTTTAAATACCCTTATTATATAGCTTTGCTAGGTGCGCCAATTAGCGTTTTCTTAAAGGGACCGGAGTGAGCGACAATTCAATTCTTCTCGTTTCTAATAAGCCGGTTTTCATATTAATTCATTTGATTTCATTAAATTATTACTGTATAATCTCAAGTGGTTAGAAAAATGCAGTTACTGAATAAGAGAAAAGTGAGTTGTGTTAATCAATAATCTTATTTTAAATGCTTTAATGATAATATAGAAAATCAAATCAAGATTCAAGATTCAAGATTCAAGATTAGTTTAATTGACCGTCAGGCTACATGAGCAATAGGCAAGTCATAGGTACATACAATTGTCATAAGTACATACAATTGTCATAAGTACATACAATTACGAATTATCACATAAAAACATAATATTCGTCTCCAGAATTGCATAAAAATATTGAAGTCACATGAGGAAAATTATTGACAATTCATACAAAAACGTACTCATGGACCAAAGTCAAAAACATAAATTTCGTGAATTCAAGTCACTGGAGTTACAGAGATAGGGAACAATATTTTTACATTCTATAGCGTTACACATTCAAGTTAAAAATTCAGATATTCCTTAAGTGAGTAAAAGGCGTTACCTTTGAGATGAATAGATATAGTTTTTTTGAATTCATTGAGAGGCAGATCCCTGGTTGTTAGAGGCAGTTTATTATATAATATGTACTGCTGGTACGTATGGCTCCTCATGGTTTTACTAAGTCTCACGTGTGGCGCCACAATATTGCTCCTGTTCCTGGTATTATATGTATGTATATCCTCATGATTGGAAAATCTTTGTAAGTTTTCTTTGATGTGTACTAGGTTTGAATAGATGTATAGGGATGGAAGAGTTAGAATTCCCAAAATACGAAAATGTGGCCTGCATGAGTCTCTATGGGTTAGACCTAGGATGGCTCTAAGAGCCTTTTTTTGCCATAAGAACACTGTTTTTGAATGAACGGAATTACCCCATAAGCGCACACCATAACTCAGATGTGAGTGAAAGAGTCCAAAATATGTAAAATGAGTGTATCTAAATTTACACAATTTCTTAGCTTTCTTAATAAATAGATTATACGGGATAATTTTCTTGATAGATGTAAGATATGTGTGTCCCAGTCAAACTTATAGTCCATATGAAGTCCAAGAAGCTTGACCGGTTTGGTAATAGCCATACTCAGATTATCGTTAAGGGAAAAAAACAGTATTTCAGTTTTATTCTCGTTCAGTGTTAGGCCGGTGGCTTCATACCAGGTCCTTGCAGTAGACAGAGCATTCTCAAGTTCATTTTCTACTCTTTCTACCAAGGGATCAGTAGCAACAATAGTTGTCTCATCTGCGTATAGTACACTCAAAGATGGAACATTATAGCTGAAGTCATTTACGAATACCAAAAACAGAAAAGGCCCCAAGACTGACCCCTGTGGCACCCCTGCAGTTACACTCATAATTTCGGATGAGTAATTGCCTATAACAACCATTTGTTTTCTGTTTTGGAGATATGATTTCAGCAATTGCAGTTCGGTATTACGAATTCCATAAGAAGTCAATTTATTACACAAAACATTATGTGAGATAGTGTCAAAAGCTCTACTCAAATCCACTAGACAGGTCCCAACTACATGTTTCTTTTCAAAACTTTCAAGAATAACATCAACTATTTTTTCAACTGCAATAACAGTAGAGTGCCTGTGCCTAAATCCATATTGGTGCTGATAGAGTAGATCATTTGATGTGAAGTATTTGTAGAGCTGTTCAAAAAGACATGCTTCAATAATTTCACTAAAAATAGGTACAATTGCTATGGGACGATAATTATCTGGGCAGCTCCTATCACCTTTCTTGTAAATTGGCGTGATTTTCGATAACTTGAGACATTCTGGGAAAGTACCACTCCTCATAATAAAATTAATCAGGTATGTCAGAGGTAGAACTAAGGCTAGTAACAGTTTCTTCACTGTATAATTGCTGATTCCATAGACATCTTCACTACAAGAATTACTAAGCCCTTTAACAACTGCGCTAACTGTCTGGACACTTACCTCTCTCCATTTTAAGACTCTGTCATTTGTACAATGTTTATTGAGTGGGAAGTTTTTCAGCAAGTCAGTGTGCGAAGTGTCTGAATCCAAAACTAAATCAGCATCAGCGGCATCAACAAAGCATCGGTTTAGAGTATCAGGGGAGATTGGGATATCCGCACTGATTTTTGTTTGACCAGTCTCAGCCCTGATAGCTCGCCAGGCTGCTTTGCATCTGTTTGATGACTCAGTGGTTGCCTTGTCATTAGAACAAATTTTTGCTTGTCTGATTGCTAAATTATACTTTCTTTTAAAATTGTTGAATCTGATTTTGTCATGCATATTTGAGGTAATTTTCCACCTGTCATATAGGCACAACAACCATGTTTTCATGACAGCAAGTTCAGGGGTAAACCACCCATTTTTCTTTGCCCTAGATCTAGCTGACTCATTCTGGTTTCGTACATTTACTACAGGACAATGCAAATTGAACGAAAACTCAAATACATTCAGGAAAAAACTGAAAGCCATGTTTATGTCATCCAATGCATACATTGGCGACCAATCATAATTCATTAGAGATATGTTCAAATTATCTAGTCTATCGGGAGAGAGGAGGCGTTTTTTGAAAAAACTGGGTCCAGAGCTATCATAATTATCCTCAGTTTTCTTGAATGGAAAAACTGCCCAGACGGCGGCATGATCTGAAATGATACCTTCCTCAGTTAGAAATGTGAAAACTATCTCCTTGTCAACGTTTGTGAAAACATTGTCCAAACACGAAAGATTTCTTGTTGGTTTACTTTGTACAGGATAGAAGTCGAAGGATCTCATCATGTTTAAAAAATACTGAGTTTCATTTGTGATATTTAATATATTTACATTGAAATCACCTGCTACTACCAAATTAGTGTACTTATATTTTCCTATTTCGATCAATAGTGTTTCCATGTGTTCAATAAAATCATGAACATTAGAGTCGGGTGTGCGATATAACGCCAAGACAACCAGATCAAAATCTTTCAAAATGATAGCTGAGGCCTCGAGAATAAAATTACTGCAATGACTTGTTATATCAATTTCCTCATAGTTAAGATTTTCCCTGACAAACACAGCTGACCCTCCATGTGAGAATGGGGGACTCCTACAAAAACTACTTGTGAGAAGATGATTTTTTGGTGTTTAAAATGGTAGCTCTTTTTTGTACAGCCAATGTTCACTTACACACAAGATGTCAGCTTGATTGTCTAATAGTAAGGTTTCTTCTATGAGTCCCAACTTATTTCTCAATGACTGCGCATTTATTGTAACAATTTTCAAAAAATGATCTACGGTAAACCTGCTGTGACTTTGAGGGTTGTATTCAGAGTTTCCCAGTTTATTAATGGAATTTCTATTGTGACAGTCTCCTCCTGAATCAATAGAGTTTAAAGTTATAAATGAAGTATTCCTACTACTGGTGTCCTTTAAATAACAATTTTCAACAGAATAATCACCACAATCATTTATATCTACCTCATATTGTGATGAACTCGAACTGGAGACAAAAACTCGTGTTGATAAATAGCCCGGCCGTTTACAGTTACAGGAGAGACATGTGTATTGAGTTGATGGATTGCATTATTGTTGCTGTGAGTTTTCCTGCTTTGTTCATCTTGTGGTTTTAATGGAGCTGAACTCAGTACTTCTCTCTTTTCGCAATCTAGTATGATCCTATTGAACAAGTTCTTTAGAATATTTGACCCTTTACGATTGAGATGAAGTCCATCTCTCGCAATAGTGCGCCCACGTACCCAACAGTTAGGATCCACAAACATACAACTATTTTTACCACAATACCATTCTATTACGCCATTAATTGCATCTATATATCTGTAGTCAGTATCCAACCTGTAAAGAAGCCCACTTATAACCAATTTTCCAGAAATAAATTTTGATTTTGCTATTCTGATAAGATTTTCCATTTTATATCCCAGATCGTCTGGTGTTGCAGAATTCCAGACATCATTTGTACCCACATGCATTATTATTATATCATAGAGGTTGTGATAGTCGGATAAAACCCTCGTCAATGTTTCAATATTTGCTCCAGAGTATGATTTAAATGAAGAGTTCTCCATGCCTCTTCTCCATTTGAAATGCTTAATTATTGAATCACCCAATACCAGAGCACGTACACCTGACTGGCGCTTCTCATGAGGAAGTCAAAAGAATCTTGTCTTTCGGGACCTCTTGACCAATCAAACCCCTATCACACTTGAATGATTTGAGAGTGCCTTCCAATTCCTCAATTTTATTTCGTAGGAATAAATTATCAGCTTCCAATGTTTCTATGGTAGTTTTCATCCGGTTTATTAGTTCATTTAAGTGGTTGATTTCAATAGAAGGTTGTATATCTAATTCCTGTTGACCAGTCTGGACAGAGGTATCATTTTTTTATTGAATCACATTCTCCCCTTCTTCATCATCGGGAGCTGAGGGCAACATGAGGTCAGACGCCTCTATCTCGACTGTTCTTTTTAATAAAGCTGTTTTCATATGATCAATCTCGAGAAACTTCGACCACAAAAAGTCCAATTCGGCACCCAAACTTGAGAATGTAGGGAGCGGGAGTGATAGTATTACGTGCTAATTTAAAATACATTCAGTTTCAGAATTATTCAGAGATCTATTGTGTAAGTGTGTATTTTTTATATTAAGTGAGTGAGTATGGCTATCCGTGTGGTTCGAGTGGAGTGGAGAGTTATTATTATGAGAAGGAACAGGAGACGTAATCTGATTTATTGAAGTATTTTCATCTTGTACTGAAAATTTTCCATTATCAGATTTTTCAGAAAATGATTGATGATTGACATCAGGGTCTGTAGTTTCTTCTGTGCATACATCACCACGGGAGTGGGAATGTGTTTCCTTGACTTCCAAAATAGTTGTCTTCCCGGGGGAAGTTTTCAGAGTTGCTGGACAATCTCTATACGTGCATCTCCATGAATGCGCCCCAGAACTTTTAAGAGTGCCAGACTTACGGAACAAAAATGAATTGTGAATTATACCAGGTTTGCCTCTAATAGTTTTAGCCTCAGTCAGTGACATTTTGATCTACGCGAATAAGCTATTTATATTTTGAGTAATCAATTCAATATTCAATAACTATCCTTGAAATTACATTATTATATATAATTAAATATTATTCATGTATAATAAACAGCTCGCCTTAATTTAATTAACGGTATGATAAAATCTCTTTGACTGAACTATTGAAAATATAGTGTAATGATGAATCAGTCAGTCAGTCAGTGCCATTTCGCTTTTATAGATATAGACTAGCCGGAAGTTTTCAGAGTTGCTGGACAATCTCTATACGTGCATCTCCATGAATGCGCCCCAGAACTTTTAAGAGTGCCAACCTAGCCTATATCTCACTGATCCCTATCAAAATAAAAATTATTCTTATAAAGTATCCTGAACTACGCAGCCTATGGTAAGCATAGACTTTTTCAAACAAATAAACATTAAACCTACAAAATGAATTGAATACAAAGAATACGATCCAATATATCCAGTAGTACCGTAATAATTAATTTATTAAAGACCAACCAGTCTGTGTCTTTAATATTAAGCCCAGTGTCTTTGGAAATGAATTGTTGCTGTGAATTTTATTATCTCAGTGTCTATACAAAACTACAAACAGCAGTCAGATTGAAGATAGTCTTAGCAGTGCCAACACTTTAGGCTGTAGAAAGTCAGGTGTTGCGAAAAGATAAGATGAGAAGAACGCCAATGCCAGAGATAGCAGTCAGGGCGGAGACTACTCAAAGGAATGCTCTCGATTATAGTATCCGTTTGGATCAAGCACTGTATCGTTGATGAATGCAGCTGATAAGTTCACCACCAACTTATAGGGTGTCTTAATATTAATAGTGGTCGATGGTAATAATCGTGCAACGATCTGCTCCTGAGTTAAAACGAGAAACAGCTACGATACAGAGCGTTCCTCAGTGTAATCACGTTTCACGAATTGTCAGTATTTCATTTGAAGAGTAATTTTATTTTGTTACGTTTTTGACAGGGTGTTCAAAGTTCATTATAGCCAAACTGAATGCAATGAAACACGCCTTCTCCACTGTTGACAAGGAGGTTAGAAAAACAATTTCAATTCAAAAGGTTCAAGTTACAAATTTCACTCACTACTTCACTATTAATCTTGAAGCTCACCACTAAAGTTATTTGAAAAATAATGTTTGATTGGGTAAAAAAAATCGCAAATACTTAGAAAAAACAGAAAACTTGAAGAGTCAACTCAGTGAAGACCAGTCAAGGCAGCCAATGCTACCAACCTCCATCAATCCTGAAAATTTGATGAATTTCATTCCTGAGAATGTGATGTGATATCCTCTGACATCCACGTAAAACTAGGCTCATAATTAAATGCTTATAAGACAGGTTGTTATGCCTACAATAATTATTGAGCCTTGATTTGAAGCATTCAAGAGCTCATCCTAGTTCTGAACACATCACTCAATTTGAAATAATCTCTGAAGAGGCTTTAACAAGTTCAATGGCACTTCACATGAATTCGTTCAGGAATTTAATATGGGTATCGAAATGGACTGAAGAAGATTGCCTGTTGGAAAAAAGGCTTGAAACCGATAATAATGCCGTGTGAATAGAACACACGCAGCGTTTGGTTACATAGCATTGGAGTTGTAGCATAGCATCTATGCGTCGGATTGATGTGTTGTGGATAATCGATTAAACATAGAAATGTTACGGACCAATTACTGGCACATTGAAGAACGCCGACGTCCGGATGGCTCTATCACGGACTTTGAAACGAGAATGAGATCGCTATATTCCCTTCTGAACGAATCTCAATTCGTTTAGTTTGCATTGTATTGGAATTAAAGATGAAAAAAATTGAAAATACATGTATTCAATTCAAATGTAGCCTGTTTCTCACAATTCATTATTGGAAATGGATATAATTTTCCAATACATGGTTATTTTGTGCTCCTTATTTCGAAACTTTTACCCTTTCCCACATAGAGATATTTCTCATCAGAAAGATTCAGTTGTCATAGCCAACAAATGAAAGAAATTAGTCGTAAATAGCATATTGGCCTACTTGTGAATAGCCTACACTTATGAATATCCTATACTTGTGAACAGCCTATACAGTATAGTATCTAGTGATGAGTGATACTATCATTGGAAAATTTTTAATTTGTAAGTTTTGAGCTTCTTGAGCTTCAGCAGTTCGATTATCAACCTGAAAATGGAGCTTCAAGGTACTGCTGTAATTGATTAAGAAATCTGGATATCAGACAATAAAAATTATTTGTATAATTTTCTCATCAATATGGTCGTCTGAGTTCTGTTGATGATATTGGAAATACAATGTTTCAGTTGAATACCGGGCACGACCCAACCCTAATTGCGTGAGTTCTGAGCTCTAATTGCAAATGGTGTTGTAAAAAATAGAAATTTATTAGATGGCATTGATTGCATTCGATTCGAGTGTAAGATATTGGAACTAGATTGATCGCATACTTAGCTTTAGCAGTAGCCTAATACTAAAGCCCACATGATAGCCATGATAATAAATCTCCGGCTGCTACAGCAGCAGCATGCACAATAAGCAGCTAAAATGCTGAACATCGTAAGGCACAGCACAGCACAGCACAGCACGAGACGGCCAAGCATCAGCTTCATACACAATTGCCATTTCTTGCTGCACTCGTATTTTGAAGTAGATCATTGCCATAAGAAACGCACGCTCATTGCTCAATGACCTATCTCATACTTCATGTCCATTCTTAATCCATCTTGGCTCAATGCTCAGCAACCACATGACCATAAAGCTCAGTTTTTCAGTGCCATTGTTCTTGGTGAACCTGCCAGCAATTGACCACGGGTGGGCGAGCGCAACGTACACTTCATATTTTATTTATAAGGTTCAGTTTCGCTTTCTATGCTGCTGGACTATACTCGCAATTCATTCGCAAACTGCATCTGGAGCTTGGCAGACTAATTAACCTCAACCGACAGAACTCAGGCGGGGACCATCTATATTCTTTTTCAATTTTTGATATCAAAGGCAATGTCACTTGGTTTAACTTTCGAGTATCACTCTAAGTGATAGAATATTCAATTGGAGTTTGGAAATATATTATCCATTAGGTAAGTCCCATTCTGCAATTAGTAAACCCATCGAGGCTTTGATTACTGTCTACCACTGTCTTTTACTTTATAGTAACTATAGATACTGTATAATCGGATTATAGTCTTTTCATCACAATTTAAAAAATATACAATACAGGGAGAATTGACAAAATTCACTTAATATTGTACTAATATAAGCATGTTTTGTTATCAAGATTTGGGTGATCTCTATATATAAAAGCGAAATGGCACTGATTAACTCATTAGCAGAACTAAAAATCTACCGAACCGAATGCGTTCAAATTTGGCAGACATGTTCAGTTGGACCTCTAGACGCCTACTGAGAACGGGTTTTTGAAACTTCCCAAGGGTACGCTAAATATTTGAGTTTTTCTATAGTTTTACGGCATTTTCTTAATTTTCGAAAACCAATCGGTAGAAAATGTTGATATTTGATGGGCATGTTCAGATAAGGTCTAGAAATGTTGTCTTCAATAAATTTCGAATCCTTTCTGAACGGAATTTGCAGGCAAGCGAAGCGAGCCTGTTTGTCTCAGCTGACACTGATAGAGGTTTTGCAGGCGAGCGAATCCAGCCTGTTTATTTATTCTTTCTCTACAATTGCGACTTGGTTTCCAAGTATTTTAAGCAAAGGATGAATGAGTGATGATGAATGATGATGATGAAGGTTTAACTCACTTACACTGCCTATACTGTCGGGGGATCAGGGGGCGTAGCCCCCTGGCTACGCAGAGAAGTCGAGCGAAGCGAGCAACGAGCAACTTGGCAACGAATACGAGCAACGTGGCAACGAAACTTTATTTTCCCTTGTTTTACCAGTGAAAAATTGACAAAGCCGATCATTTACCACTTATCAATGAGTATTGGATGTAAACCTACAGAGTGATCCTGAAGTTCTAACTTTAACTTTCTTCTCAAATTCTCGTCATCTTGTGAAAAATTACTTTTACAATTACTTTACAATTATTACTTTTGTTCATGAATTTATCGATAGGCGATAATAATCTCTTTAAATTATTGAAAAATGTATTCTTCAGGTTTAAAAATAAACTTTGTCTGCTTCTGAAGTGACATGCAATATTAGCAAGCATATGTGAATGAATATATGAATGTTCGAAATGAATGAAAAATTGACTTAAAAGCAGGTTCAGAGAGACGGGAACGTATTCAATTGAAAGCTGGAGCGGGTATCATTGATTCGGTTAGCTGTGAGGGACTAGTTCGAACGAGAGGTCTGCTTGTAGAGGACAATGTGTTGAGCTGCTGCAGACAAGCGTAAGTTGTAAATCGGCAGCAAGCGGACAGGATGAACTTGTAGGAAGTCGTTTGTACGGTGTAATTGTGGAGATGGCTTGTTGACAGGTAAGGGGCGGGAAGGGGTAACTGCTATCGCAAAGTTCATGTCGCCTTCAATTTATTATTCAGACTGGAGAATTTGAATAAATAAATCGGAGGCTGGCACTTGCACTGCGGACAGGTAGCTAGGCTGCTGAGGCGACTGGCAAAACTGACATATTTATTTATTTATTGGCGTTTGTAAATAAGGTGGTCATTGTTCCGTTTAAGGACGAGGGAATTAATGGATTGTCGACGTCGGTTAGTGGACGCTGTGAGTTACTCTACAATTCGATGCGTGCCCTAATGCATTGCCAACGCACTGCAAGCTGCAGCTACTCAACTGCAGCCAGCTCTTTCTCTCTCAACCCCCCTTTCTATTTTCCTCTCTTGATGACAGCCTATTTGTCACCAATTGATCAGAAGCGTCTTCTCTCGGAAGCGCTGCACTCACAATCGCCGACACACCTCGACGCTATTTTCAAGACGACAAATCTTTGCATCGGGTGTGTATGCAGTGTGACACCGACGCCTAAATATGGATAAGCTCGTATGTCCCAACCTCTTGATAGCATGCTCTGGCGTGCTCTACCATTTCACACATATAAAACATCTCAGCGGTAACATTCAGCCTTGATCCTTTCGGCTCCAAATTCAGAGCCTGTTCAGATCATGTAAGCAAGGCCTTAAGACGTTCATCGCGTGAAATTCCACTGCCAGCTATTTTCATCAACATGAGTGTGGTTTCCTAGAACCTGGTCATTGCTTTCTTGTAACATGAGTCCAGTATCAGTGAGGTCTTCTACCCATTATTGGCAATCATGAATAATGAATCTCATATTAGGTAAAATATTTATTTTGTCTGCATAATAATATAATTCATCAATTATTCCATTTGAGAAAAGACTAGTTCATTGTCAATTCTTAATAACATCAACTCCACAGAATAGAATCTGATACTGTCTATATTTATTCGGAAATAATGTAGATCTACAATCCACCATGAAGTCTAGTCCATATTTATTATTATTTCTCAGTTAAATAATAATTTGAAGCTATCTAAGACACTGGCGGCTATCTAAGTACTGTACAGTAGAATATACAGGCCCTTCACCTGTTTTGTGGGTACGAGTCATTATACTAAGATTATCTATGATTCTCTTGGAACTGTTTTCTGTGATTATTTGTTGGAGTTGCTCAGTTGCATCAAACATTACTGCAACAGGAGGTGATTGGAAACACCCTAAATTCATTTATGAATGTCTACTCACTCAACCAATGCTTTAGAGACCTAAAAATAGAAATACCACTTTCAATCGCATAATAACGATAGAATATCATATAACACTGCTCTAAAATAATGAACATATCCGATAGTTTATTCATATTAGTTTTTTGTATAATAATACACTACAACACAAACATTAATAAAAAATTGTTCTATCATGGCTGGTTTCCACGCGGAGGTTTACCAACCGATTAGTAGTCTTGGCGAACGTTCGGTTTAACGTGTAATTGTCAATGTCAAAGATTGATCGATCAACAACACAGTCGGCTTAGTTGATCCGTGCTCACTGCTGGAGCTAACCTGTCGTCAACTGCAAAAATCATTGGCACCATCTTGTTGAGAGCAGTCTCTGCATTAATAATATCCATTCAATTCTTTCCCTATCCTCACATTCTTGGTGATTTCCCCCTTCTCCCTCAATTTTCCATTTCATTCCTCATTCTACATAAATTTTCTACTCCTTCCTCCTTCCTTATGATTGTCACAGTTCGAACAGGTACTGGATGTGTTCCCTTAGATGAAGTAATTATTATGGTAGGAATTTTTTCTTCATTCCTAGGTTTGAATCAATCAACATTCGAGATTCTCTTAAGGAATGATATTATGGATAAAGTCTTATTGGAAGAATAGTTTCTGGCTTCATTGACAAGGATAGCACAAAAAAATTCCAATCACCTGCTTCTCAAATTTTTGTGACAATTCGCATCAATTATTCTCTTGAATTATTTTGTTGCGAGTTCTATTCGAAAAAGTGCCAAAAATGCATAACGATACGCTCTTACCAATTAAATTTTTCTTGTTTGAAGTGAAACAGAATAGCATCATTTAAAAAGCAGTCCCCATTCAACTGCTGGTTAACGGAGCTCTTGGCAATTTTTTTACAGTTACTGGTTGTGCTGAGGAAAGGCCGTTGATTATGTTTGAAAAAAAATGATAACTTGTGCAATAGGTGAGATTCCTCTCAATTTTTCCCATGGCCTGAAACACAGAATGGATATCAAAGGGAAGCAGAGATGTCACTGTCCAGCATTCCTGTAGCGTATCTTTCCCACTGGCAGAAGACTCACAGTTTTCAGTTTCGTCGCAAAGAATGCCAGGCATTCGCGTTTCTTCCACTCCAAGAGCTTTTATCGTCTGCAGCGTAAATTTTTCTGCACATTATCATAACATTTTCCTGTCTCTTAAGATCGACTAAGGAGAATTTATGAGCAAATTAATTTTGATTTTCTATCTGCTGCAGAAAGAGCAATTTTAAGAAATACTGATTTGAAAAAAATTGTGGTAGACGAAGAACCAGAGAATTTAGGGACTACTTGAAGATGTTCATCTTTTTGCGTTATTCTTCTCGACTCTTCCGCCTTCTCATCTCGCCTGTAACAACTCTCATGAAATTACCAGACCAACAAAAACACTGGAATTTCAACTCTACTGTTCGACTGTGCTTATTCTTCGAATTGTGAGTACTTAATTGACCACATACTATAAATTCAGTGGAAGTGTATACTCCTTAATATCAATTTAGAAGTTAATGCGGCTCTCACTGTTAAAGGAATAATTTGCGAAATGATTTTCCTGAATAATAATTATATTTGTTCAAACTATTGATAGTACTTTTATTTTCCTATTAAAGATTAAATTCAAACCTCACAAATAAAATTTATTCTAAATCTACGCATTCGATTTGGCTGATATTTATGCTATATGCATTAGATTGATCATGAGTGGTTTTATTTTTTTAATTCACTTCAATACGCTTCATCTTTCTCCTCTTTATTTGTTTCATTGTCTTTGAAACTCCAGCTATGATAAGAAGGGATTAGTGAGTTGAACATCGAGGAGGTTTGCTACATTGGAAGTTTGGTTTTGAACGAGTCTACAGTTAGAGAGAAAGAGAGTTGAGCAGCCAAAGTAGAAAGAGAAGAAAAGAGTTGGTTAGTGGATAGCTTGTAAGTTACAACAGTTAGCGTTACATATGGATCGACTTATACAAACATTTCGAAACTTGAATTCATTATGGTCCAGCCATATTTTATTGTTATTATCGCTTTATTCAAATTTAATTGAGATGTAATAAGTTGGTTGGACATGCTGTAGATTATTTAGCGCCCGTTGGTCGGGGATCGGTTGAGTGGAGAGAAGAGAAGGGATGAGAAAGACACGAGAAGGCTGGAATGATAGAGGAGAAGAGTGAAAAAAGAGGAATATGATGGAGAAAGGATCGATGGCAAGCAGCGGGGAACAGCGATCGAAGTCATAATACGAGTGAGTGAGGCCATCAGTTGGTTAATAGCGACCGAATGAAGGTACCACGTAGTCCACGTAGCTGGCTGGTAATGAATACATTTTTGTTTTAGTGGGTTATAGACTGTCAGCTATTGACATGTGAGGGGGGGTGGGTGGTGTAGTGTGAGTTAGAGTTGGCAGCGTTTATTCCCATCGTTGTCTCCGTAAAAGAGCAAGAAGAGAGTTGTGGCATCTCGCGGGGGGCGGTGAAGTCGAGGTGGCTGCCTGTGGAAACCCACACGATACCGCTAAATTATTTCCTCACATAGCAGACCATTACATAATGTGATCATATTTAAAAACAAATGCATAAAATATGTTGCGCCTGTAATTTATAGCCGAGCGACGGGCATAAATTACCTCTGCTTCGATCGTCACTCGCCTGCTCGTCTTTCTCTCCCTTCCACCAATTTTCTTGCTCCGCAGCCTTTCTCTTTCTCCTCATGCCGTTGGGTGGTCGCCTCCGCCACCTCCCCCAATTATCCCAGCCTAATCATAAATTAATATTGACCTCTAAAGCCCCGAGTAGATCTCATTAATAAATAAAACGCTCTGCTATCTCTCTCTCTCTCTCTCTCTCTCTCTCTCTCTCTCTCTCTCTCCACCCGCACTCACGATCCGTGTATCCATTTCTAAGCAGCACCACCATCAGCAGCACGAGTCTCAATCACCACGGACCGGCTTCGCTACAATGTTGTATCTCTCAAATAACATATCTCCTCATTGTAGCCTCAGAGCTGAATAATAATAGCAGACACAGCTACGAGAACATTAATACTTTTCTTCTTATTTTATGCTTTTAGTGCCTTTAGATCATCTCAAAGTCTTATTGATTACATTTACATTATATTTAAGAGACGACTTGCAATTTATTTCAATAGAAAATATATAATCATGTCGAGTTAAGGTCGTAGAATACACAGTTATTGATATAAAAAACGTAGATATTTTTCTGTGTACAATATTACATGATAGAAACTTTTTTTATTTCCAGCTATATTGTGTTACTATTGCTATCATTGTGTTCCAATCATCTAGACTTTTCAACTGCTTCAGACTTTTCTTTCTATAAAAAATACTTTCTACCCCTGGTTTATGCTGAAATCTGTTAAGACCATAACATTGACTAATTAGATATAGGCTAATATATTATATCTTACCGAACAATATATTATATGTTATAGAGTTTCCAATTAACCTAGTTGTTGTTCAAGTCTACTCCATAACATAATATTCCTAATTTCTATATGTTTGAAGTTATACATGTCATATATTATTTAATTTTTACCGAATATAATAAATTGATTGTAACAGAAAGTGGCATTCATTTTTGATTGGAATAGAAAGAAATCAGATTTCCCGACCCAATTTACCAAACTTTCTGAAATATTTTACAGTAAACGTTTTTGATTATTGAGATGATCCAAACCCAAGGAATATTCAACTCCCAAGTCCATGGAATATATTATAAGCCTTAAAAAAAGGCTAATATAGGCTTTCATTCATCACTGATTGTAATGAATTTAAAGGTTGAGTAATCAATTTCTTGTAATCTGCAATAATTACTAGCCGCAGAGAATATTCTGATCACACACTTAATGGATCCCCGTTAGGAGGGAGCATTGAATAAGAATTTGAATGGGATGAGAAAAGGTCGATGCGCTCTGCTACTTTGTTGGAGCGGGTAAAAAAGTAGGCGCTCGATTGCATTTGCAATAGCTGCTTTCAGGAAAGCGCAATATCTGTTTGTGAAATTGAGTAGATAGCGTGGTGGGGTCTGCATTTCAAAGCGTTCACAGGCCCGTTTAAGGAAGATTCAATTTGTCACGTAAATGTCGTATTTATGTTGAAGCTGAGCGCCAACATACTACTAATTAGTTTTAGTAGCATTTAAATAGGATCCACAGTCTTAAGCGAGCTGCTTTTTGCTGGACAGCTTTTTTTCGTAAAGCCAGTCGCTAATACGATTCAAGTGGCGACTTATCTCGACTAACCAGCCGGAAGGAGAAAGCTTGGGAAGTGAAATCGTGGAAAGGTGACAAAGAGAAGCTGAGCGGCTGAGAAAGGATAGAAACAAAAACTAGTCATTTAATTACGCACTTTACATAGTAAACGGGAAGAATAAGAAGATCCTAAGTTCTCACTCCTTCTTGCCTTACCACCCACTTACGTTGCTCACGCAAACCTTATGAACTCGAGTCGTGAACAGAATGAATCCCTCCTTCTCCACTTCATCACTCTGCTCCTCTCCATCCCCTTCCTAATCAAGCAGCGACCATCAGAGCCTGAACTGGCTGAGACCAAGGTGTCATAATTACAACCCACGTAGCTAATTGGCTAAGCATTAGGCTGCCGCACCCCCAACACGGCGATAATTCAGCTGCAGCAACATCTCAATTTATTCTGGACAAGGGAGTTTAATAGTCGATACCTCTCAAATGCACCTCCAGCCAGCCGAGATCCATACAGCGGAGCATTCAAGTACAAACACACTCCTAATTGGTTGGTAAGCTTGTCAGATTGAATATTGAGTGGAAGCAAACCTTCATACATATTTTAATGGAGAGAATTAATTAGTAGAATTTAAAAGTGTGCTAACTTTTTAGTTTTCATTGTGCAACAAAGCAATATAAGTGAAAGAGCCTGCGTCATATTAGGAGATCAAGAATCCATTTAAGTTATTCAAGACCTTGAAATAATAATACCTTAATAATAATAAGTCCTTATTGGAATTGTTTGATGAAAAAAATTATTGGCATTGGAGTTAATAATCTGAAGTATTGAGAAAGAAATATTTAGTATTTTGGGATGTCATTGTTCAACAGACTTACAGAAGAAAAGTATTCACATATTTCGCAATGTTCTAGAAATCATTACGAATTATTCACTACTCTCTATGAATGAAAAATGTCATTCACTATATTGTGATGACTGAAAGGAACTGATATTATAATTTGACGCTGTTTTCAATAATTTGGACTTTAAAGCAATCCTGTTTTTTATAAACACAGATTAGTACTCCTTCCCATTCTGCTGACACCCCCCTTCCGTTTTCTCTTATTTTGCCGAGAAGGCCGAAGAAATCCTGGCATTGACACTTCTACTGCAAGATATTTTTTACAATTTACGATTGGAGTTACAATATAAACCATTGGTTGTCGGTGTGCATCATCAAATAAATGATACAGTAATAAATCTGGGGTTACATGATTAAAATTGTGGTTTCATCAGTAAAACTTTTCTCCATTAAATCAGATAACTAGTCTCAACCAATAATTAATTCGTACATTCTAAGATTTAGAAAACGGATGAATTAAAAGATTCATGTGGAAAGATCAAAGATTTATTCAATAACTTTATTATCATTGTAAAAGTCAAGCATACAAGCATGGTTGCAAAAAGCTTCTATCCTATTCAGTTTGTAATTGAAGTTGAAATATGAAAAATCGTCAATTCTTGTGATGATAAGGAAAGCTGTCTAATTCATAATAATCAATTGGGTATGACCACAATATTATCATTCTATTTTTTTCGCTTTTGATCAGTTGAAACAAGATTATTAATATTAACTAATACTATGATCATTAAAGCTACTTCTATCAATGATAATCATAACATGATAACAATAATTTCGTACAAACTAAATAAAAGTGAAAGACTTGGTTTTTTTAAACAGCTTGAGACTTTCTCGTATTCTTTCTTCTAAATTCTTTTTTATTACAGGAATTTAGTATTTGTGAATTTCTCATTTATTCATGTTTCAAAAAAATATTATATTGCTAAGGTGTGAAATGATGAATTTTTAAAAGAAAATTTAATAAGTTGAATTCAGTAGCCTCTTGTTGGTCTTTGAACATTAGAGGGTAGAGTCGTCGTAGTATTTGAATTATCAAGTTTTCTCTCATAGATTATTCTGAAATGAGTTATGCTTCCCAATAAATGTATCGAATTTTCTTAGTGTCAATTTTTTCATCTTAAAACGCACTTTTATAGTTGAAAAACACTTACTCCGAGTTCGAGTAAATTAGATGAACCTAGAAAATTGAGCATAAAGTTGAAATATGACATTCCACCTTAATATTTTTTTTATTTAATCATCTTAACGTCATTCTAATGGATATAGAATGAGAGTTGATTTGAGAAACATCTACTCTTCAACCAATATTTGAAAATAGTTGATCATTCTCTAATTTTCTCAGGTATATCAATTAAGTAATCCCTAATCAGGTATCAGTAATTGAAATAAAATCATTGGACTGAATTATCAAGTTTTCTCTCATAGATTATTCTGAAATGAGTTATGCTTCCCAATAAATGTATCGAATTTTCTTAGTGTCAATTTTTTCATCTTAAAACGCACTTTTATAGTTGAAAAACACTTACTCCGAGTTCGAGTAAATTAGATGAACCTTCATCCTATTCATTTCGATCTGGTGTTGATCAGACAAACTTTTGTTGAAGACTCAAAAAAGTTGATGAGAATGATTATACTATTCGAAAAACTAATTAAAAGTGTTTTGACTACAAAAGTGCTTCTAGTGTTTGAACTCCTTAAGTTACTAGTGGAGGAGGATGGATATACAATGCAATGTCTATTATCAAATAATCTACAAGATCATTCTCTTTCATGGATTGTGGTTTTTACAAATTAATATCAACTCACTCCATGTCCACTAACATTCATTGTTGTAGAAATTAGCTTGTGGAGAGGTTAATTCCCAAACAATTTAAATTAATTTTCTTATTAAATTGATTATTTACTTTTGGCGTTTCAACAGAATCAATAGTCTAAAAGTTTGAAGTTGAAAATATGTTACTCGATTTATCATACTCAAATAATAAATAATAAATGTATAAAGATTTGTTCAAGATAAGAAAGTGAATCTTGATTATTACAAGAGTAATGCATTCAGTTTAAAAATCATCCGTAGACAATAACCTTCTAGAGTTCCCTGGATGGAACGATGGATTATCAGAACTTTTCAAGTAAAATTTAAAACTTCCTAGGTAATAGACTCCTGGTGAGTTATTACTATGAGTAAAGTGTAAATATAGTGGCAAGTGTAAACAATCACTTTTTATACTTTATTTACAAAGATTTTCTCTATTTATATCACTTTTTAGCATTTGAGGACAGAGAGAAGGTAAGTCAGTGACAAGTGAGAAAAACTAAATTTGAAAGTTATCTAGAATTCTAGATGATTTGTATTACTACTTACATTCATGACACAAATGGGCTCTGTTCAAAGACTTTTCAGATTTAGTTGACAGAAAGTAGGCAAGTCAGAAACTATTCTCAATTTTAAATTTTTCATAAGGTTATCTTTTGATAATTTATTTTGCTAACAACGATTATAATCACTTAAATGTGCTCTATTCAATCACTTTTTAGCATTTGTGAAGAAGTATTGTTGAGTTAGAATGTTATGAAGTTAAGTGAAAAAAAACTAATTCTTAATTTCAGTTTAATGTCAGATAAAATTTGTATTGGTATCAAAGTCTATGACATGAATATGTGCAGTTCAATAAAGTTTTTGAGAAGTATGGAGTGACGAGCCGGTAGAGAATCAATAGTTAGTGAGCGTTGGCAGTCAGTGGCAAGTGTGAACGGTGCGCCGCTGCAAACAGGTGCTGCAGGTGACCTCACAACACCACTTGAAGCGGCACTTGCAGTTGACGCGTTGGCGGACGGCGCGCGACTCGAAGCCGCGACCGCAGCAGAGCAGCTGGCAGCCGCCGACTCCCGGCGAGGTGGCATTGCAGGTGCGGCCTTGCGTGCCCAGCGACCCGGTGCGCCGGTCTGGACGACAGAAGTCGGGCGACTCCTCATGGTAGACGAGATCGGTGCGGGCGGGCGCCTTGATGGTGGCACCCTCGGGCACGAACCGGTGCCCGTCGTTGCTGGGGATCACCTTGGCGGCACCGTCAAACCGCTCCTTCAGCCGGTTACCCACCTCTCGGAACGCCGGCATCTTGCGCCAGCACGTGCGTAGTGTGCACGAACCCGACAGCCCGTGGCATTTGCACTCCGTACGCATGAAGTTCTTCACCGACTTCACCCAAAACAAAATTCAGTAAATAAATTCCTCAATAAAATTTATTCCGTTTATTACCAAAATCGTAAAATCCGAAATTCATGAAGAGAAATATTGATGAATAAGTCTAACAAAATCACTTTACCCAAAACAAACTTCAATAAAATTCTGTAGCCTAAATAAGTTCCTATATATATATAAAAGCGAAATGGCACTGATTCATTCATTCATCACCAGAGCTAAAAATCCACTGAACCGAATGCGTTCAAATTTGGCAGGCATGTTCACTTGGACGTTTAGAAGTGCACTAAGAACGGATTTTAAAAAAATTTCAAGGAGACGCCAAATATTTTAGTTTTCCTAGAGTTTTTCGGCGTTTTCCTCATTTTTTCGAAAAACCAATCGGTAGAAAATATTGATATTTGGTGGGCAGGTTCAGATAAGGTCTAGAAATGTTGTGTTAAAATATTTATCTACAGGTGTATTGAAAAATTCCTATTTCAGTTTTACAATTGAAATCGAAATGACTAACATTTCAAAACTGAATCTCAGAACCGTGTCGTAATGAACGTTTTTCGATACAGGAGGAACTCTTCGATACAGTCCAAATTCCACTTTATGATACATTCCTTGTTTTGTTCCGAAATCAGGTGATAAAAAGTAAACAGTGTTCAACTAACCTCAAAATCAAAACTGCAACTGGGATTGAGTAGCCTACCAGTACTTTTTTGTCAATATTTCAATTTACATATTTGAATATTTAACTAATGTGAATAGTCCAAAGTTTAAATAGTTTAATATACTACTAACTTTGTTAGTGAATATGTTAATAACTTTCAACTCGCTTCGCTCGTGGCTCTAACTTACATCTCACCTCATGCTATAAAGGCTCCCATTATACAACCGTTGCATAAACTACTATTTTGAAATCCGTTCAAGATTACGCCAGTAATCAGGTTTTAAAAATTGTAGATGTGTTGCGGGTTGCATATCTTCCGCCTTGATACGACCAATCCTAAATGTAAATTCAATGGTTCAGCGAGATTATAGATGAACTAGTTTGGAAGATATTAAATCAAGTTTCAAACTATGTCCGATATACCTCCCAAGGTTACGCTTAATATTAGCGGTTTACTATTTTTTTGAATTTTTAGTTTTTCTTAGATTTTTCTAGAACAAATTGGCAGAAAATGTTGAAATTAGGTCAAAATTAGGTAAACAGGTCCAGATTAGGTGTAGAAATGCTGTGCTCAATAAATTTTGAATCCCTTCTGAACGGAATTTGCAGGCGAGTCTGTTTGTCTAAGCTGACACTGACAGAGGTTTTGCAGGGGAGCGAAGCGAGCCTGTTTGACTCACTTGCACTGCCTATACTGCCGGGGGTCCTGGCTAGGCGGAGAAGGCGAGCGAAGCGAGCCTGCTGGCTAGTTGATAAATAAGTCCAACAAAATCACTTTACCCAAAACAAAATTCAATAGAATTCAGTGAATAAGTTCCTCAAAAAAATTTATTCCGATTATTGCCAAAATCGTTATATTCGGAATTGTCAAAGAGTAGTAGAGTAGTATTGATAAATTAGTCCATCATTTCTAGAATATTAGTAGAATAGTAGAATATAATAATCATTTCTTGATCTCATGCCTTGTGTAATGACTGTCTAATTAGAATAAATGTAATTAAATTTTCATATTCATTAGAATTAACTAGTCTTACCAAAATCAATATTCAATTGATGATGTACAATTACATTTTATTTCATCGAGTAATGTATTCTATTGTCACTATTGTACGCTAAATTATGTAAAAGGCATGATTACAATCAGGAAAGCTAGTAGCCTGCACATGTTGAACAGTCAAATGTTTCTCTATTCGTGAATTATATTTTCTATAGTAAATTATTATAAAGCGTTTCCCGAGTTCTATTCATATTAATCTTTTTTCAATAATTCTCTCAGACATTGCTCTTGTTGGAAGAATCTTCATGTTTCACTTGAAATTTCACCAGAGAAATTAAATATGATAGGCTCATCAAATGAACAAGATGTAAGTAAAAAATTCTAATCACTTTCTTAGAGAGGAAAGCTATTTTTCTGAGGTTG
This sequence comes from Sogatella furcifera, assembly GCA_017141385.1. NCBI lineage: Eukaryota > Metazoa > Arthropoda > Insecta > Hemiptera > Delphacidae > Sogatella > Sogatella furcifera. Next base: position 34,305,691 of record CM029547.1, on the reverse strand, counting down.
GAATGACGATTACCCACCTTTTTCATGAACAGTGGCCTAATTTACTGTATTAAAGAGTTTCAAAGCTTGAAAAAAATGAGAATTCTGCTGTATTTAAGAGAAGACGACCTGTGATTGCTTGAGTGAGAAAAATTAGCGGCTAGTATTTGCTAAGGATGGTCGTGAAGGAGTGTTGTTAAAGATATTATAAAAATAAAAAAAATATGGGCGAACTTGAGAAATAAAGAAGACAGATAAAAATCGTCGGCTTGAAAGAAATACATTATATGAATGTAAGCAGTGTTTTAAAGCTGTGATGAGAAGGAGGCAACACTACATACGTTTACATCAAACATTATTGCTGGCTTAAAAAGGTGCTGAAGCCAGAGGCGAGAAAATAGTCCCAGCTACGTCTTCTTCGGCTTTATTCCCGCGCTCAAATATCTTGTCGTGTAACGCGTTTGTCGTCTTTTTGTCATTTCGTGGTATTTTCTTTTATTTGAGAGGTGACTCGTCATGGAACGTGATGTGCGTACAACATTTGGCGTAAGATGACGCTCACTCACGCGCATGAGCTACCACGACATTATGAGAGCTTTAATGATTTAAACGTGGCTGAGAAGTTTAGCAACACCTTCAAACTTAGGCCTACGTCTTCAAAATTTCAACTACAAGATTCAACAGTAGGTTCAATATTTTAATCCTATAATGTGGGATACTTGCGCTTATCTCATTTGAGGTTGGTTGTGTGAGTTCTCAACTATCTAAGAGGGATAATTAGGCCTATTATAAAAAGAGCATAAGCTTTCGAATGTGATAAGATGAATACTGAATGCACTATTCCATCATACTCTATCAGGACGAATAGATAAATAAATAAATAAGTCTCGGAAATGAATTAATTTAAAGCTTGCCGAGAATTACAGCCTGCGGGAAAAATAATTTATCACCTCATTAATCACCCTCGCATTCTCTATTACCCACAGACAAGCAAATATGCTTATGATAACATCATCCGCTATAAAAAAATAGTAATGGATAATAATTTTCCAATAATAAGTAAATGATAATCTTACCAATCGTCCAGCGTCATTGTTGTGTAGTTTGACCAATGATTTGATGTCAGTCCGTTTCCGATAAGGAGCGTCTAGGAAAGCCCGCGACTTTCGATATCCATAGTTGACATTGTCACCGCATCCTCCCCACTCCCAATCGGTTTCCATGGAAACGCCATGGTTCACTTCTGCGGGCGCAGAACGACTACTTATCACAGTGCCTTGGCCGGCAGCACCTACTGCCAATAAAAACAAAGAATAATAGCCTACAAGTAGGATGGTTGTAGAGAAAAAGAGACTAATGTAATTTTCCGCCATATAGAAGCGAACTTTTTCCTTTAGGTAACATTGTAGAATCAGTTTCTCAAGAAATGGCTCCGGGAAAAAATTGTGAGGTGAAATGAGGTTTCCCAATTTCAACGTTGAATTAACTGTGGGTAAACTAATCATAGAAAATTGAGCATAAAGTTGAAATATGACATTCCACCTTAATATTTTTTTTATTTAATCTTCTTAACGTCATTCTAATGGATATAGAATGAGAGTTGATTTGAGAAACATCTACTCTTCAACCAATATTTGAAAATAGTTGATCATTCTCTAATTTTCTCAGGTATATCAATTAAGTAATCCCTAATCAGGTATCAGTAATTGAAATAAAATCATTGGACTGCTCTATGCATTTGAATAACTTGAAAACGTGTTCATTACTTCACAGTATTATTTATGATGACTACCTCAATTATATATTTGAAAGATATTTATTTTATATATTTATAGATATTTATGAAGATATTTTTTATATTAAGAATTATATTTCCAATATATTAATTTTAAATTTATTTTTTATATATAAAGAATATGTTTGGACTCTCTTCTCTTCAAATGAGCTGAAGTCTGAAGTAAATAATCGCATGATTTACAAGGAAAACTTAAAATAAGGTATAAGGCATATTGCTTTCTATTTTTGCACTGGAGCTATTTCGCTATTTTGAAGGGATACTGACTTATTCTCATAAATGTGAATGATATCTGTCTTTCAGCCCCAACCTACAGAACCATCCTTCAACGCTATGTAATAAATCATTCAAAAATTTTGTACGAAAGTGAAATCTTGAAGCTATATTAGATTACCAACTCCTCATAGAAGCACTTGTTTGTGAATTTTAATTATTTTGAGAAAACTCACTTCTCACCTTTTTTCGATTTATCACAGCTACATTCAATGAGATCACCCATCGTACAGGCCCGGGTCACTGAGAACGTCATGCCAGCCGACATTATTGCTGTCACGAAGCTGCTTTCTCGTGTATCTACAATCACAAACAGAGAAGATTCCACATGTTTCACCATCACAATTTAATCTATTATACCCGTTGTTGTAATCACAGAATATTGTCAATTTTTCTTCAAATTTGAAAAATAGTTGTTTACAGTTCCTAGACATATTTGAATCAAAAGTTGTTTTACTGATTCATTTGACTATAATATCTCTGTAGTTTGCCTCCAATATTCATCATCCATGGAGTGAGAAACCCTCAAGGACTCGCTTCTGGGCCAAGTGCAACCGATCTGCTTAGTGATCAATACAGTCCGTAACACTTTTCTCTCTCACTTATTATATAATTCGAGCAATTTATTATTGCTTGCCTGTTTAAAGTTGAAAGATAAGCAGCAATGAAGCAAAATAACTCATGAAGAAACGAGATTCCAATTATTTCTGTTATCCGTTCAGTACTATTGCAACCTGTTTCCTAGGCACGGCTCTTCAGGCTACAGAGGTACCACTGAATGAAACTATGCAATGATAAGCAACTACACGGAAGCGTACTTTTCATTCCTAACCAACCTTTTGCGTATAAAAGATAATATTGCATTAATATAAGACGATCCTACTAGATACCGTGTAATAGGTGGAAACCGTATGTGAAACGTACGTTAAGCATTTCTCGGTCTCATGGAAACGGCAGATAATTCATGCTCAGTGATAAAATTCGCATCTGAAAAAGCCACATCAAAAAGCCATTCCAAACAGAAAAAGCAAAATGCAGATAATTGTAGGTACTCTGAAGGCATGCGGTGGAATCGTAAGGGGAGAAGTACAACTGAATGATTTATTTATTGTGTAGCTTGCTAGTTCATCTCACTCACTCTTATAGGCTCACTTGCACAAACATTTAATTATTCTTTCATATTATTCCAGTTCATTTAATTCACTTTCGGATACTTTTAAGCACTTAATTTTTTATTCATTTTGCTGTCGATAGCAATCAAAGTACCTCATGCACGCCAGGAGTGAACCCAGAATTTTTCCAGGGGAGATTTATTTTTTCGGGGGATTCACCATCTTGTAATATATCATAAACCTTTCACAATATCTCACCTGCGATATACTCATACCCACTCAATCCCTCTTGTATTTGCCCCTGATCCCTATAGCTTTTTTATATTAGAACTACTCGTATTTTCTGTCAGTATGTCTTACATACAAATACGTGTCTTTATCCAAGGTGACTTGCTTCTATCACCCCATGTTCTTCAATTTACGAGAATACTTATAGGTTATATTAGGATATAACCTATGTATATCTCTATGCTTGTCGACTCCTCACTTTCTTTTAGGATGAAAAAGAGAGAGAAAGAAAGAGAAAGAGTGAGAAATGCTGGTATTGAGATGTAATTTCTGAGACAATTCCTTTCTCAATATAACTCGGCGTTTAGATCTTAAATCTCCATTACAATCAATTTATTATTTGAAATGTTAGTATCAATTCTCTTATTGTAAACATTTTAGTAGAAAATAGTTAGTGTTCATCCGTCTATTACGAATAATACTAGAATTTAATAAATAGTTTGACCGTCTAAAAAAAGTATTTGAATCAAACCATTAAACAATTATTATAATAATGGACAGTCGATCATCAATCCCATTTCTGATCCCATAAAGTTTGATCATGTCAGAGTTAGTGTGTTACAGTTACCAAGATTCCAAATCAAGAAGCTCTGACTTGATTCTCAAAACAAGTCATTCTCACCGCAGGAGGGCATGTTTTCTCGTGATGTAAACTCCCATTCCGTCTACTATAGATATCATAAACTCTCTTATAACGCGAGAGAGTGATAGCTCTTGGCAAATGCCATAAATAAGTAATTGTTGACAATACTCCTCTTGAGACAGACTACTGTCATAAGAAGCTAGCATTTTCATTAAGTAAATAAGAAATAGTGGCTGATTCCGGAAGGTAAACACGTACAAATTTCCCAGTAGTAGAATCCAGATGCCTGAAAATAACGAAATCTTTTTGATTGATGAACACCAGGTTTCTGGTGATAACGTAAGCCGTCTTCCCGCTGGTAAAATGCAGGAGCTGTTTGTTTTTATATTTAGTATCTGTTAACAGCACTTCCAGCCCAGTTTCAACGCAAGCAAACAGATTGATACACATTGTTGATCGAAGATAATCAAAATATGTTATTTTATTGGTTGAAGTTGTCTATATTTACATAGTTAGCTCGATGACAGGTAAAGATCCAAAAGAGGTTGAATAGCATTGCGTTGAATTGCTCCAAATTGCAGTAAATTCGGGTATAACCGGTCAATTCACGGAAATAAAAAGTAATAATCAAGAATTTTTCATTCTCTCTACATCATTGTGCAATGATAGTTTAGTACAGCTTGAAATACTGTGATAATAAGTGGGATAATAAGATCGCTGATTCTGTATCGCTCTTCACTGAAATAAACATTATACAATCGCCATGAAATTCAAACTTAAGTTAATAAAGTTCCATGGTAATTTATTTCTAAAACAATGAATAATTTCCAATTCCAGAACTTATTTTCAAATGAGAAATTCAATTATGCTGCAGGATTGGAGGAAAAAATACTTCTGAAGAATGATCCTGATAACTAATCTATGTTTCCTATTCCAAATAATAATCACAGAATCCTTTTCAATTATTTTTTTATTTAAGCATTACATTTTTCGACTACTTAGATTCATTTTCAAATGCAATTAATGTGTTCATTCGCATTAAAAAAAGTAGTCGAAGCATGTAATGCATATCACAGCATGGAACTGAAATAAAAAATAATTGAAAAGCGTACCGTCATTATTATTTTTTAAATAAGGAAACAGTGATGAAAGTAGCCCAAATATGAAGGAAACCTATTCTATATACATTTCTGTTACTCTACTATTATGTGAAATTAGATATAACTTTCAACTATTTTGGGTGATTAAAACCAAATTAAGTCAATCGAAGTATGATAAATGAAATTCATCATGTTTGAATATCCAAGGATCATGCTGCTGATGATGTAAAGGCTAATCTACCTCGAAGCAAGACTTTTCTGATGCTCCTGCGTGCAGTGGTGCAGTTCCAGCGGCGATCCCTGAACTGGAACTGACACTCTCGTGTGCCGAGCTGAATGCCGCGCGAGATTTCCTTTAGCAGCGCTGGCTCGTTTCTACAGATTTCGGCCACTTTTCCTTTCAGTCTTCTAGTCTTCTTACAAATAAGGGTGGGATCCATTACCATCTGGCTATTTACAGTCCTGCGAACAGAAAAATTTGATTCGATAAAAATTAATCTGGATTACTTTATTAGGCTTCGAATAATTAGAATAATATTCATTATGATTCATGGTTGGGCTTATATTCTCAATTTTTAGATGTCATGGTCAATAGCATCAGATACTTATCTGATTCGGAGGATTATGTGAGGAACCTTCCGCGGGGTCTGGGGAGTATGGAATATCCCCACGCGGAGGGGGCGTCAGGGGGTACACCCCCGGAAAACTTTGGAAAAATGTAACTGGAAAATTGTGTTTTATACAATCTAGAGTTTAAAACCTGATCATTTTTTGTAATTTGAATCTATAGTTCCTAATTGGATTTATTGATTAAATATACAGTGTTTCAGGAGAAATGAGCAATATTTCTCAGGAAGATTCCTTACACAAAGTAGAGAAAAACGTTCCATGAGACTCACCCCCCAAAAACGCTCTGTTATCGAAATAACAATGGCGGAAAATTGACATTTTTCAAAAAAATATTAATTTTTCTAATTTTTAGAGGCCTTTTTGGGTTTTACAATAATTAAATCCTATTGGAATTATCAAATTCTATATTTATTATGTAGAATTAGCTGTGCAGCTCAATGAAACCTGTTAGAAGTTTATAACTCCAATGGTTGTTGAAATAGTTGGAAAAAAATGCTGAAACACAATTTTTCAACAATTGAGGGTATAACTGGATATGAATAATAAATTTGTATTTTTAATAAATGGAAGTTGGAGAGATTCCAATTCTGAAGCAAAGTTGGAAGGTGGTGATTGTGCAGATCCCAAATCTCAGAAATCGCGATCAAAAATTAGACAAAACATAGCACAAGTGGAAAATCAGTGTTTAGTGGCGATTTTTTTATTTTTTATCGAAAATAAACCTAAACCTAACCCAAGCCTCAACCTAGAATAAATAGAGCTTCCGAAAATAAATATTTTTTGAAAAATGTCAATTTTTCGCCACTGTTATCTTGGTAACGAAGCGTTTTTAGGGGTGAGTATCACGGAACGTTTATCTCTACTTGGTGTAAGGAATTAACCTAAGAAGTATTGCACATTCCTCCTTAAAAATTCTTTATAAACTTCTCTTCTATGTGGCCAGTGGCACTTGTTATCCTCAATTTAGAAATAAATACGCAATTTTTTTGTCCTGGGATTTTGGGGGGGTGGGAATTGCCCCGGTTCCTCCCCTTGGATCCGCCACTGCTTTATAGTACGGTGCAATTAGTTGAAAAAAAAGACCGAACCTCAACATCCAAAGAGGAAGGACGATTCCTATGCCAACTTGCTCTATACAATCCCTTTATTGTTTGGTAGAAAGTTACACCCTTCTGAGCGTCGGGTTTCTGGGGAACGGGGGTGAAAGGTGCAAAATTTCAGTTTTTCGTGAATTGTAGCCGAAGCAAGAGTCGGACGAAAAAATTCCATGCATGTTTCTTCTAGAGAACAAAATTTGGAAGAGATTGAGACCAATTACATCTCTGTATCATTAAGTGTTTCCAAGCTACAGTTTTTGAAAACTCCATATATTTTTTCCACAGTAATTATTTCGTTGCTTTGAAAGTTAGTAACTTGAATTGGAAACACTTGCATCCGTATTTCAAAATCCATCTCGGTAAAATTCATTCCTCTTTAATTTGAGACCAAATTCACACTTCTATGTTCAGTGGTTCATGTGCTACAAAGATTAAAAAAAACCTTACACCCCAAAAACCCCCATACCAAAATTACATTTTATCATACAAAAGGGGCTGTATAGAACAAGTTGGTATAGGAGTCGTCCTTTCTCTTTGGATGTTGAGGTTCGAGTTTAATTGCACCATACTATTAGTGTATTCAGAGGTCAAACCGATTTTGTAATGCACTAAAATAATAGGCAACCACGTTCTAAGAATTACTAGTAGGTCATGTTTTTCAAAGTTAATTCAGAAATTGTATAGAAAATGTAATTCATTTTTTTTAATTATTTTATATATTTTGATTTTTTTTATTAATTTGCCGCCTTGAAAATTTACCGCTCTAGGCTGCAGCCTACTTAGCCTATTTAGAAATACGGCCCTGCTTATCATAATACAGTATTATTTACATAGGCATTCATTTGATCTCAAAAGGGGAATCATTTAATTTGACTTCCTTCAAAATAGATAACGTCCCAATGGTTCAATTTTATTCAATTTGCCTTCAATAGCGGCCGTTTGTGATAATTATACTTCCCAGTTTACTGACTCTATGTTCAAGTGGTAATGAAATTAGTTTTGAATGGAATTGAGTTAAGCTTGTGGCGTTCCTCATCATTGAAAGTGTCACAAGAATTCGACTGGTGATGCTCAGCCGATGCTCATAATATCCAGATGAGGAAGGTGATCCTGAATACACACTCGTAGGAATAACAAGTAAGAGGCCCCGTACAAACATGGCGACAACTGCAACACGCTCTTTCACTCTCTCTCCTTCCTTCTTTCTTTCTCTCTCCTCTCGGGCCATGATAATGGTCTCACAAGCTAAGTGGTTTAAAAATATTTGATGTTTTCACAGCATAAAATGTTAAATAAATCTTCTCAAAGAGCTGGGACTAGAGAAGACTAGTATACCGATCAGATGGGGACGCTATGTTTGCGTGTTTGTTTGTGAGCCTTTCGAGATTCCGTGTTAAAACCACCTGTGAACGGACCAGTTTGAATAGGATCGACTCACTCCACTCTTCAATGTTTCACTCCCGCCTCTTCCTCTATTGCTATTGTTCTTACAATCAAATACCGCTAATATACAAGCAATAGTCAAGTTCACTATAGTACAAGCCTGGAATCCTGGTATCCTGGAATCGATTGAACCGTTTGAGAAGGACTTGTTTTCAAGTTCTAAAATACCGTATACCCTGAAGAATTGTTCATGAGTTATCTATGTGCTACCTATTTAATAAGAGTGCATTCATGGTGGATTTATTTGAGATTTAAATGAAGTTCATTAAATAATTTGCTCACTTCCATTCATCTCGTTGTGCTTGATTTCTGATATAATAGAGTAACTAGATTCAAATAATAAGAACTAAATAAAATAATAAATAACTAGATCCAATCGTTGGAGGAGTGATAAAGCGCCGGTCTGATAACCAGATGGACTCTGATTTGAGGCAAAATTCTTTGACCACATCAGCAGCACAATCTCATAAATATGGCCACCCCGTCTTTCGGAGGAGGCGATATGAGCCGTCGATCCCGACCACTTAAAAATCATGATCATCCAACATCCATCATCCATCTCATTACCCACGCACAAGCATATGAGCTCATGTGGGCTTCACACTCATGAAACAAAACAAAACTATGAATAAGATATCATCATAGTGCAGTAAGTGCAGAAAACTTAGTTTATTTGAATCTTGGATCAGGGAAATCGACTTTCAGTAAACGTCTTCCAACAAGATCAATTACAGATAGCAGAGAGTAACAGAAATGGAATCACAAGAGAGAAGCATTAAGGAGTCTATACCCTATTCCTCAAGCTCAAACAAAAATAGCTACCTGCACATGCAAAAAATTTTTTTATTTCGTCTCAAGTGATCGTGAATAGGGTATAGTATGAATTGGTGAAAAGTGAAGAAAACAGATATCATCTCTTAAAAAATAATGTTGCTTCAAGATCACAGAATGTTTTAAATAGAGAGACTGTTTTTCATTAATTGTGAATTCAAATTACCACAACGATCATGTATATTATATGACAGAAGATTGGAATAAGGTTTTATCATTTGAGGTGAACCGGTGATCCTATTTGTATGGTCACTCCTGCTTATTGCAAATTCCTATGAGAGCAGAACAACACTAATTGGAAACTGCCTTCTCGTTAAAGTTTTATGCTAATTACTTTTATTAACCCGTGAAATATTAATTTCCAAAGCAACTCTATTTTTTAGAGAGCTTGAAATCAACAAGATTAGAAACACTTATAGGAGTTATTGTTTACGCCAGTTACTGATCCAGACTGTCGCCGATGTAACTGCTTTATGTTCCAGATTTTCACACCGAATTCATTATCGAGTCTATGCTTCATTTGCTACGTGGAGTTTACAACTGTTCTTTCGATTCACCACGTGTTTTTGCCTACATGAGCTCTATAACCATTTCAAAAGAATTGAAAGTTTGAAAGTTTAGTGTTGTGTTCACATAACAGTTTCACTGAAGACAAATACATTGATTTAGTAGAGATTTAGTAGAGACAGTTGATTTACTTTCTTCTACAAAGATTTAGTAGCCTATTCCATATTTATCGTATCTGTCTGAATGTGATACAGTTCTTTAGTTAAATTTAAATCAAATTCATTAAGAGTACCAGTATAGCACCAGTAGTATTGACTGAGCCAGCTCTTATCTACTTTCAAATCTAAAATGATTTTAGGTCTGGATCAAATGATAGATGAATTAATAAACTAGGAGAAGTTAGCATTCACCCTCTTCTTATAATTTTGGGAATAAACAACAAGGAAGGCCTCCAAATTATAATCTATTTCCATTGTTATGTCAATATCATATTAATTGTTAATATGAAGAATGTAGAATATAATTTCCTATTTTACTCCAACGTAATGAATGATTATGATTGTGAAACTACAAACAAAACATAAGTAATTTGTCTCTCCACTTCAAGAAAGCATCCATGGATTCCAAACGCCTCTTAACCTTACTGTCCAACTATCCAACTCGAAAACCATTTTCTCATGTTTAAAGATATTTCTGAATCCAAAGTGCTGAATGAAACTATGAGGGGAAATTTTGTTTGGAATTTTAGTTTTTAGCCCCCTAAAATATTCAGCTGCAAAGGCTAAGTAGCTGAAAAGTGAATGATGATCGGTAAGACCTTTTCGAGCATAAAAGTGTCACAACGGGATTTCTGGTTGGAAAACTTTGAAAAGAAGAGACTCCATTAACAAGCGACTTGGGAACTGAATCGGTTCCCTCCTGGGGGCGGGAAGAGGTGGTGGAGGAGATTCTGATTCAATGGAATGGACCATACAATACGAGAGGGTTTCTTTTGCTGTGTGAATGGATAAGTTACAGTTGGAAGGACTTGATTAAAGAAAACGAGTAGGCTGCTGGGATGTTGAGAAAATTTAGTATTGTGAAGCTGGCTTTGGGAAATGTTGATGCACGGAGCTCAGTATTTTTGTAAAAACACAATCAGCTTGAAGGCTACTGACAGTGGCACCCTACCAAGAATTTCATTTTATCTGATTATCATGCATGATATTGAAAGTTGATCAAGTTCAATTAAAACTTTTTCATGCCAAAATGAATTACTTCGGCTTAGCTCTGGTTCCACTCTAAGGGGGGTTCGATCTCAAAAGGTGTCAAAATGTAAAGAGTCCACAGTTGGAAACTATGAGAGTTATTGCATTGATATTTTTGAATCGAAATAAAATCGGAGTGGGGTCAATGTGAGCTGGGATTGGATGGTTAAAACTTCAAGACCATCAATTTCTGAGTAGGTAGAATTTGGTTAGATGATCAATCGAATCAATGTAGAAAAAAGTGTAACAGCAAATTTTTATTGGAAATGCCTTGCTGTGATTTTCATTTGCTCAATTTAGGGATTCAGGTCATTAGGGGTACAGAACACAGTATATAAATTTGATTTCCAACAAATATAATTCTTTTAATTCCATTATGAATTTTAAAAAAAACCTGATATGATAGAATAATGAGAAAAAACTTCAAATCTTGATCTTCATTAATATTCATTCATCAATTTTTTTTGTCACAGAAGAAAAATGTTTGTATTTTCAGCCCTTTTCGCTTAATATGAACCTTTCTAAATTCTAAATCGATCAGTTACTTCGAATTATCTTTTCTTCGAGTTGAAAACTTTGGGTAAAACAAAATTTTTCACACAACCTGAAAATTCGGACAATTTATTATGTGACTAAATTAGGAATAGGAGAAGTTTTGGGCAATAGCCTGTTTTTTCCTTCCGCATTTTGTATATTTGTAAATGAAAAAATTTTGAGACTGATGCGGATGGATGAAAGGTGACGAATTTTGCTGGCATTATTACTTTTTTGCAGATGATGCCCACATAAGCATTTTAGCATGTGCGTGTTTAATGGATAATGAGTGCGAAGGTGAATGATGAGGTGGAAAATAGCCATGTCTACTGGGTCTCGAACCAGCGGCAGTGCTAATACCTACCTACTCATTATTTTTTCTCTATGATCAGGCGTCTTACTGAAAAAATCTTATTTGATTGAATGCCATCAGCCTGATTTGTATGCCATTTGTAATTAATGTTGAGTTACTTTTATTCTGTGAGTGATGCCGAGATTGGCAAAGGGCGAATGTAGAAAATTTTTCGTACTCGCAGTCTCGCATACAGGAACTAGAAAGGGCATTTCTAGTTCATCTATGGCTCTAGTAAATCGTAATCAAAAATAAATAACGTTACCGTTTTAAATAAAAAATCATAATTTTGTAATTTCCAATAAAATAATAGTCTAAGTTACGTTATACCTCTAGCTAGACGATATTTTGCTATGCCGATCCGTAGTTTTCTAAGATAAGGAATAAGGATAAAATAACTTCAATCTTAGATGTCACCGCGATAATATGATAGAATTATTGGAAGAACTGTTGTTGAAATTGAAAGATTCATAATAATAAAGAAATTATGAGTACAGTTCATTTTTTTCCTACTTTGAAAAACAACGCAACAAGTGAACTTGTAGTTTCAGAAGTGCAGAGTCGTGTTGTTATTGTACTGCATATAGACACGAGTGACTAAAAGAGCAGCGCGGAGCTCGTTTCTTATACACTATCTCACGGCTATCCATTGCATGGCCTGTTGGTCTAGGGGTATGATTCTCGCTTCGGGTGCGAGAGGTCCCGGGTTCAAATCCCGGACAGGCCCACCTTTTTTGACAGCGTATTTCCGACTAAAAAATGATCACTGATATTTTATAGACTAATTTGTTAACTTTTCCGCAGAAAATTCGGTATTTTTATTAAAAAAATTTTGACACGCTAATCTGGTGTATTAAAGTAAACTAAATTTAAACTGTAGAATCTCGCTTTATAGTGAAAATCTAGAATCTGGCATCTTGTAAATTATTATTTCATTACTTTTTTAATAAATCAATCTAATCCTTACTTATTTTGTAAAGTCTTTATTATGGAAATTCTGTATTCTTTCTAATAAAAAATTATAAAAATAGACTATTCTATAATACGGCAAATGACCTGATTTTTTGCTTAGAGGAAAAAATAATTAAATATTTGAGAATAATTTGTATTTTTAAAAAGTGTGATGAAATCAAGGTTTTTCCCTCTAATTGGTAAACTTAGCTAACAATTGGTTAGCTTGAATTGTTTTGTTTCTTATCTTGGGATAAGAAACTCTGAATACTCTGATACTCTGATGCACTGATAACACTGATACTCTGAATTTGTATCACAAAATACAATAAGTATTTACAATATTATAATATAAATGATAATATTATTGAAAAATATTTTGAAATTTTCAACAGAAAAAACATGAACAAAAAATTAAGTGGCAATAAATTGAGAAACAACTTTCCAGGTTTACAAATTAATTGCATTTAAAACAATAGGGATTCAGTTAATATTTTCATACTACATTCCACTTTCTATTTCCTGGCTTCCTGCTTTTACATTATCGTCTCATTCTCTTCCCTTTTCCATCATAATCATAAATATTTTATTTTTCTCATCTTCTTAGCATCATTATAATTATAAAATCTCTCATGTATAGATGCTTAGTTGCTGCGACTAAGTGTTAGTTTTTTGGTGAATGATATACAATACCCATCAATATTATTAATTTACTTTTTGGGTTGGCTACTCAGCACGGATTACCTATAAGAATACCTACTTCCTATACGGATTATGCGTTTCAAAAAATATCCAACTGTGAGTAAAATGCTTCAAGGATAACATTAGTATTTTTAAGGTAATTATCAAACCTTATTATCCGAAAATCCTCATTATTATTATTCCTATAATTAGAATCAATTAACCTCATTGATGAACAGATGATCAATTCAATTATTTGGTTCTTCATTCTATTCAATTGGAGCTTCAGAGTATCCAATCAATGGTTTAAGAACAAATGAATTAAAATTTTCAACTGGTTTATCAAGGTAATAATAATATATATTCGTGTGACCTGGCTGGCTCAGGTCTGGTGTCAGAGTTTTCAGGTCGCTCCTGATCAATTTCAGGGCCTCTGACATGACTTAACGACTGTTTTTAGGCAGCCGGGATCGACGGCTTAACGTGTCCATCCGAAACACGGGAGAGTGGCCTGAGAAAAATTCCTGGTCTGACCTGGGTTTGAACCCGGGACCTTTGGGTTGCAACGCCAGCGCTCTACCCACTCAGCTACGCCACCCCTCCGTTTATCAAGGTAATCATTGAGCAACACATGAATATAAATTACTCTGGTGCTTGGATCCATAAAAATTATGCTACGTAAGATGAGAAGCCATGATATAGCTGATATATAAAGTTTATCTCAATGTTAGAAGTAAGAAGTGAATCTAGATTATGAATTTGAGATTTTTATGATTATTTTGAAGGTCAATACTGTAAAAGCTGCAAGTGGTGTTGAGTTAATCGTATTTGAGCCGAACGATAACTTTGAATGGTAATTTATAATGTTAATAGGCTGTAAACAAGTTCTCACTTCATTAGGGAAATGCAGACCGGAATAATTTACGATGAAGCCATTTGATTGGCTCTTCGCAGATCTTAAACTTATTGTCAACCGTTTCTTACTTATAGTTCCCAAATCAACTAGCCAAAAAGCATCAATCAATCCTAATAATGATTTATAAAAGCTGTAACGTTAGCCTCAATCTAGGATGACAGTTATCAACAAATATTTTCTGATTCTAATATTTCTTCTATATTCATTTCAGATATACCTAGTCTGTCCAAGCAAAGAAGACATTCCGGATAGATGGAAAAATGACTCCAGATCGGTCAATATTGCTTTAAAAATTACAAATTCAGTCACAAATTGTAGATCACAATATTTCCTACAGTTTGATACCAATGCAGAAATAACTTTTGAACCAATATTGACCGAGCATGAGTTACTTCCCCATTTTGCCAGTGTCTTCTTTGCTTGGACAAACTACCATATTCGCAGCTTAATTTTTTTTCACTCATTAGTCCATAATCCTTAAAAAGCTTATTTTTTAGTTGGAATTCTGCCCTGGAGTATTCACGTGCAATGCAAGATACACGGAAGTAATATGCGGAAATCTCATTTTAGAGTAAAATTTATCATTCGTGTTGGAAAATCAATAAAATGGTAAACAGAAATATATTATTCACCTACTCGCGTGAGCTTTTCAGTGGTATGTTTGGTTTTTGAGCCCCACACCAATGGCTAGACTAATGACCCAGTAACATTTGGACGTTCTGGCACTTGGAGGCCAATGAAACTCCTTTTCATTTAGTAGGTTGACAAGTGTAGCTACACAAAGACGGTGCTCAGCCTTTCAAATTCTTGAAAGCTATTGATCGAAGCTAGCCTCTTACATTTCTGTTAACTTCCAAGTTGCATGTCCGTGATAGCTATGTGATTCATTTGTGTCACAACGTATCGATTGGTGGCTGAAGGGTTCACCTTCAAATAAGGGTAGAGAAGGTCCTTGTGGTAGAATTTCAGTTTGTCTCCTTCCATTCATCAGAAATGCAATTAGTGTTATTTAATTTGCTAGAATTGCAGCTTGTCTCTTCTATTTTGTTGAGTTTGTGAGCAATAACACAAAACACAGGAACCCCTGCCAAGTTTAAGTTTTAGCCGCCTTGATCCTTGTACGTGCTACAAAATAAATTTTGTAGTCTACAAAAATCCTACAGTTTACAGAATAATTTGACTAATTTGAATTTTCATTCTCATTTATTCATGTATAAAGATAATTGATTTTTTAAGGAAGAATAATTAGATATTGGCAGTACAATTTTAAGAATTTATAATTAAAAAATTTTCAATTTTGGCAGAACTGTTTAATAGTAATAACAGTTTTTTGAACAGTTTCATTCAATGAATCTCGCTTGCTATTTAGTACAGTGGTCAATATTTGCAGTTGAAGTAGTCCTTTGTCTATTCATATAGCAATAGTTGGAGATTCAAATTAATTACTATTATATATAATAAATTTCTCTTATCAATTCCGATAGATTTGCATCTATCGGTTTCTATCGATTTGCAAATTAGATAACGGTGTTCCCGAGCTACGCAAGCCTTCATCAAAACCTCAAACCCCATTTTTCATAACCCCATTTTTTACATTTCAGTTGAAGATAATCTCGATTCCAAACACTTTTGCTGATTCTATCAGAGATAATAAATGTATTACTTATCTCAGGCCCAGCATTGATCTCAGTAATGATGAATATTCTTCTATTACATTATTTATTGGATAGGAAGATAGGCTATCACATAAAGAATAAAATGAAAATATCCTTTATCGGGCAGAGTTAGGACTAGGAAGTCATTTCTACCACTCAACCTTAGAGAATGAATTATTAGAATAGCTGTCATTATATTTTTTTCGAAAACTAAAAGCTGAAATTATTATTCATATTTAATGACTGTAAAATTATTAAATAAAGTTGTGTAAGGTAAACAAGTATTAATTGAACATTGAAGCTTCTATCACTTTCCAGGTGAAAATATATTTCTCTAACATAACATGTTCATCTTTTTTTAGGCTTAGTTTAAGTTGTTTACATACGTACAAGAAATGCTTAGAGTTGAATGTTTTAAGCTGATAATGAAGCACGAGTAAACTTGTAGAGGTCTAGAGTACAGTAATAAAATTACTTCAAATTGGCGTTGACACATGTCAAAGGTGTTAGAGGTGGTGATTGAAGGTAAGTATACTAGAGCGGATATTGTAAAATGAGCTGTGTGTTGCCTCATTACACAAAACCTATTTTATTATATTTAACAAAGATGTTATAGGATAACGAATAGTGTCATTATTTGTGAAAATAATTAGAGCCTATTTCCAAGGCTCAACTTGCCTTCATGTAAATATCCATTCATGGATAAGAGCTCAACATCCGTTTCCTCCTTGGAGATATATAACTTAATAATGCTCAATATTTTTCTTTTATCTTTCTTGCACATACAAAACTCTCAATCACTCGCTCTTTTCTCTTTGAACTCCATCCGCTTGCTCAATCTACTATCTCTTATTCTTTTTACAACGTATTTCTGTTCATCCGTGATTTCTTCCAATTCCCTGACCTTATGCACTGAACCGACACATATTATAGTTTACTTATGATCAGAACTAATTGGACATTAAAATCACAGCAGTGAGCATTTAGCCAATTATTTTATATCTCTATGCTTTCTGAAATATGGATTTGAATCAATAATAGACTTATTATAACAGGTTTATTGTGATAACATAAACATATTTCATTAAATATTATCACTACTCGCCCAGAAAATATTTTTTAGTATTAATGTTATAACTGAAGCTGTCACAATGAAGCCCTCAGATCCAACACTATAAAATTAGTTTTTCTTCATTCTAATTTTATTATTGTCATTATTTTATCCAGTCAGCCTATGAGCTCGTGTGGGCTCCACCCTTTGAGAAACAAAACAAAAAAAAAAACAGTCTAAATATTATTTTCAATCTTTTTGATTTTGAGAACATAAAGATTGTTGGATGAATAATATATCCAAAAGTTTATCAGAATGAAGCAATGCATAGAAAACTGAAATCGTTTCGCATGAGCATTAGAATGAACAGTAACAGCTTCAGATTTGACATCTACCTTTTTAATTGATGCCGCTTCTCTTTCAAATTGACAACGTTAATTGAGGGGGTTTTGCAACACATAACAGCGTGCAAATTAATTTGAAAGTATTTAACTTCCGAAAGCACCAAAATCATTGCTAGCCTATGACAAATATTCAACATGTAATCGACGAAGCTCTCGATCCGAAGAATACTAATAGATCCTATCTTGTATGCCTGATCTGGACATGAGCTTTCCAGAGAGAATTTTTCCTCCTGAGACTCAAGTGATTCACTCTTTTTCATTTCTATAACTTTTATGAAATAACATATTCATAATGAATGAATGTGGATTCTCATAAATTGACATTTGCTAACATAGTATGGCTTTGTCTGATTCAAGTCCAGTTGAAATCGTCATGTGATGTTCCATTTTCCAGTCATGTCACAAAGTTCTAAATATTGAAATGTTGAGTGAAGTTGTAGAAGTTGAGTTGTGAGTGAGCTGTTTCATGTTCTATTGTGTTATGGACCATATCATTTGATTTCGGTTCTAATATTGTCAACGATGAAAAAATCTTAATGTTTGTTCATACAGTGAATAAATTAATTCAATTGATAAGTTGATTATCGAGTTTCAATACAATAGAGTCAGTCAGTGTGAAGCGAAACTAAAAAAGTCAATACATATCTTCATGGCAATCGGTAATACTGGAAAAGTTTGTCCATAATATTATTTCATGCACGCCAAGCCACGACAACTAAATAACTGAAACCTCTCCATCTTGACCAAATCATTTATATTACCCAAAGCTGAACATAATAATCTGTTGGAATGTTTTTGGGATGGAAAACGAACCTGGAGATTAGTGATCAAGTGATCATTCAATGTTGGGAATATTCATAGGAAACTCTACCCAGATAGTATGATTTGAAAATAAGCTCTAAAAATAATAATACTCAAGTTAATCATAGGCTATAGAGCATCAACCATGAAGACTCAAACTAGATAATTTATTGCAATGTTTATTAGATGTTGCCCATGAAAATAGTATGATAGAATACAAATAATGACACATTGAGCATAAAATAATTGGAAAAATATAACCTAGAGAGTATAATTTTGTTATCTAACCTCAAATATTCTTATCCCAAAATAGCAAAGTGCCTATAGCCAACAAGAAGTAAGAGGAGGAAAAATATTACTTCCACCACCTAATCTCACAAATATAGAACGTACATAACCTCAAAAATTCCAAACCTAGGACATATTGCCACTGAAATAGTGGAGGGGGTTTAGAGGAAGACGTTTTCCCACTCAAATCTTGACGTGTGTATGTGTGCGTGTGTCTGAATAAGGAAAAGCTATGGTGGTTGGTAGA
Organism: Sogatella furcifera; assembly: GCA_017141385.1. Lineage (NCBI taxonomy): Eukaryota > Metazoa > Arthropoda > Insecta > Hemiptera > Delphacidae > Sogatella > Sogatella furcifera. The sequence continues at coordinate 34,286,926 of CM029547.1, read as the reverse complement.
GGTAACATGCAGCACCCCCCACCCCAAATGCAGCACTAACCTAAGTCAACTAGAGTGCTGTGCGTACGTTACCATGAGTCGTTGGGGGTGGGCGTGATAGCGAGCATCGCGACGACGAGAGCTAGCGGCAAGCAGCGCATATCGCGCCATGTGGCCCGCGGCCGCCTATCCAGTTGGCTGCTGCTGCTGCTTCTATGCTGCTCCTGTAGTTGCCTGTTCACAGTCCACGCCCGCACTGAAGCTCACGCTGCCACCGCCGGCCGATCCCTACCTTCCCTCCTCCCTCCCACCCCACTCACTACCACCAACCACCACCCCCACGCCCATCCATCATGCTAATAATTTATTTGAAATTTATTTGAAGGCGACGGCAGCACAGCGCGTTGGAGGCGGCAGACATCCGAGCGAGTGGATGTGCTGCCCCCTTCAGTTTATACTTGCAATCGCGCTGGACGCTCGTCACTCATCACCTACGAAAAGGCAACCCTCATTCTGATAGCCATTAATGTTATTGTACAGCTTCTTTATTTTGGTTTATTTCTATAGATGAAGATCTAATGTTAGAAAATAAAATAAAAATAATTCATACTTCCAAAATACAGTCACAATGTAGTAGGCTAAGGCTACATTCGTTCAGTAAACTAGAATGAAATGATTGTTCAGTTGTTTTTCTTCTCAATTTTTTGAACAGTGTTTTAAACTTGTTGACATAGTATTATTTGTTTTTTAGTAACATACACTCGTACTGATTGAATTAATTGAACTGACATTATATTGCATACAACAAATATATTATTTAAAACTTTAAAATATTTGTCCAAAGATTTTCCAGGAGACATCTAAAAAGCCATAGATAATTTATAAATAAAAATCACAAAATTTGAATAGTATACTTATTCCTTTTAATAATTCAAACGCATATATTCAATTAATGTTTGACGATATAATAATGATTTTATTAGATAATAAAGCATTCAAGGATCAGGAAGCCTCAAATATCAATTCCGAAGTACGCAGTGAACAAGAACTATCCACTTCAGGAAATCTTTGAATAGATCAAACTCTCAATTATTATTTTAGTCTCCTTCCTACCTGGGTATGGGCTTTCTAGATGGCAAAGTTGTTTCAAACATTGAGATTATCTCTCAATCCATAGAGAAAGAGTGTAGATAGGACTAAGGAGTATGTGAGAGGGAACTAAAATATTTTTTGAAAGTAGAAGATGATATGGAGGGAAGCAATGGTGGGAAGATACGTGGGGAGAGAGTGTGATGGAGGGCATGAGAATGATGATCGGTGGAAGGCAGTAGAAGAGGGTAGTCAGATGAGTGTGAATAGCGGGGAGTATCATAGAGGCATTACATGTCTGTTGACAGATGTGAAAGAGCCATTATTATATGGGGGCCAGTGTAGCCTGATGCTATCTCAATCAGATTGTGTCCTTCCCAGATTAAAGCCGAAAAGGTTTGTGTGAGTCGACTCGCTCGAGTGATTCAAATAGTGTGATAGTCACTGGTCTGACCTCTCTTCATATTATTATTATTATTGCTATGCCGCCTGTTCCTGTCACAAATATAGTTTGGTCGCAGTGCTGTAAACGCCCCTACCTGCCTTACGAACATGTCCAACAATAAAAATGTCAGCACCCCATTAAAACATCATCACTCATCCTTCACTCGTCCATCAGCTATGGTTCAACACGACGTCCACTTGATTTGTTTTCACAATCATTTCATTTACTCTGCTTCAATCATGTGCTTCTCGTAAAATTATTATTTATTATCTCATTGAAAAATCTCATTAACTACATACGTACTAGGATTTCAAATTAAAATTCGATATTTTATAATAATTTTTTCCCCAATTCACTGAAAATACAAATACACAAACTTGAATACATCATACAAACAAAACTTTTAACCATTCACCTAAGAACAAAGAATGATTTGTAAAAATGAATAAGCTAGTAAGTGTATGATAAGCTGTGATGATAGGTCTATACCACCATTATGCATCTACAAAATCTTCAAACTTCAGAATATTATCTCCTTGCTGTAAGCATGAATAATTCTCAACGCAAGCAAGTAGGAGTGATTATTGTGATTATTTAAAGTGAATTTCTAAACTTAAAAATAATTTTGATGGTTCCTGAAGGTCCAATTATTTCTCTTGATGACTTATTAATTTTTACTATTCAAGCTTTCTATCGCATTGATATATCACGTAATGATGTCGTTTATGAGTTGATCAATCGCATTAATATTGTCACACACATATAAGCTTATGTTATCGCTCGTGAGCACCATCCTAGAAAACATTGTTCAAGGATTGTGAATAGGAATTGAAAGGATCCTGTTCAGTTTAGAGGTTGAGCAGCAGCCTATTCAGAATGCAGCTGGGCACGAGGAGATGTCGAAAGCACAGACCTAGGCGATTATAAGCAGGGGAATCATCCACTTGTTTTGTCGATTGCCAATGGTATCTCTAGTAGACCAACAGATCTCAACAACCGAGGCCGCTTACTTGGTCCAAAGCAGAATTTCCAGGAGGCTGCACAATTATGTGGCCCATCCGTATAGAGTATTACAAGGCTCAGAATAATTATACAGTACCATATAGAGGCATTCTTGTGTCACTCCCCGCGGTCACCATCGTCGCTAAGCCGAGTCCATGGCCGGCGCAAACCGACATCTCTTCGCCCACCGCTATACCATCCAACTAAGTTGCTCACAACAAAATGCACCTCCTTGTTTGGCCGCATTCATTCATGCTCGAAAGCCATAAACAACTTCATTTCTCGTCAAATGCTGACCGTGAAAGTCTAACCCACTTATTGGTCTAGCTAATCTCTTCTCAATAAATGCATTCACATAAGATTATTCATAGAACAATAGTGGACAGGGTACTGGCGAAGAAGGATTAAAATAATCTATTGTGAAAGATAGCAGTTAACAATGGACCCTAATCTTGGAAGTGTCATGCATGTTCGAACCATTTTGCAAATAATTCCCTGAACTGACGATCAACAAGTTGGATACAAATTTGTACATAATAAGAGTTCACAATCTCCCTACTTATCATCATGGCTTTCAAGTGTTACTGTCCAAACTTCAAACCGTCATTAAAATAAAGAGTTCATTCCATTCATTTATTTCAATCGAGTAATGAAACAATTTATTAATTAACTTTTTTAAATTCATTGATTTACATTTTAAACATCAGAAATACTGTTTAATACTGTTTAATATATATTGGCTCAATTTTCAGTAGTTGAGTGATTTAATATCACATCAATTGTCTTTAATAATCACTAAATTCAAATAGGCATATCCATGGAATTTGGTACATATTATGATTCGGTTGGAAAATCAACTATTGAGTAATGAACAAACGGGAGCGATTGCGAAACTGTCACAGATTTCACTGAAAGTGGTTGTTATTCTTCATCGTCAACTGGATAGTATTTATGCCTTTAATTTACCTGTTATAATTCACAATTTATATACCTACAATAATTTACGCCTTTGATTCTATTCTTTCAAGATAAATACATGATTTAACCGAGATGTATAATGGTATTATATAATGAATGTAATATGGTATTTGTCGGCTCATGGTGGACCCAACCGTCATGAGGCATGTTTTCTGTCTTCTTCACTGGCATTGCTCCTATGGTGCTAAACAGTGAGCAACGAACGCGCGTATTTATTTAGCAAGCTTAGAGCAGCACAATAGCTGATGGGAGGCATTTGTTCAAGCGCGGACCATCACGCGATATTTTATTGCTGCGTCTGACGACGGACGATTGGTTTGCTACCGGTTTTCGACGTATACTCTTATTATCGTTAATATTTCTGGACGGTTGACATTTTAATCGTTTACTTGAGCAACAGCACTTTTCAAATGAGCAAGCCATTGTTCGCTTGCTAACCAGTACTATATCAGAATCACTGTCCGACACATTCCTATTCAAACAACGTTCCAGAAAGAGAGTGTTGTCTTTCTAGAGCTAATGTTCTATTTCTCTCTGTTAGATCTCGATTTCATTCTTCGGATCTCGATCGTCGCTCTCTTCCCCGACAATCAATCAACTGTTTCCTTATCCATGAATACATTCTTATATAGCTGCCTTCTTCATCCCCCTTCCAATTCTTCAAGGTCAATCTATAATTATATTATTATCAATAAGGAAAAAAGAATCTATTATCTCTGGATAGTGGTGTTGACGGGTTTCCAAATTGATTCCATTGAACAGATTTCATCAATATTATTTTTGGATGGTTGATCAAAAACTTTGCCTCATCAAAGATTTTTAATTCATCTTGAACTGAATGCGGACAATAATCCAGTTTGAGTTAGCAAATTCAGCTATTTTTAATATTTATAATAATTTTAATATTCAAATCAATGAATAAATAGCATTGGAAGGAGAACTAGTTGTGCGTTCATAGGAAAGCTGACTGATCAACCCTGATCCTTCATCCTATTAGAAATAAATAAATAAATGGAAGTCGGTTGCAGACTGTTGGGTGAGTTACGGTTGAACTTGACAATGCCAAGTTCAAGGTCGGAGCGCGTCTTCGCGAAACAAAAACGACAGATTCTCGATGTGAGAAGGGGAAGAAGATTGAGTATAAGAAGGAGAAGAACATGTTGCGAAAAAAGCGGTGGGAGATGGCGTGACGCAGGACAGTCAGCAGTCCGTCAAAGTTTTTAGCAGTAAGCTTTCGTTCACGGAATCGGAATGTCACCCGCACTGCATACTCCCCTGCCCCCTGACCAACTCCCCCCTGACACTCAGTCCCCGTACTCCTGAGTGAATCTCGACGCTGATAAATTGCACCCAGTCTCATACGGACGCCCAAGGCCGTTTCATACTCCCCAACCCCATACCTCTCCCCCTCTCAACTGCAACAGTCGACACTTCCCTGTGCAAGACGTGCAGACGTAACGACTACACTCTTCCTTTCTTTTCCTTAATATGGTCAGGTGTAGGACAGGACAATGTGCCCTAACTTCACCTCTACATGTCATTACATCAATCTGTTGTTAAAACATCGGGGAGTTACAGGTGAAACATTGGTGTATAAAGTATCCAGAACGATATTCGGTATTCAGTTTAATGACAATATGGTCGAAAATTGGGAGATTATCTGATACGTTAGCACTTCTTTGTTATTAAATTATGTTGTAATCATTATAACTCAGGAGGCATAACCTACATATTTGGGCTTATTATGAAAAATTGGTTGAAGGACAGTTTTGAGGGTAATCCTGTTGAACCTTTCAGTAAGTATATGAGTAAGTTGATCACAAATAAGTAATCAGATCATTTAAAATTGGAATATTTACTTGTAGCGTTTACGTTTCTGGATTCTCAATTGAATTGACTAGCTTGGATCATGTCCACATATTTAAAAAAATTAATCCGCAGTAGGTTTATGCATTTGAAAATGTGAGATTCCAGATGAATCCATCTAATAGAATCATCATAATCCTATCCAAGCAAGTAAAAATTAAAACTTTATACATTTGTGTAAACTTCATTCATGTAAGAAACCAATCTCGAGCACTGCATACTCAACTATGGATGCTTGATGTAGGTCACTTTACTCATACGGGATATTACTTGGCCGGATGCAAGAAATTAGGAAGGAAATTTCTGTGATGACTGCTTCATGAGTGTTACAAATTTCCTTGTACTCCTGGGCTAGACACTCTAGAGACTCTTCTCTTCTTGTAGCTCTGACTCAATATTTCGACCTTCAAATTCTATTTCATTCTTATTCCATGAGTAAGCTGATGCTTACACAATCGTGACATGTTTATATTAAGGCATTGACAATGAGTTCCTTCCTTAGGAAGTGTTTCCATTATATTAGTAGGTGAGACGTAAATGCTATAAATTATTGGACATATCAGTATATAATTCGACATATAATTTAGCGATAGGTGGGATTGAAAGTTTCATAGAAATTTGTTATGTTTTATTGAATTCATTGTAATACATATTCTATGTAATTCATTCAATAGTATATATATTAATTTGAATAAGAGCATACTTTGGGAATGATATTATTTTATGTATTGGAAAAATTATTCAGAAAACAGGAATTTTTGAAAGCAAGATGAATTTTTATCCGTCTCTTCATGGTCCTATCTCATTCTAAAGAATTATTTCTCATGAAAATCTTTAATTTTTTATTGTCAAATTCTGTGCGTTGAATTCACAAGCCCTCAAGATGCTAACGAAATGAATTGTTTGATATTTTTCAAGCTCATAAAAATATAGCTGATAATTTATCCAAGGTTGAATACTATAGTGAGAAGTAGTAAGTGCGAGAGGCACAATCCATTAAACTCACAAACCGTGTCCGTTTATTTTGTGAGTCTGTGGTCCGACTGGATTTCTATCCGAACTCAAACAGTGATTTATGTTGGAGAGAGAAGAATATCTGATACAATTAGGTGAGCTCTGAATGATACCTTTTTCTATTGTCAATCAAGGTCGCAGTTGAAAATGTTTCCCACAAGTTGAAAAGTGCGAGTAGAAGGCATTTTGTGGCAAGAGGTGTCGGAGTCGGCGGCCCATATCCCTATTATTTGATAATAAAGGTCCGATCGCGGCACTCTCATTCAAAGGTGCAGGCGCTAATATGTGAGAGAGAGGGATGGCGAGCTGAGAAGAACGCAGAGCGAGAAGGATGAGAGCAGGCGGAAAATTGAGAGGGGTTCACCGCCTAATTACAGGGGTACTGTGCCGGCTCGCTGATGATGACTTCATTGCTCTGCCAAAGACCCACCGCCACGCACCCGTTGTACCTGCTCTCGCTCCTTGCTGGGAGGTCTGCCCACTATACACTGGACTTCAACTCCCCCCTGCACTGTTGTCTTACAATACCACCTAATCTTTTCACTCATCTATATTGTAATTATCACACCTAAACATGTAACTGTAGACCTCTGTCGGCCTCCGCCTCCTTCACTTTTTCGTTTACATGCAACACAGACACGAGTTCCGTTGCCGGCGGCCAGATACACTATTTTCGGCAAACTTATCATCACTGACCATATTCATTAAAGGCAATTTTGCAGCTGGGAAATCCCTTCCTTCCTTTTATAGCCCCTTTCAATGTCACTAAAAACACTGACGGATTGAGACTAAGTATTTTTGGTGTTCTCAGAAATACTTTATTGTTATTTGAAATAATCTATTGCTCAATAAGCTTCACAAGACATATAAATATAATTATTATCTGTTTTCAAAAGTAGGCCTACTCTTTCATTTAAAAAGATGCTTTGTAGTTCAAGGATGTAATACATTCTAATAAAGCTCTTTTAATTATCTGTTAGATTGTTTAAGAGAAATGAAGTGAAGAATCAAATCAATGTCTAGACACGGAAGGCCTCACACGTGGCTTTATTGTTCATTCATTCATAATTATTGAAATTAGGTTGTGATTTTCTGTTGCAAATTGTTATTGAATAGGCTACTCTAGCGATAAATTGATGATATTATATTTGGCACACTAGTTTATTACTCTTAATCATTAATTAAGAATATTTAATCACCTGAGTTTCAATTTTTATGCTGATATTCTCAACACATTAGGCAGGCCTCCATGACGAGATCATAACTTTGCTTACCTTGTCTCTCTATAAAGGTAAAAAAAAAATCCCAACAATCCTAAACTCATTATGTTGTACGATGAAAAAATTGTGAAAAATTATCCCCAATACAATATCCTATCTGTTCGTAATATACTTTTTCCTTAATCTTTCAACTTCCTCCCCTTTATTAGAACCACACTTACATCCTACAATACCCTGCCTCTCATCTTATGTACTTTTTTCTAATTAAGTCGAATCAATAGTTAGAACCGTATGTACATAAGTAACCGTAAGTACATACCGGTATCACTTTTTGAGAAACGCTTTGTATCTTTTCAGGTTAAACGGTTGCATTTTTTCCAAACAGACTACAGTGATTGTACCACATTGAATCAACTCTGGAAAAAATGGAAGTTTTTGGAACAAGATTGCTTGTTCGTCAATTCATCTAACCTACATTCCCCTAACCTAAAAATTCATTATTAATTTGTCTACGGATATATTAGCAGTTATTACACCGTATTATCACATGCATGTATGAATCAGTAGAGACGACCTTGCCAATGACGTCACTTATAAGGACCTCACAAGGAGTGCCTGTGGCCAATCTAGCGCTCAGTGCTCGGTAATCGAGTTATGCTAGCCTTTTTCGCCAGCCGCCTGCCTGCCTGCCCGCAGTGAAACTAACGGTGTTGATCATGTTATACAAGTGAATTAGCATGGCTGTTACATATATCCAACCTGTTCGCCGACAGCTAGCAACGAAATTCTTCTTCTAGGGCCTCATTTTTTCGATGAACAGGGCTTGCACCGGTCACCTCGACTTTTCAAAATTCTCATGATGATGTTCTTTCCTGGTCCAGGAAGTTCTATCATTAATATGAATTCCATAATTGGTTGTTAATACTCTTGATAATTGTTACATATACCTTATCATTTTAGTCGGTAATCTCATAATTTTCATTATAGGCCAGCCAAAGCTTATACAGGGTGTTTCAGGAGGAATGTGCAATACTTCTCAGGCTGATTCCTTACACAAAATAGACAAAAAAGTTCCATGGGACCAACCCCCTAAAACGTTTTGTTACCGAGATAACAATGGCGGGAAATTGAGATTTTTCAAATAATACTAATTTTTCTAATTTCTTAGAGGCTTTGGTGAGGTTCAAAAATGATCAATTCCTATGTAAAATTAGCTGAGGAATTCAATGAAACCAGTTCCAAGTTTGTAACTTTAACGGTTATTGAGATAATTGGGAAAAATATGCTAGAAAACGACATTTTTCAACAATAAGGGTTATAACTGGATAAGGAGTCACAAAATTGTATTTTTTATTAATGGAAGTTGAAGAGAGTCGAAATCTTAAGAAAAAGTTAAAAGGCGGCGATTGTGTAAATCTTACCCAAATCTCAAAAATGGCGATCAAAGATCGCAAAATTGATAAAACATATCATCACTAGTGCGATGAATTTGTGTTTAGTAGCGATTTTGCGATTTTTGATAGCTATTTCTGAGATTTGGGTAAGATTTACACAATCGCCGCCATTTAAATTTTTCTTTAGAATCCGACTATCTCCAACTTCCATTAATAAAAAATACAATTTTATGACTCCTCATCCAGTTATAACCCTTATTGTTGAAAAATGTCGTTTTCTAGCATATTTTTCCCAATTATCTCAATAACCGCTAAAGTTACAAACTTGGAACTGTTTTCATTGAATTTCTCAGCTAATTTTACATAGGAATTGATCATTTTAGAACCTCACTCAAGCTTTTAGAAAAATAGAAAAATTAATATATTTTGAAAAATCTCAATTTTCCGCCATTGTTATCTCGGTAACAATGCGTTTTTGGGGGATGGTCCCATGGAAGTTTTTTGTCTACTTGGTGTGAGGAATCAGCCTGAGAAGTATTGCACATCCCTCCTGAAACACCCTGTATATTATCATGATTATAAATATCATGATTGACATTATAGCATGATATTCGCTATCGATTGTGATTGGAAACAAAAATCAACTCAGTTGAACAGAGATTTTATTTCATGAGAAGGTATATATTCTGTTCTTAACAAACTAGCACACTACTGCTTCCGGAGTAGAAAAAGTTTAACAGAATTCGCTACCAATTGCTGTTATCAAAATTATAAACAAAATTCAACTCAGTTCAATAGATATCTCATTAGAAAGTATATTCTGTTTTTAGCCTAGCACACTCCTTCTTCAGAAGCAGAACACGGTAGATAGCGAAGAAAATCAAGAAATTCTTTACTTTCTTATTGTAAGAGCAGATTTTCGAAGTAGCCTACTGATTTAAAAATGTGATCCTTGATCTAGGATTTAGCAGGAGCAACAATAGGATGAATTAGCAGTACTGTATAGGGAATTATTCAAGAGATCTTCATGTGAAACACCTTCAAAATTCCACACCACGAGACTTCTTTGTCCGATATTTTATTTCATCGGCTGGCGAGCTCCCTTCTTCGATTTTATTGCAGTTTTACAGCCCATCAGCTTCTTCATCAGGTGATGGCATTCGAGGGGGGCAATAATTTAGTGTGCCGAGTCCGTATAGTTCATTAGTACCCTAATATTTCCGTGTGTATGTCAGTGTAGTGGGAGGGGGGAGTGTATTATATAATGTAGGTAAATTTTGAGAGAATTATCACGGTTGGAAGGTGGCGTAGATTCGTTCAATTAGCACAGACCACCCTGGGCCTCGCACTGTGAATGGCTTTTATTGCGTTGTCATAGTCAACGTCTCCATCATCTCTCAGCAGCCGCTGTAATGGACCGGACCACGATTGTTTATCGCCTTGCTCTCCACATTATAAAAACACCTTTCTACGAATCTATTATAGACGGCTGATGGTGTCCATTGGTGTCCATTGTCGACGCCGTAAAACGATGACGGTCGGTTGGGGGTGCTCACTTTTACTGCCGTATTATTTACACACTTCCCAAGTGCCTTCGACACCCAGAAACCAAACCTCGCCTTGAGTAGCGATCTAATCACGCGAGAGATGTATTAAGATAGCGGCAGTAAAATGCAAATCCTCCATAAAAGTTATCGACTGCTGCTGGCATGAAGGATGAATTTATTATTTGAGCAAAGTTTGCTCACCTGTACGCTGTAGGTCTCACAGCCAAATGTTATGTAAATAGGAGTATAAAATTTGAATAATTGACCCGTTCCAATTTGGCATGATATCCATCACTGTGTCGAACGTGTAAACTTCTCTCAACAATATTCGCCATTGATTGCTCGATTGCGAACCTTATTCCAGGAAGGTTTCCATTTTGATTAGAAGCTGATTTGACCTCATACTTCCTTTTCCGTTCACATGATAATGTAGTGAAGAAATATCTGTATTAACAATGTTCTTCAAAAAATATCTTTTACGCACAATATCTTCAGGAGAACGAAATATACCAAACAATTTGAATGTTCATTAAATAATTTGCTCACTTCCATTCATCTCGTTGTGCTTGATTTCTGATATCATAGAGTAACTAGATTCAAATAATAAGAACTAAATAAAATAATAAATAACTAGATCCAATCGTTGGAGGAGTGATAAAGCGCCGGTCTGATAACCAGATGGACTCTGATTTGAGGCAAAATTCTTTGACCACATCAGCAGCACAATCACATAAATATGGCCACCCCGTCTTTCGGAGGAGGCGATATGAGCCGTCGATCCCGACTACTTAAAAATCATGATCATCCATCATCCATCATCCATCATCCATCATCCATCTCATTACCCACGCACAAGCATATGAGCTCATGTGGGCTTCACACTCATGAAACAAAACAAAACTATGAATAAGATATCATCATAGTGCAGTAAGTGCAGAAAACTTAGTTTATTTTAATCTTGGATCAGGGAAATCGACTTTCAGTAAACGTCTTCCAACAAGATCAATTACAGATAGCAGAGAGTAACAGAAATGGAAGAATCACAAGAGAGAAGCAGTAAGGAGTCTATACCCTATTCACGATCACTTGAGACGAAATGAACAAACTTTTTGCGCGTGTGTGCGGGTAAAAAGAGGTATTACTTCATACGACGGTCGGCCGCAGTCGAACAGCTGTAGTCAATCACAGTTCTTGGCTTTTCCTCAAGCTCGAACAAAAATAGCTACCTGTACATGCAAAAAGTTTCTTTATTCCGTCTGAAGTGATCGTGAATAGGGTATAGTACAAAATCTTTAATCATCGACAGTTTGCATTACCCAAAATATGAATAGAACTATCGATTAACAATATATTTTCAGATGGATATCAACCTACCTCTACATGAAGAAGCTGAGAAGAAACTATTAACATAATTGAAAATCCATCAGCTACAATATTAAATTCCTGGATATGGATCTTCTTATAAAAAATGAAGAGTATCTTCTTCAAATTTGCTCGATCTATATCACATTTTGGTATTGGTTGCGATGAGTCAATCACAAGATAACGTAAAATCTCTAATGAGAGAGTTTTATTGCGTCTTCATTCGAAAAATGTGATTCTTCTGAGCTGCCTAAGCTGCCTTTGATTTGAAGTTCGACCACCTAGTGTTTCTAATTACTTGAACTTTCATTCTGAGATCTCGACTGGCCCATATTTCATTCGCGGCTTGATAGCTCTCTGCAAGGAACGTTGTGGTTATAACATTTATACTCTATTTCATAAGAAAGTTAGATGTTAACCCTGCAACTTTGTATCCTTCATAAAAATCAACATTTTTCTGTGAATAAAATTAATCACTTTAGCACATGCTCTAGCAAAGCTATAATTACTACATTATTGATTAATCTTTGGAAGTTCATGATACATTTGCTGCAAGACCACACAATTTGTTCAAGTTCTCTAAAAAAAGAATAATTATTGGAATAGAAATTACCATCGTAGGATTGATTCAACCTTCCTATTCTATGATTTATTCTTTTTTTACATAGTTTATTTAACATTGTATCTATTACAAAAAATGTAAAGACAATAAAACCCTTTCAAAGTTGTGATAATAATGTTCGCATTTCTTCCATATTAATAATGAATGAATGAATGAATAATTGGCTTTTATTGTCTCACTTCCAATCATACAAAAAATAAAATAAAATAGAAAATTCAAAGAGCAAGCTTTAACCCATGGTCAACGACCGTCAGGGTGAGTTTTTTTATATTATATTCAACCAAAAAATTCATATTTTATCAGTCTTTAGTTTTTACTTTTTCGTATAATAGTGTTCATTTCACAGTAGACAAACTATCAATTAAACTCAGAAATTAAGAAATGTCTGTACTTCCAAGCACCCACACAGTAAGCCATATTAATAATGTGTCTCCTAAAATCAATCTTCATGAATATTTACATTATAGTCATTATCTCATCAGAGCTTTCTGGTTGACCATGAATATTCAATAAGAAAACCGAGTCTGCAGAAGTAATATAACAGTTTGAACTACTCTGTTGAATGAAGAATGAATAAAATTGACAGAGAGACAAATACTCCGGAATTAATCAATGTAGAGGTTAGATAAATTGATTTGTTTCAAACTATATTCAATTAATAGTGCTCAAAAGAGGGCCCAAAACGATCTAATTGATCTCATCCATGCTTGAAAGTGATTTATTACAAACTAATGAAACGGTTGAGGTCATTTATATTCAAATTAATCCTTTTATGCATTTCACAACCAGATTCAGAAGTTTTTAAGACACCAAAGAGTTGCTCATGCCAACACCGGTTTGTAACTATACTATCAGGTAATAAAGTAGCGATTCTTCAATAAATTAAAATGCAAATCGAAATCATTCTGATCATTTGTTATATTATCTATAAGGTTTTGAATTAACATAGTTATAAAATTGTAAAATAATTCTAATTTCGTAGAAATTCTTCAATCGTTTCTATTCCATCTTCGAATAGCACATCTCCTGAAATATAGTACAGTACTAACTTATTATAGAAAACATAAAGGTTTCATGAACTGCGAAGATTTTCCATGTTAATTCATAAAAACTTAGACTGTCTAGATCTAGATTATTCATAATTTCAACTTGTATTTGTTATTCCAATTATTATGAAAAATACCCATTGGAATTCCTCCAACGATTTTAAATCGCTTACGCTGGTCAATTAGAAATCTCTTTCACAATTTGAAGTAAAAATGGTATAATAGTTATTTATGGAGTAAGTGGAGGTTTATGAAAAGCTGATTAGTGATTCACTCTTATTTTTACTATCACTTCAGTAACAAGCTGCTAGTCAAAAGCTGGTTAAATCTATGGAATATCTTATGATTATTATGCATTCCTATCCAGTGTACTAGAAGCTAGAAGCACGATTTTACATTATCACTGATCAGTCATGAATGAATGCAACCAAAATACGACTTTAGAATTTGAAAAGACATAAATTCCATTTTCCTTCAAGACATTCTAGACTCTGAAATTTCTTTATCAACTCATATTGGTGATTTGTATGCCTATACTGTGAATCAATAACGATGCTTTCAACCATAGTAGAGTCTCAAGGCTAGTTTTTATGGATCTATTGCACTTGAGAAATGAGAATATTCTGCAAAATCAACAGTCAGCTCATGGAGTAATCATTGATCGTGGATATTTCATGTCAATTGATTCAGAACTTGGAGTCATTTTAGAGCTTCTTATCGACCATTCACTTCCATCCTTGAACATATTGCCAGTTTGAAGTTGCTAAAATAGAGAGGCAAATTGCTGGCATTTAAGTGTTCTAGTTGGAGACCATGCATCGTTGCTCCCAATTACTAGAACAATCACATTCAGTTTATTTCCAGTGCAGTAAACAGAGAGCAATAATTGTGAGTTTCAAGTTTGGAGTTGATTCGCCGACTCTGATTTTCCCACCTTTTGGCGCTTAATTGACGTTTCCCCTACCACAAGTCGACACTAAAACGCCAAACAAAAAGATGCTGAATATGAGAGCGATGACTTTTGAAAAATAATAAGCCTGGGAAGACAATAATGGATTAAATAATAACAGTGAGACAGTTCCATGACTGGCACAACCCCAGTCATTCCTCTCACAAACGGCCTCCCCTGACGGGGATCGGGCAATTGTAGCATTTCTCACGCTGTCTGATACACTGCTCTATGATCCACTCTCACAACACACAACAACTATTCATTAGCAGCAGCCATTAGCTTTGCCTATCAAACACTTCTTAGTCTAAATGTCAAATGACCTTTCCAAAGAGTGTAGGTGCCAACAATATTAAGTTTGAGTGTGTTGAAAGTACCTATCTCTCCATTCTGGTCTCTGATCACATTCCTGGCATTGACAGCCCTTAAATTAATATACTTTATAACATAGCTTTGAGTTATTCCCCTCTAGAAGTAGTACAGCCATGAACTTGTTACAATGACTGATGCTCGAAGACCAAGTTCAAGTCGAAATGACGCCATTCGAATAATTAATTAACATCCATTTCGGTTGTTGATCTCTCCTACTTGCACTAACTTACCACTTTTAACATCAACTTTATAATTTTATGAGCTTAGAACTATTGAATGTGAAGGTTTCCTTAACAAAGTTATTCCTTATTGCATCTATTTATTATGCATACCTTTGTTTTCTATTACAAGGTTCTTCTTATAAAAGGGTTGTTTTCTTCTACCTCACACCTAGGTGCCCAAAATCATAAATACTCTCTACAGTAATATTGATACTAGTTCATATTTATAGAATTATGTTTATAGTTTATTCACATTTGATTACCTCCATTGAACATATTTTTTGTTCTCTTAATTAGAGGATTATCAGTAAACCTCTCTCAAATCGCTGGATTATATTGAGATATATCAAACACGTTTTAAGCGATTGTCTGTTTTTTCTCTCCTCAAAATAACATATTATTGTATCTGCACTTATTCGAATAAATATGTGGAGTTATATGAGATTTTTTAGATTACGCCGAATGCGAGAGCGTCTCTTGTAGAGAAAGTTCAATAGATGGAAGCCTGCATTACCTTTTTGCGCTCAAAGTGTGAAAGTATTCTTTGAATAATCAATGTCTATGTATGGGAATGAAATTAGCACTTTTTGGATTAACACCCAACCCATGTTTCTCGGTGGCACCCTGTGGCAATAAAATAGGTAGTTCTTCAAATTGAATTATTTGTAGAAACAGTGTGCATGTGGGTGGGTGAGAGTGTCGACAGGCTGAGATATCAGCTGGTCTTAATGGGCGCATTTTCACCGCTCCCAGGGAGGCCTTCGCCCCCATTGCACCGTGACCGAGAGCGCTGATCGGTTTCAAAGGCTGGCTGTGTGAAAAATTTTTAATAGTGCAATTTGTGTAGCAAATTATGATCACGAGTGTGCGATACCACCTTCGGCTCTTGAGCAGCATTACGCAAAGAAGCACCCTTTGTGTACAGTATGCCACTACAACTGAGGCGAGAAATCTCCGTTCTCAAATGTCGGCAATTGCTAACACGATCAAAGGTCACCGCGATGCATCATACATGGAACGTGCGTGGCCATGCAACCTACTGTTCATGAAATACTATTTGAATAACTTCACGCTTCAGGCCGATCAACAACTTATTACAAGCGGTAATCATCGTGTGCAGTACACGATTGAATAACGATAATAGGCTGTATGTTGGTATGGGAGTGGAGCTGAATGATCTTTTGAGTGATGTGGGTGTTTTACACTCATCTTTTCATGATCAGTAATAAATCGAAAGTGAAACTCGTGAACTTCAAGTTGCATGAACAATTTCTGCCATTTTCATGTTACGCATTGCCTGTTTACATCTTCACACCTCAGGCTACTTGATTATTATCTTCCATCATAACCACAGCTACAAAAAATCAGTAAATTTTATCAGTGATATCAATATAGGCCTATGTCATCATCGTTGAAATTGTTTCGTGTAAAATGTTTACCATTATTTTCATCATATAATATCCTTCATATATTATTTAGAATATTTCTTCACTCCTCAGCAATAGAACTGGAATCTGTGAGTTATACTTTAATTACGGAAAATCCTTCCTCTATTTATTTCAAACTTCACTATTTCTTCACTCACTACAATATAGCCAATACAACTGCCAGTTACTTCCGGGATTAAGGAACAAAAAGTTCAAATATAATCTTTATTACTAGCTTGAACAGGTTATGCTACCTCAACGTGACTGGTTTGAAAAATAAAACAATAGATGCTAACGTCTTCCACAATACAAGAAATTGCTCCAGAGACGAAATTGCAGCAGTGAGATTTGGTTGTGCCCCCGTGAAATAACGTCATCATGCAACCCAGGCAACTCATCAGGCAACTGTAATGAAAGTTTATCACGACTCAAATGTGCACTCGACCACCCATTGAGGTTCAGCCATGACACAAAAAGATTCGACATGAACTCTACCACGTATAGGCCTATAATATATTGTTCACAACTCCACTTTTTGCCATCATTGTTATGTCCTAATGCCTAGTGATATCGGTTAAGGGAATTCAAAATTAAATAACATAATGAAGATTTCAAAATTCATAATTGACTTCATTTTTCAGGAGTAGCTAGCCTATTATTAATTATTTTTAGATTTTCAAGAGGCTTCCTTCCAGTAGATTTCTCTTAGCAAGTGTACAGTTTATAAAGTTTTCATAACGAATTTATTTGTATAAAAAATCTGGTGAGTTCTCTTTTTAAAAAAATGTAGGCTATTTTGTATAATTTCGCAAATAAAATCTATTAGGAATTTTTTCTTGGTTAGTGACAAAGAATTGGATTTCAAAGATTACACTAGCTATCAACCATTTTCAAACTATAGAATTAAAATAAGCTGAAAATTCTAATAGGCATAAATCATTTTAGAAATGTTAAAAGTTTGATGAAAAATAGGAGATCATGGATTATTCTGAATTAAAATTATACCAGTAACATTACTATAAGCTTGGAAAATTTGTGCAATGATTAATAACTTCTGTTTAAATGAAATAACTTTTGTTCCTCGCAGAAGGAAATCTCATAATTTATTTATAATTATTAGAGAAAATTTGGATAGTTTTGTGAAATAAATAACTCAACCCGATTCAGAATCATTAAATGTTCTTGTATATTATAAGTGTTTCTTTGAGATCTGAAATGGGATGATTTTCTGCAGTAAGAATTGAATCGTCGGCTGTAGCAGGTTTTATCACAATATTGATACAATATTCCCAGTAATTGTAATGATGATAATTTTTTTAATGCTTACTTTTTTAACAGCTGAATTCACTAAAAGTTCTCCTTTCAATTATTTTCAATACATTAGCGGCAGTAGTTTTCTATTTCAGCAGTAGTGAACTCCAGACACAAATATCAGAGATTGAATTTAATATTTCTAGAAATTGAGCATGGAAATTCAAAACGGAATTAATTGAATTCGATTCAATGGAAGAGTATCCAGAGTATCCAGAGAAGTGTTCGCGTGAAGGGCAGCTCATTGTAGCGCGCGAAGTCTGATGCGAGAATTGCAATAGGACATGTGCTGCCATCTATCCGAGAACAATATCAATACAAAACGCGGGTGAGCTTTCAACAGCCTCCGCCGGCCGCCCTTCGCCATCACGAGCGGCAACTCATCCCTCTGTAATCCCTACCTTTTGTGAAATACTTTCTATTTAAAGTGTCTTTGTAGTTAATCCCTTGCCAAATAGATTTGAAAAGATTCATCCATTCATTGGGGATATGCATCTAATGTGCCCTTTCCAAAATCATTTAAAATGTTTTCTCTCTATAATAACTATTGTGTCATTGTGTTTACTGGTGTATAGGCACATTCAACAAGTATTACTATATCGTTCCTACACTGATCTATTGTGTCAAACAAGCTCTGCATTCTTGATCCATTGCAATACGAAAACCTAACTATAAAAGGCTTCTATTCATAATTCCTCTGATGCGGTATATAACCATGATAATAATCTATGGAATCATGCAATCATCTATCAAATCTTCACATTCTTTCTCCCTCAAGTTTTTATTTGTTTGGAGTTTACTGACCAACATTCATTGGAACATCATTCTGATAATGTTGATAGAAGATTATAATCGTAATCTTAATTACTCGTCTTTACATTCGTAAATTAAGACCTTCGACATCGAGTCTACATTAATTAAAGGTTTAAGATGTATCGAAATGAGATAAATTATATACTTCAAACCTTATATACAAAAATATAGTCAAATAAATAATTTTTTCTCCCCAATATATTTTTTCGTCTAGTTTTGAATACAATTTCTTAATAGGGAGCTCATTGTTTCTCTCAAGCACTCTATATTGTACTTGATTTAATATGGATTATTTAATTTTACAGATCTTAAATTTTATCTCTCGTGAACATCGCAACTTCAAACTATCGGAGAACACCTCAAGTTCAGTATCTGTTCTAATATCTAATTTGATCTAATGAAATTGTAAATGTTGTCGAGGTAACTTATTTTGATTGTGTTTAGCTTTTATCACGCAAGTGCGAGCAGGGCGAGATCTGTAGATAAATGAAGAGCTGATTCCAATTTTGTTTGAATAATTTTAAACTTAAAATAGTAGCCTATATTGATGGTATAACATGATCGCTTGAAAAATTGTGAATAGTAAGTGGTCTTGCATATTATTGTTAAAATGAAAAATTGCTCTTTTTTTATTCGGTAACATTGAACCACAAACTATAAGCAGATCAGCCTTTCTGCTGACACGCATCTCTCACGAAAATCAGACGAGTTTTCTCCAAATAAATTACAATCAAAGGAGGTCGTGGTGAGAATTCGATAGACCCTCCAATCATAAACAAGCTGATCGAGAGGAGAGGCGCATGTTGGAACGAGCAGCCTGCTGCTTGTGTTTATAATAATTTCCACTTCGTCTGTCTTTTCCACTTCAACGAGTGTAAGCACTTCCAAGTCACTGACATTCAACCATGGGAAGAGAATCGGTCTCAATATACTTGCCAGTGTGTGTTGTGAGAGCATTTGAATAGATTTTGTTTGATATTGCCTGAATTTGATACCGTAATTTAAAATTATGTTTCTTAACATAATGCAGACTGGAGAAAAATTGTGACTCACTCAAGAATAAATATATCTAGGAGTTTCTCTAGAGAGGAATCTAGAGGTTTTTTCCAAATTATATATGAAGCTCAACTCGATTTCTGGATACCTCTAGACACTTTTGGATTATCAAATTTAGTTTGCCAATCAATCAATTCCAATCGACAATCGTTATGATAATATCATGAAACACTGTAGTGTGTCAACTTTGAACAATATGGCCAGTTCGGAAGCTGAATGGCATAAGCCGCAATCTCTTACTGCACACTAAATTTTAATTAATTTATTACATCCTATTGCGCAACAATTCTATTCAATTTTGAGCAATTCAAATCATTGTCATCTATAATTATCTGTTTGCAGATTTTTCAAATCAAATTATTCTTCCATTACAAGAGTAAAAGTGATCTATGGGTAAACTACCTATCAGTACTGATCAACTGCAAAAAATATACCGAAGACGTAAACTATACACTAAATTATTCTTCAAACTTTTTGAACCAAAAGGCCATTCAGTAGGTTCGCCGGTGTAGTGCTTTGCTCAAATAAACAGAAAATAAATTATAATATATAAACAGCAACACAGTGAATAGTTATAAGTTATTCAATGCCAATAATAATTACTATTTTAATTTGCGTTTGAACCTCGGTACAACCAGTAGAAGTATTTGAATTTGAAATTTCAACAAACAATCCTTTTGGAATGTTGGCGATTGAATAAAATTGAATGTTATGATTGCATTTTGTCGTGTTCAGTATCTAATTGCTTGAAATGCATTGCTGGCTGCAGCCGCACTCCTTCAAGTGGAGAACAGAGAACAAGTCCATTACAATATTCTGCGTTGACATTCTCCATGTATTTTTTATTCCAATATACACAGCTCTCAACTAGAATCTAGATTTATTCACTTTTGTTACTGGTAGTTCAATCGAATGACGTGAATCGTGAACTGTTCACCCCAATATACTGGTTATTTATTTATTTTTGTCAATGGCGCAACAGCCCTTGAAGGGCCTAGGCCTACCAGCTGGTTGCCAGTTTCATATTCACCAAACTATACAGTCCGTTCAAGCAAAGGAGACACCTCGGAAAGACGGGAAAACGACTCCAGCCCGGCCAATACCAGCCCAAAAGCTATAAATTCTCGAAAGAACCCACAGCCCCCGAACCAACACCGACCCAGCCGAAGCCATCCCCACCCCGCCAGAATGCCAACCCAGCCCGGACAGAAAATACAGCAGGCGAATAATCATCAACCAGGATAGAGGTAACGTGTGGTTAGCACGTCCATCCTCTCAACCATAAGCCAGTCTTCACAACCAAGTGAAGATGCAGAACACCTCTGAATAACATGCAGTTAATCAGTTAGAGTGTAATGCAACAATTACTATTCCTCCAGAAACGGGAAACGACTGACTGTCTTTACTAACGACAGCCAATCTCCCAAAGGAGGGCTATATACTGGAGGGTTGTACCAGTTTGTAATTCGCGTCATTTGCTATGAAATAATGCATCCCATGAAACGTTCCTACTCCATTTCTATCCACAATAGAAATCCAAATATTACGTTGAGCTCATTGATGATTTATACAAAAAGCTTTATGAGTGTTTAGTTGGTGTGAATGATACATTTGTATTTTGTGATCGTTAAAATTATGTTATCTATGCCATCTTCAAATTGTTGTCACAATAATTTATTCGCGGGTTTTATTCGTGATAATAATTTCATTCATCAAGAAAATTAATATATGATTTCTCCAAGGTTATTAGAGGCAATCAGCTTGTCCATATAAATAGTTTTATAGCTCTACTTTTTGATTACAAAAAATAACAGTATAAAAAGGCGGAAGATTTGAGAGTGGATGTCTTTGTTACATAATTTTCAAAAAATATATTGAAAATTTGAGAACAACATAGAATGTGTTAGACCTATCGATTGTTAAGAACGAATATTCATCACTCCACCGATCAGGTGCAATAACTTTTACTTCATGTTCTACTACAGCTATTGGTTTGAATCAATTCCACGAAACGTTTTCATAGAGGAAGAGAGGAAAAGAGAAATATTCATCTAGGATAACTTAAGAGAGAACTGTAATGATGATGATAATATTTTTCAGCAATCAATAAGGAAGTTTTGTTTAAAATGAGCTAGAAAAAAATGTATTATTCTACTAGGTCATTCTTTAAATTTGTTTAATATGAAACCTTTGTCAATTGGAGATCTCGTAATTTTAGTTGCAATCAAAGTTGGATCTTTAACAGTTGCTGTATTTGGTACAGTGAATTTAATTCATAGTACCTGTTACCAGATATTAACATAATTCATAGTGCCAGATATTAACATAATTCATAGTGTCAGATATCAACATTCAATTTGAATCTCGATATCAATTGATCCTGAAATTTCAAAATAAATTAGTGTGAATTAATGGTGATGAGAAGGGTGGTGTCCAGTGAGGTGAGAGGGGGTGCTTGAGCAGAGGGATGCGAAGCTCTCTTCCGGAAAGAGAGAGCGGTGGGAGGTAGGGAGAGCGGCTGCAGCAGGGAAAGCCTCCTCCCTCCCTCCGCGCGCGTGTGGCGCGCTGCTGTGCTGGCTCTTGCGCCTCCTAGTCAACGTCAAGCTACGCAACGCAACGCTGCTCAATCGCCTCCGTCACCCGGGATAATGCCGACCCGCCAGCCGAGCCGCCACCGCCGCCGCTCCACTAGCAGGGGATGAAGCAAGCGATGCCTGTAACCCTTCTTCTCATCTCTTCCACTTTCCACCTCTTATGGCAAGGGTAAGCACTCACTCAATCTCTCTCACTCGGCTCCCAGGCAAAACTGGTTCCATTATCACCACCGGCGGCCGCTGCCGCCTTATCACACATAACCTTCAAAATGTGCGGATTATCAGTGCGCGAGTGCTCATCTCAATATTTTGTTTCGCGGAAAAGTGACATCTTTTTTTTGACACCCTGGAGAAGTGGCCCTACTTGCAGCAATGATTACTATTTCCAGTAGGTATTTTCTATCAATAATCAATGAAGATTGGTGAAATATTCCATTGAAAGAAAAGTGAAATCTGTATCAGCGATGAATTGATACCCTGAAAAAGTAGCCCTCGTTCTTGCAAGTCCTTTTAGTAGGTATTCTCGTCACTAATACTCCATTACCGATAAAGTATTCACTTTGGATACGATATTCACTTTAACCAATCATTTGAATGGTGAATCGTTTGAACTACTTCATTAGCGATCTTCTGACAGCCCGGATAAGTTTTCATCGTTCTTGTAAGGATTTCTCATTCAAGTAGGTATCCACAATCTCCATTTCTTCTAATCAGAATTGACGCGGGTGAAGCTAGCCTATCAGTGTGTATGATTTTGTGCATTGAGGTGCAGTTTACAGAAGGATTTTGTGGTAAAGGTTATAAAATTCAAAAGGCAGTGAAGTTTGATGATTTGTGGAAATTAAGGAAAAGATAGGTATGATGGAAGTGCCAAATATGTAAACTATTGAACCCGGTCGTTGTAATAATTGATCCCATAGTATAGATTTCAGATTTATTACGAGGTTGATGCCCACATGGATTTTCTGTGGGTGGGTAATGAGAGGAATTGTGATGATTATGATGAGAGATGACGAGTTCTTCTTAGGCGATCGGGACCAACGGCTTATCGTCTCCTTTGAGAGACGAAATTGATACCCTACAAAATGTATTATTGTTGAAAATTGTGGAATAAACTCTCAGTTATGATATGAGTAGTGATATAATATATACTGATTGATATTCTTGAAGTTTTATGATGTAGGTGTTAATAAATTGTAAAACCCCAAACAATAAAAAAATGGTTTAGTCAATTACAATACAGATAGTTTTATGAGAGAAAGTCATTTTTTTATAGAAATTTGGGATGCGGTAGTGAATCATTTTTTTATAATACTTGGAATAATTAAAATAAAGAGATAAATTAACTTAGTGTGTTTTGGTATTGTTTGCGTAAAAACGTCATGAAATATTTACCATACAATTTTACGTCGTTAAGTTTGAGCTATTTCTCAGTAGAGTTGTAGGGAAGGTGGTAGAAGTATCATGCGGTTGTATGATATTTTCAATAAATGTTGATTTCAGTACTCTTTTTTCTTAATAATTCAACTTATTGAGATCTGAATTCATTTAAAACTTTGATAATAGCCCTGAATAAAAGGAAATATTGCATGATGGTCTCTGACAAACATGGATTGAAGAATGAAAGCTCTCCCCAAACTAGTTTCTCATAAATAGGGTATTTTATCCGGGTTTTCTTATCACGATTATTCCTTCCATTAGTTGAACCACTCAATTTTAACTCAAAAGAATAAAGTAACAGTTCGAAAATGTTTATTCTCATAACGTTAGAGGTTTCGGAAAAATGGTTGATAGGGGATGAACATAAATAGTGGATTTGAGCAAACAATGTTGAGAATTATATAAGCATCAAATCAAAAAGCATTGAGCATGAAGAAAGTGTTGGAGTATTTTTTAGTATACAAACTCCCATCTCATTCAATTTTCATTATTCTTTTATTTTAACTTGAAAGATACAATATCCATAACATATTCCTAGGGGGTTGTAATAAACTATTTCTCAGAGAAATAACAGGTGTAGAAACGAAGAGCTGAAGAGATAGCCTACAAGAGGAATTGAAAGTTGGTGTAGTTTAGTATTGTTCCGTAGAAAGGTAAAGTTCCATAGTATAGTAAATACCATAGTATGGTTCCATACCATAGTAAAGTTCCAACTTGAAGTTCTAAAGTAACTATTTCTCGGCTGGTGGGTAGTGTAGAGGGAGCTATTATAGGGTAAAGGGGGGGTTCATTTTGGGAGATATATCATTCGAGGAAAACCTGCGAGGGTAGGGTTGATACCCGCCAGATGGAGAAAGAAGTATCGTTCCCATAATATTGTAGAGCTTGATAGACCCAGTGGAATAAGTAGTATCAATCAGTGGATTCAACTGTTCATAATCTTGCAATCTATGAATGGGAATGAGAAAGTTATATAATAACAATGATTTTCTTAGTTTGATATAATATATGAGTGTTATTGGTATTCTAATGAATTTATCATACAGTAATAAAATTCCGAATGTAGCCTGAAATTGTTATCACAAATTATTATTACTAGTATAGATAAGAGACTTAGTTTTAAAACGGCTTAGGATCATGGAATATGGATTTCGAAGATTGGTCTTAATAATTGAAAAAAAAGCAAATAATTTGTTGAAAGAACTAATACTTCTGAATAACATTATAAATATTCGGTGTGATACAATCAGTAATCAATAGAAATCAAAATTTTATTGACTATTGGAATCAATTGTTTCATTTCTAGAGGTAATCCAGTGATGGATACAATTCTAGGTCCACCGACAAGTCTCGGTATACCACCGACCAGGTTTCATGGGGAAAATTCCAATTTCACACCAATTCCACTCGCTTAGGTTCAGATAACCATGACCGTGTTGGTCATGGGGCTCATAGGGAAGGACTTTCCTGAAATTTGAGCTAGTAAAGAGTGGACGAGGATAAAAAATGATAAAACTTCCTGATAGTATTGTGGAGCATGGAACATTTACCGAATTGAGTCTTAAAAAATCTCAACTTGCAGATTCTATAGTTCAGACTGAAGATGGATTGACACTATAGTTGGTCAACAAAAGTTTATTTCGATAAAACACTACTCAATTTAACCTATACCCTATTCACGATCACTTGAGACAAAATGAACAAACAGGGAGGTATTACTTCATACGACGGTCGGCCACAGTCGAACAGCTGTAGTCAATCACAGTTCTTGGCTTTTCCTCATGCTCAAACAAAAATAGCTACCTGTACATGCAAAAAGTTTCTTTATTTCGTCTCGAGTGATCGTGAATAGGGTATAGGTATTTTTCTACTTTCAAAATCTAAAATCAGTGTAAATTGAAATTCAATTTATTCAAGAATTTAACTCTAGGCGATCACATATTTTCTTGATTGCCAATTGAGAGCGAACTGAGTGAAGTATTAGAAGCAAGTATATTATATAAAAATAACTCTTAAATCTATTGGAAGAATGACTGCACTGCAGAATGATTCCATAATTCAATGATGAGCAGAATCAATAATGGTATAGATCAATATCTATAAATGAAATACTATCTACTCTCAACTTGGAAAAGCATTTAAAATTTTCTATTGGTGATTACAATTCACGATTAATTCACTATAAGATGATTACTTGAAGTTCACGTCAGCAGCAGCTTTTGTACGAGTTGATCACGTAGATAAGTTTGAACTGAGAAATGTATTCTGATTAACAGAGTGAATAGTTTCCTCAAACGCTTGTGATCTCAATCTGCTCATCAAGTTGAAAAAGGAAAGTATTGAAACAATAAATGAGTATATGCTGAATTTCTATGGAAAACTTCAAATAATAACATATTTTCACCTCCCTAGAAAATGTTTTTATTGTTTTTCAACTGGAAAATTTGTCTATCTCACTGAAAACTAGAATAAAGTCGTATCTGCATGCTTTTAGACAGCTAATCAAAGAGCAAAGTGACAGCATAATTTTTCACAGTACTTTTGATCCTTCTGTTTCAATCTACACTAATTACATATAGCACAGACAAGGACACGTTTTTCAGCCAACGAATCAGCAATCTTCAGCACTCATGAACACCGTGCGCGCTTACACACTCGCCTCGAGTGATAAATAATTGATGACAGAATTATAAAATAGTGACTTTTCATGGCGAACTTGATGCCTCATTTTTATCTGGCGCAGGCGATTTGTATTCAGTGCGAGAAACGAAAGACCAGACAATGGCATCACGCAGTTGAATTGACCAGGTGTCCGCGTCTGCCTGCTCTGCGCTGCGCTGCAGCCTCAAGTGTGAATCACTTTGCTAGGCGTTTACGATGATGAGATAATATTTATTATTATGGCCTTAATGTCAGACTACTTTTTTCTATTGTCTTGTTCAACAAATCCATTCTACGTGTGAGATGAATTCTGAACAGTAGATTATGCGATACGCACACAGTACCTGTGAAACGGAGTCTTTTCATCAGTTTTTTCTAGATTTTATCACGCTACTTGCTGCACTTTCTTAGGATGTTTTCTTATGGAATGGCGTCGTGATTCTGAAGTGTTGAAAGACGGAATAGGATGACAGTGGGAAAATTGTTGCTATATTTAGATTCGAGGCTTTGCCGCCAGTTACCAAGAGACTTGAATGAATGCAGCTTCAAGGTTTTCGGGCAGGTTATGTTCGAAGGAAGTGGCAAGGCAAAATCATCCATGCATTGTAAGAGGATGAGACAGACTACAAATGAGAAATTTCATATGATTTTTTTGGTCCAGAATGCAAATTTATTATTTTACTAGCCTATATAATTATAAATTGTTGATAAGAAAATCGTATGGCTACCAATGGAACTTCCAATTCCATTCCAGATTTCAACTTCCATACTTAGGTTCTGCTAATTATGAATCCATTCATATTCTCAAATATTAACCATTGTAACAAAATACTTGTAGCATATTCTCTTTTTCCTATGGAAGCAAATATCAATTCTGAATATAATAAAGTTGAGATGTCACATAAATAAGGAATTCTTTTGCTATTTTTTGTTGAATTGGCATTATCAAAGAATGAAGATCATTCGTAAAAGGGCCTGTGCAACTCTCTAGTCAGAATATTGGCAGGGAAGGAGAGGATTGAAATCTGTGAGGCAAGCAGAGCGTGAAAGGATTTTGAGTTTGTTCGGGTGCACAGATGACATGGTTATCGATGTATGCACGAAGAGAGGAGCAGCAGAGAAGGAGTTACAGAGCGAGTAGTGGGGTGGTGGGGGGCAACTAGTAAGAGGTCGGTGTGCACCGAGGGTTGCATAGGGAGGCAGATCAAAGGACGCCGACGCCCTGGGACGCTGCAGGGATGAATCGCGGTCCTTTGGCTTAGTGATGAGCGCGCCCTTATTATCAGATAACGCCCGCGGGTACGACCCTTCCACTCTCTATTAGCGAATTAAAGCGATTTAGCAGAGTCTGGCGAACTTGCGCACAAAGCACAACACAACCACCCCCACCCCCACACCTCATCCAACCCTTGTCGGCGTCTTAATTAATTAGCTCTTGAATAAACGGAACAGGTTTTCAAGTTATTAGCCCTCGGCACGTGCGGGCACTTTCTTTGATTTCAGCCTCTCCAATTTCTCCCCATTCGTGACGATGTCACATCTAAACCTACCAGAGACAGCCGACCCTACCGCATCAGCCAAGCCATTGAGAAGGGGTTGTTTCTACGCTTTTGTCACTTTTTTGGTCGCAAAACTACAGTTAACGAAGTCATAGTATTCATAACAGAGATTGTAAAAGTGATTATATAGATTTAGTAGTATCCACGATTGGAAAGTAACTGATTTTAGAGGTTTTACCCGGAGACCTGCATTTACCCTTGGAATTATTTATACTGTATCTAGTCTCTTGTCAGATTGATACTCGTGAATTATTTCATGGTTGAACTTATTGCTGAAAGATTTAGAAGATATTGCTAATAGATTGAAACGAGAATCTTACTTGACTCGAAATAGATCGTACTTGACGCTAATTTTACATACCTCCTTGATTAAGATTATATGTTTTTTTATATGAAATACCCCAATAATGCTATTCCCTCTGTTTTTATTCAAGACTGTTCAATTTGATCAATGTTGGATCTGAAATCAAAAGAAATCATGCATCCAGTAAATTCCAATGTTCCATGTATAACAATAGGCCTAATAATTATCAGTAATAAACAATAATTAGGTGCGTTGGCATTTAAATCACAATCATAAATTGAAATGAGGAACAATAATTCAAGTTAAGCAATTTCTGATTAACTGAAACTGAGCTTTTTACTCATTCAATATTTTATTGTGTGTGAAATTTCAAAAGAATCTTGATCAAGAATAATCATGAAATAATGAGGAAATCAGATCTATCCAGCCGCTCAGCATCCTGAATGAAATCATTTCTTGTTCAGTAGAAGATGACATGAGGAGCTGGAAATAGGAGTTCTAATGATAGATAATTGATAGGTTATGTCATAGTAATTTGGAAGATCCGACGAATCTCTTTTCAATGGCAGGCTTGAACTACGAGTGCAAGGACAAGGTGATGATTATTATCTTACACTCCTTCATCAAAATCAAATGTCTTTGAAGTTCAAGCTGCGCTAATGAATTATTTTCAATAATTTTTCCAATTATCTAGTGAATGAATCGAATGTCTTGAGTAGCCTACATTGAAATTCCACTGTTGTGTTGTGTAAGATTAGAGCGATGTGAAGCATGGAAATGTCTTGATGAATTTAAATAAAATATCAAGAGGATTCGTAATTTTTTTTAACTCTCATCATTGAATTTGATGCAATTAGCATTTCATAGAACATTTACATTGAATGGTGATAGATAAAAATCGCAGTTAAGTAACTTTTAGTATTTTTTATTCAAACACCATACGTTTCGCTCTCATATATGAGGCATTCTCAAGTGTGATAATAGCCCAAGGAGGTTCAACCTCCTTGTGAAAGCCCTAGACAATAGGAGACATTAAAACTCTATTAAAAAAGAACTATTTTTGATACCATGCCAACAATTGGTGAATTATGAGGAATACTTGAATGCGTGATTTTAATCATAATCATATTATTTTTAGAGCGATTATACAATTCCAGGCTGTATAAAAGTTCAAGTGAAAACTTGCACTATAATTATAAATTAAAATTCAAACATTTATGTATTTTTCATAACAAACCACCACGATCTATTATTATCAATCGTGGCAATAATATATTTTGTGACTCTCTCCTGGCATAACTGCAAATGAAAGTATAATTTTTTTATATTTTGTTATAATATGATCATGCACTTTTGAGATACGCCATAGAAATTTCAAATCAGTGGTCATCTCTTATAATCACCCCTCCCATTAGACCATTACCTACGCACATGCTGAGAGCATATACGGGTAGGATCACCTTTGAAGCTCCAGCAGTTGAGGTGAAGAGCCAAATTTTCAGATAACGGTTCACCGGTTTCGCAGTAATTGATATGAATTTGAATACGGTACTCGTGAAATTTTCTGGAGCATCGATAGCATTCAATTCTTTGTTGTGATAGAATGAGCTCAATGACATCTGCTTCATGTGCAAGACTGAAAGAAAACAAAGCGTTATATTAGTTTCTGTCTGCAGTATAGCCTATCGTTTCA
This sequence comes from Sogatella furcifera, assembly GCA_017141385.1. Classification (NCBI taxonomy): domain Eukaryota; kingdom Metazoa; phylum Arthropoda; class Insecta; order Hemiptera; family Delphacidae; genus Sogatella; species Sogatella furcifera. Next base: position 34,256,962 of record CM029547.1, on the reverse strand, counting down.
GCACACTTTGATTGTTAAAGATCTTCTACCAGACGTCCTCGTCCTATAAACACTCGATCGATGCACATTGCCAGGAAGAAAGGGTTGAGGGAGAATGCATTTGTCGAATTGACCCACAGATTGTGATGTGTGCCCGCATGCAATCTGCAAAATTACTCGTCTTCACTTGAACGCGATGCGACATTCAACGACTCATCTCCTTCTAGTCATATTTTCAGCGTCTGTTGTACTTTCACACCTCTCAACAAAAGTAAATAAAAACGCTCCCAAACAAATCAACATGAAGCACTCTATAGCTGAATAACTTCACAGTAGCATGTATGAAAATTCTGATACAGCCCTGCGCTGAAGAATTTTTTTTAGATTGCGTGTGGAAAGTGGGTTTTATTATATTATATTTCGATATTATTCACGGGCGAATCGAGTCATCAATTCTTCAGTCAAATAGCACATTTTCCAAGCACTCAGTTGAAAATAAAATAATTTGAACTGTAATTAATTTCATAATTACTGTTCTGTTTACAAATCAACTTTCCCAATTTCTGTACAATTACATAATTATCCAACTACTAAACTCAGAAATCATCCAGCACAATCACTCTACATATTGATTAAAATCTTCAAATCTAAATCTTCGACTCATTAAATTATAATCAAAGCTCAAACATTTCCAAAAAATTAAACTTTAAAACTTAGGGCTATCTAAAATAATTGGAAAATGAAATAAGAATCAAATACCCTTTCAAAAACTTTAAAATTATTAATGCACAAACATGTTTCGGGACATTCAGCCCATTATCAATGCGGATAAAATAATAATCCAATGATAATTATATTATATCATTATGTTAAATTTTATCATATTACAATGATTATTATTTTATCCACTTTGATAATGGGCTGAACGTCTCGAAACATGTTTGTGCATTAATAATTTTAAATTTTTTAAAAGGGTATTTGATTCTCATTTTATTTTCCAATTTCCAATTAAATTTGACTTGTATGCTTTTAATAATTGAATGTTATTTAAGATTTTAAAATTAATGACACTTTATTTGATTTTTATCAATAAATGTGAGAAATAAACATTTATGAAGCTCATTTCAATTACAAATTCATGGTGAATACATGAGCTAAGGCTAATTTTAGTTCGTCAATAGTTCAGGAAGTTATTATACCCGTTTTCGATTACGATTCTTGTTGGAAATGTAATGATAAATTCCATATCTTGCATCAAGTAAATTGTAGCAAATTAACAAACATAATCGAGAATATAATACCGTTATTGAAATTTTGTTTGAAGAATGCATCATCCAATGGCTGAGTGGAAGAGAGAGAGAGAAAGAGCTAGAGAGAGATTGAGAGAGAGAGAGGAAGGATGTAATAAAATAGATCGTATGTTAACAGCCATTGACTTTTCTTCAAAGCCGGATATTCATATCCATTGATATAGCCTTTCATTCTTCATACCTTTCAATAAATTAAAAAACAGTGTTCGTTTTTTTTCTATTCCCGACGTGATAACAATAGAGTGTTCCACATCAATTATGTCGTGTTAAGCTACGTTCTCTTCATTTGTACATGAAACTTTCTCGTGTCTTATAAACAAATCAGATACGAGAAAACTACGTGAAATAGGCCTAATTAAGCTTAGAACACCAATAAAATGGTGGAAAATTGTATTTCCTTTTATGTTATTTAATATAATGGAGTTTATCAAAATGAATCTTTGAGATAAGTTTTTGATCGAAAGAAACCCAATTTTCCATAGAATATTTCATCATTGTACTTAGCTCAATTTCAAATATTATGTTAATCATATTTAATGGAGAAGTTTTTGTTTGTCACTGGCGCAACAGCTCTATGAAGGGCCTAGGCCTACCAGCTGGTTGCCAGTTTCATATTCACTGAACTATACAGTCCATCTAAGCAAAGAAGACACTCCGGCAAGACGGGAAAACGACTCCAGTCCGGGCAATACCGGCCCAAAAGCCATAAATTCTCAATAGAACCCACAGCTCCCGAACCAACACCGACCGAGCCGAAGCCACTCCCCCACCCCACCAGAATGCCCTCCCACCCCGGACAGAAAATACAGCCGGCGAATAATCATCAACCAGGAAAGAGGTAACGTGTGGTTAGCACGTCGATCCTCTCAACCATTGTGGAGAAGTATATCATGTAAAATGAAGTTTAATTGAATACAATTTTTTTAAAAGAAAAAATGCAATCTTCCGTTTCAACAATTATTAAATTGATGTCTTCAAAAATATGTGTTACTTCAACTAGGGTGATTTTCAAATATTTATCGATCCAAAATAATAATATTCTTAGGAATATTTTGAATGGATTCCCTGATATCATATGCTGTGTCAATTCCATAGAAGTATTCAAATGTCTATCTTATCTCTGAATCTCCTAATTGATTCTTCATTTAAGCGTATTTTATCTTTGAACGTCGTGACTTCTAGATTATAACTTGAACACATTACTGTTCAACTCATGCGTGGAAAACGAAATATCAACGGTCTATTGAGAAAATGGACATGACTGGTCTTCCAATTTCAGAGCACGAAACATCATCAAGCTCACCCACCTTACAGGGTTTTAAGAGGTCCTTTACTACTTTTAATTCAAATGCCTCGTCAAATGCACAATTCTCAAGCGCTACCTTACACTTTGAAAGCATTCGAAAAATACTTTATTTTTTATTTTCTGCTTTCTGTTCGGTAATACACGGAAAGGCATTTAGAGAGCAGTGAAAACCTGCTTGTAACGACATGAAAAAGAAACTGGGACGTGAACTGGTGGACTTTGCTGAGGAGACCAGTAGTCTACACTGGCATTCCATCGGTATTATAAATTTGTCGAGATGCTGAACGCCCGCTCCAGGCTCATCGCGTGGGAACCATTCTCAACGGGCCATCGCTTTTTGATTCTGTTGTTTTATGACTCTCACATTAAGAGACTGGCTACCGAGAAGATTTAAGACAACTACTTCCCCATCAGGTTGTTGACTTCAGCTTTTGGTTCACTTCAACCTGAAACCGGAGCTTCAAATGTCACAAATCGATACCTATTAAGATACAGTCAAATGAATTGAATAAATCAATCTGTTCACAAATACTTTCTTCAAGAGCAGTGCTTGATAGGGATTTTGGCTTCTTGACGTCAAGCATGAACAAACATATAGTGCATCGTACATGTCACTTGAGCTACCCGATCTGATCTTTTTCCCACATGATTCGACATACAATGTAAATCAAAGTTAGTGTTTGAGTTAGCGTTGCATTCCATCGGTATTTTAGATTCAATTTTCAAAAGATATATGTGATTAATATGGAAGTGAATCATAACCTACTATTTTAAAATTCTTGTTATGATATTAAATGCAGTCGATGAATTAATAATTGAACTGGATGATAATAATATTACCACAAATTATCATGCAGTGTATTTTGTTGTGCTAACAGGTGATGGAGTTGATTGTAGGCTACGTATTAATGTTGATCGAAACATTTCCCCCTCCTAACGGCTCAACGCACGAACTACATTACTGAATAATGTAGGCACGGTCCAATTTCCCTCCAAGAAGATACACAAGATTCAAACCGAATCAGACAATCAAGAACAAACATTATTTCCAATAGCCTAATGAGAATTCAATTGAATTCTTCAATTAGGCTATCAGAAAAAGTAGATTTAGTCAAAATCATTGTTTTACCGTTTGTGCCATTAAAAATTGATTCTTTTTTCTAGTTATAGAGAGTTTTAACAATTTCAACATCAACTCTATCAATTCTTCCATTTGGAACATGTATCATCTTGGGTAGCCCTATCTTTTTGAAAGGAAATTGAAACGTGAGCAGACAGCTATCAAGTTATTTTTACCTAGCTTCAGTTGATTTAATGGGGGCTGATTATGGGACATACAATAGGAGTTGATCTTATGCCGGTGATACTATAGTCTATTCAATCAAAGAAGACCCTCTGGCAAGATGGAAAAATGACTCCAGCATGGACAATATTTGTTCAATAATTATAAATTTGTCTTAATAGTAGATCAAAATGTTTCCTACAATTTAGGATGAAATTGATAATTTTCTAACCAAAATTGATCGAGCTTTAGTCATTTTCCCATCTTTCCAGAGGGTCTTCTTTGCTTGGACAGACTACAGATATTTCTTTATTATAGTTAATCACATGAAAAGAGATGTGAAAATGAAATAACAAGGTCTATAGAAGATTTTATATAGACCTTGTGAAATAATATTTTTATCTCTTTCCATACGATTGACTATGATAATAATAATACTACGACGAGTAATATTGGCACTAAAACTTTCTCTCTCATTATATTTGTGGAATGAAAAACTGTATTTTTTTATATGATTGTTATTGTGATTGGAATTGAGAATGATAATTATTGTTGGTTGGTTGTTTGTTAAGGAGCGCGTGCGTGGAGATGATGGCTCTGGACGACTTGAGAGTGTGCAAAACGTTTCCTGGCCTGAGCAAGCGGCAGCTGGAGCTGTGCAGCCGGCAGCCGGACGTGACAGCGGCAGCTATTAGAGGGCTGCACGACGCCATTGCCGAGTGCCAGTTCCAGTTTCGCTGGCATCGCTGGAACTGCTCCACGCTCACCACCAAGAGTCGCAATCCACACACTAGCACCATGCTACAAAAAGGTAAGAAAAACTGCATTCAATATTAGGAAATTGATATCAATATGATTTATAATAATAATGGTGATTATTAACTCATTTTATTCCTCTATTCATCTATTATTCTACAAAATTATAGGCTGGAAGAAAGCAATGCTGATAATTATCAAATGAACAAATGCTGTAAATGTAACAATACATGCCTATATTGACGGCCAAGGTGAAAAAGTGTCTTTTATCATTCGAAGTCTTCACTGATGTGGTTAACCTCCGATGAATCTCATACACATTTCACACAGATCGAGAATATTAAGAATATGATTTTCCCTAGTGTTTGTTGAATATTTGAAAAACTGTCAGTTGAATCGTCGAATGATGGACGGTTGAACAGTTAGTTGGAAATTCGTTGAATGAATCATCAATCAACTTCAGTTTCAGACAAAAAATATAATATTCACAGGACAAGAATACCTCCAAATTCTTCAAACCCTCCTATAAATGATGTTCTTGTCCTAAAAAGTCTAACGCATTAAAGCAAGTATCCTACTTCCTACAGGAAGTTATAGAATCAAGAGGTTATACCAGACGTATTCATCGGATTCGCATCACCACATTTCTGTAAGCTCTCAGCATTAAAATTCAACTTTCATGTTTTAATTAGAATATTACTGGACTCATTACACCAAGTTTTCAATTTTACCTGGACCGGACATTATTATTATTATTACTATTCATTCATTGTTTTATTTCAAAAATCACAATGTCATATCATATTTCCTCTGTTCCTTCAATTTCACTCATGAATTTCATTTGCTATCTTGATTAGAGAAACAGTCTTGGGCTTAGCCTGTTGCACTCACTCAAGTTTATAATAATTATTGAATAAATGATTAGCAAATGAATGAACAATTGAAATTATTAGTTCAAGTTCGAGCTCATGCACATTTGCAAGAAATATTGTTGGTTGCTCGTGAATCCATTATCCATTTCATTGATTTATTTTAAAGAGAATCTTTCTATTAATATAATGACGATATAATCATCAATTTCGTTATCTATGGAGGCAGTCACCCACACCCACAACATACAATAATTCACAATAGAAGATCGGTGATTCACGTTGAATTTTATCTTATTCAGTAAAGTCTTATTGAGTATGGAGGCAGTCACCCACAACATACAATAATTCACAATAGAAGATCGGTGATCTACGTTGAATTTTATCTTATTGAGTAAAGCAATATTCTGCTCCGGAAACATTCAAGTGATCAACTTCACTCCTGCGTCTCCTGTTGCAAGTTTGCAGGCTTACGTTTGTTCTTCCATGTAGCAGGAATTTCGGTATCACTTTGATGTTATTGAAGGTCGGCTTTGCAGCCACGAGTAAACGGAGTCTGTTTACCTTGAGGAAGCAACCGCACCGATGACACGGTTTGTCACGGCTGGATAGCCGGCAATTGCAGGGTTATTCGCTCGAGAATCGAGAAAGGGGGAAAGGACCGACTTGGAGGCTTCGAGATTCGTGGTGTAGATCCATGATGGGGTTGTTTGAGGAGAGCACAGTTCTCAACAGAGCCACAAGTACGTTGAGTGATTTGCATGCTTGGTTCGGCATCAAAGACCTTCTCAGTACTTCGCAATCAAACAATTCTCATCTTGCACTTCCCCGTCTTCTCCGTTTACTAAATCGGTTCAAACTCGGCTTACTGACTTTGATCATCGTGCTACGAAACCATATCAACTTAAACAATCATTACCAATCGCGAAATATTTTAAGAAAATTTAGTCCAGGAGTAGCAAATTAAGATAATAGATAATCACTTGAGAAGAAAATATATTGTTTAGTTGTCTGCACAATTATTTTGTACTAAATGGTTTTTCATTGTAATTATACCTCATTATTGTTGGTTTCCTCCCTCACTCATATCAGTTGGTGTGCAACTATGCAATTTTTGAAAATTTTAATAACTTTTGTTGCATGAACTCATTGAACTAATGTAATTATTTTGAAGAAAAATAGTTAATAACCTTACAGTCAAATCTTTAATGGGAACTATTTTTCAACTCACTACGAGTATTTTGGAAGTTGAATTAGAACTGATTCTACAACTCATTCCATTTGAAATCTGGACCCACGTAATGTTAGTTTCGCAAGTTATATGCAAAATATATTCTTTGCAAGTTCTATGATAACTCTTGAAGAATCTCCTTACATCACTTCCATTGGAATTTATATGTGGAAGTTTTTCACATTGTCTAGTTTTCCAATTTACTAGATTATGTTTATGTTGTCATTCAATTGAATGATAATGATGTTCTATTAGAATTCTATTTTACTCAGAAATCTGTACAGTAGCAGTTACAATGTGTAGTAAAGGGGTGGGAATTGACAGCTAGAGGTGAAAAGGAAAAACATCTATCTGATGAGAAAAACTCAATTTTATACGTATTTTACACCGTGTAACATGTGTTATTTTTTTGTGCTGAGAAATGTGCTTTATCTGGGCTCATTGGTTGAAAGTGATGCTTGTCACGTATTAGGTTGGCACCCGCGGATGGTCATGCCGATTCCCACGAGCTGTCTGCCTCTGCTCTGCTCGGCGCTATCTGCTCTGCTCTTTGTCTGGCGCGGCGATCTTTACGGGCAAGTCAAGAGAGTGTGTTGTATAGGTGGAAAAAGAGCCAGTGTTTACGCTCACTTATCAACACTGCTCGTCCCCGCTTTATTACACGCACGGCGACGTTTTTATTTCGTGTTTACCCTTCCGGGACAAAGACAAAGACTTGGAGGAGGAGAAGGAGTGTTGAGAAGAAGGGGTGAGAAAGAGTGAGGAAAAGGGAGGGACAGTGACCCATCATTGAGGAGGCCGTTCGTCACCCGGACACTGGAATCCGCCCGATAACATCACACGCCTCTGACTTATGTTATTATGGTGAAGTATGGTCTATAAAACAGTAAACCACTAGCATCTTGATTCAAATCCTCCAAAATCCGATACTCTCCCAGCAGATCAAGACTGGGTAGACGCCAGTGATCTTCGAAATATGATAATTCGACTGATTGCATCGAATCTACATTGGCCAGTCAAGAAAAATAATGTAGACTCAATTTATTCCTGATACTTTGAAAGCATGTGAACAGAGATATCTATACTGCATAATAACCTGGTTCGAATCGTAAATCAAAGCCGGATGAATTCAACAGTATCTGCAAATCAGGTTGAAAACTAATCAAATTTATCAAAAGCTCTTGCAGTAGCACTGCTCTTACAGTGAGAGGTGAACGAAAATACTTCAAGATTAACCAAGTGCTCGAACTATACTCAGAAGCAGAACACATATTTGTGAAAACCATGAAGAATTTCACAATAATTATAATGCGGTACCGATAGTGATCCACATTCATTGTTTTGTTTTTTCTCTTCTCTTTCTTTTTTTCCATTTAGAAAAGTTTGATGACATTTCACACATAACCAGAGCTCAGCTCTGCTTTGTGATTTTACGTAAAAATTGAATAAAATAAAATAAATAAAATAAAAATATTGATTTCAGCGGAAAAATCTATTAATTGTATTGAAAAAATATATAGCCTATTCTTAAATATTCTGATCGAAATAGTATATTTCGTACCTAGGGCCGAAAATGTGCGTTTACCGGCTCGAAATCGGCCTCGGACTAGAAAAGATTGAGAGACGGAATATTACATTTTCGACCCGTGGTGTCGAACTTTATTTTTCGGCACACAACATCAATGAAAACAAAATAAATTTTCAGTTGATCAGTTACAAGAACAGCTAGACCAATAACCTTATTATGCTATCTTCGCCTATGCTGAATTTGGAGTAGGTGCCATTTGCTTGCTATTGGAACTTCGCGTCAAAAGTTTATTGATTTAGTGACTGAATATTACTTTATAACTATCAGTGTATTCGATTTTCTTAGTTCAGAAACGTTTAAGCCCAAGTTAATTTTTGTACGATCATCCTAAATTGTACAATATCAATTCAAAGTTGTTGATTTTTGACAGATACTGGCTAACAGAGAAGCTCAGTCTAGTTGCATTATCACCTGCTAGATGGCGCTGGCTAACCTGCTAGACGCAGTAACACAGAGTATGACAACAATAATATTGTTCAAACATGGATTTCAGGTTCATCATTATTCAGTAGAAGTATTAGTAGTATTAGTTATTGAAGCAGTTTTCCTTTATTATTCAACTAATGATTAATGTGAAAACTTTCAACGTTCAGTTCTCTTGACAAGGGATCTTACCAATCAAAATAACAGATGAGAGACTACCTTTACATCGAAATACCAATAAGTCGACATTGACTCCCAAAACAGCTGACATTTAATGCAATCAAACCGGGATGCTACCTATTGATCGACTAACCCTTAAATCGACAACGACCTTCAGTCAGCTGACATTCAAGGTTATTTTACCGCCCTAGGGCCGAAAAACGCATTTTCCCGGCGAGTTGCTGGCGACCTCGCCTGAAAACGAGCGTTTTCGGCCTCCGTATAAAGCATGTAAAACAGTCCATTTCATACCAGTGTGGCGAAATAGTATATTACATCACTAGTTTTGAAAACGTCGTTTTGCGACGTCAAGAATACGGAGCTTTACAGCCGAAGCGATCAGCTGAGGCTGGAAAGGTGAGTATTCGCGACGTCGCGAACGTTTTCGAAACGTGTTGTGTATTTGTGTTTTTGGGGCACTTTATTGAAAGGCTTATTAGAATTAGATAGAAAAGTTTTTATAAATACGACATACGAATACAACTTGCTGAATTCAATATTGGTAATTTCCGATTTTTGTTTTAAAATAGATTCAGGATTCTAATTTCAACGAAGGTTATCAGTCGCTAAAATCAACTCCCAATCTAAACAAAAGGTTAGGTGTGGAATGATAATGGAACAGAAATAATCGTTTGAAGAAAATCATCTGCTAAATCGCCTGGTGCAATCAGTTGGAAAATGTTCGAAATAGTCGACTTACCTGTTCAGTCGACCAACTTGCATGGAATGCGCTGCTGAGTCAACGGAAAATTTTGTTTACAGCTGATTTTTCCTATCTTGTACGGCTATAAAGCCCAAATATCAGCCGTTTATTCCGCACTAGTGTGGAAAATAAAGGCTTTCAAAGATCAAGCCTGTCAAGTAGATCGAAAGTGGCTACTTTCTATCAAGTGAACCAAAAAGAGTTATTCAATTATGTGACTGCTACATTGACATGTACAGGGTTTAGTGGACGAAAAGTCCTTTTACACTGAAAATAGGTCTTATAAGACTCATGAAAATCTATTATAACCAGGAATTTACTGTGTAATACATTAAAGAAAACTTTGGTATTAGTCGAAAACATCAGCAAGCCTCCATTATTATTATTATTATATGGCAGAGCTTGATTCGATGCAAATTTGTTCCAGCATTTCAGGCGTGACTTGGGGATACGCTGCCTCAGCTCTCAGTTCTTTGTTTGTAACATATCGTTTTCGCGTACCTCTTCCTCCTAATGATACATATTATAAGGTTACATACTGATGTTTTAGACTAATACCAATGTTCACTTTGATGTATTACACAATGAATTTCTGGTTGTAATATATTTGCAGTAGTGTTATAAATTGTTACCAATAAAAATTATTTTTAGTGTGAAGGGACTTTCTGCCCATTCTGTACAATAGAAGAATTTTAAGAAATTGACTAAATACTCACCACATAGAGAACCTTACAAAATCATTAAATCTCAATAAAACTCATGTTTCTTTAAAGTCCAAACCATTCTTCGAGGTGTTAGATTAATGAAGAGGTGTTGGGTCGTTACACCAGTAATCCTTATCTATGAAGCGAGCAGTTTCTAATCTTATTTCTGTAGTTCTTGTTTATACATAATTTACACTGATTACACATCAAGAAGAAAGCTATGAGATCGATGCCTCGTTCGATTGAATCACAATTTTGAATCAGAGCACAGAATGAGTATTGCGTGTGTTTCAGCCTAAAGTAATAGAACTAGGTGAACTATCCTCTTTGAGAGATTTCTAAATACTACATAATTATATGATCCTCTTTGGTTTCAGGTTACCGAGAGTCAGCGTTTTCGTCAGCGATAGCGGCCGCAGGCGTGGCGGCGAGCGTAGCGCGCGCCTGCAGCAGCGGTCGTCTGCTGGCCTGCGGCTGCCAGGCGCGGACACGCAGCTCAGCTGCCAGCAGCGCCGCTGCAGCAGCTGTAGCTGAGAAGACAGCGCCGGCCACTAGGTGGAAGTGGGGCGGCTGCTCGCACAACCTGCAGTATGGTATTGAGTTTTCGAAAAAGTTCCTGGACGCACGTGAAAAAGGCGCCGGCGACATCCAGTCCAGGGTCAATCTCCACAACACCGAAGCTGGTCGTCTCGTAAGTATCAATTCCACTTTGAACTCTATCAATAACAGTTAAGTCCAAGAGATATAATATTAATATAAAGAATAATGATTGTTGGGTTCAATCGACGAAATGCTATAGTGAACTCTATTCAAGTCTATGAATTTTGTATTTGGGCAATACGAAATGATAGATCAAAGTTGTTGAAAATCATCGAAATTATATTATTCTGTATCAAGGTACCAGAAATCACAATTTTAACCACCTCCAAACAAAGAACGAGAGACCTTAGTAGGCATATACAGGAAATTTTCAATTATCAGGAGAGTAGGTAGATATAAGTTGATATATGAAATCTTACTGATCTGTCAAGCTCAGAGAAAATACAATTTATTTTATTAGTGATACTTATATATTTCAACACTGATACTTATTGTAAGAACTTATTTCAGTGAAGAACCTAGAAGAACTAATAATTAGATTGGAATGATGAGAGCCGATTTGGTCAATGTGATAAGGTAACTTAAAATTGCTCTTCTATTTGTTCTTCACTTATCTCAAAATTGATGTTGTATTTTGGCATGGGGCTACAACTAAAAGTCTAATTTGGGTGTACATTATTCTCAATTATTGTTTACTTAATTAAATACTTATTGTCGCAGGCAATAGACCGGCTAGCACTTGTGATTAGGCAGTCAAAATTTGCTATGTTTTCATGTTTCAGTGCTTCCTCTCGCGGGAAAAAGTGTTCTCCAGTTTTTTTCTCATTTCAATGAATAAATTCTATTTTCTTTTTTATTGAAATTTGTTTTCTATAAGTTCATTCGTCTCAGCCAGCACCACTTGTCATAAGTTTCTTTAATGTACTTCCACTGTGAAAATTGATGAATCACCAGTAGTCTTCTCGTCTCAGTAAAGACGCATATTTCCTTTGTTTTAAAGTTTGGGCTGTGATTTTGTGTTGATAATCCGTGATAATAAGTGTCTTGTGAGGATCATACTGACTAATATGCTGACTGCTGACTATTCGAGGCTAAGAAAATTGAATTTGGTGAGATCTTTCCAAATTCCAAATAAATTAATCTCGCAGCTTTTTATTCGACCCTCAGATGTATCATATTCATGAGCCTCCAATGGTAGTCTATATGAAACTCTACATAATTCAATATTCATAGGTCGTAACTAAGATGATTCCAGAGTGTCTCAATAACAGCAACAAGGTCCTCATAATTATGTACTTGATTGTGGTACTTCTAATATCAGATTAAATTAGGCTACTTCTAGTACTTTTCACCCATCCTCATTCCATTTGACCTCTGATCATGAGGATTTTTGTCATTGCTGACTTTAAAATGTCGATTGCAACAATTGTATTATTCCGTTGTTGTGCTGGTTTAATGTAGCACATTGGGGGTTCAATACTATCCTGTTTTACATGTAACAAAATTAGCTTCTGAATCATAACCTGATAAAGTTTTCGAAGTTTCTATTCCTATTATTCTGAATTAACATGATCCACACCTTATTTCTTTATAAGCTGCTATCATCACATAATTCATCTTCATTTATCACATTGAATTCCATTCATTTCAACAACATTCTCTCCTGAATCCGGTCTCCTGAACCCTTCATTTTGACAGTAGACTGAAGATTACGAATGTTACGCCTCAAAACTGTATTAACTTTTTTCTTACTCAGAAGGAACGCATTTACACTATTACACGTTTAAACCGACATAAATTTTAATAATTCAGAGGAATTCCAAGCGTTCTAGTCTTTTTCATTACGGACTATGAATGTCTGTCGGGTTGGTTATTACTTCGTTTTTGGGGGGGGATCGTATAATATAAGTGCAAGAGAGAGAGAGAGAGAGGATGCACGCGAGATGGAGCAAAATGTAAGCGTGCGGAGTATATTTTTGAAAGCTGTTAAAATATGAGTGAGGAATGCGGTCGTGCCAACCGCCGATGGTCAGCTGCGGGTGGCTTGATAGGGGTGTTGGACAGGGGGGTAAGGGGGCTTAGAAGGGGGGCCAAGCGTGACCAATGAGAGGCATCGTGTCGCGGAATGGGACGGACGCTGAACTGTGTGTGGGCGGGCGACTCTGCGTCTCGAGACTGCAACTTGCAGCAAGACATGCAGCCAATAAAAATTACATGACAATGCAGGAGATATAGTGATAGGTGTAGTTCAATATATATAAATGTAGAGATAAGAGTAGGACGCCATTGCCACCCGTCATGCAGTCAATGATGACAGTCATTAGCCGCATATCACGTTCAACGGACTACTCGTATCAATTATTTCAATTTCCATGCTCCTCACGGTCTGCGGCTGCCAACCAACGACAATGCACAAGTAGCACGTGGACTTGCAAGGAAGTCGATTATATTTTGATAGATGTAATTTCCGTACAGGAATACTATTGTATTCCTCAACTTTTTGTATTCAACTATTCCTCAACTATTGTATTCCTCAACTTATAAGAAACGGTTATTATCTAGGAGAAACGTCTCAATGCTTCATAGACATAACAAAGGCTTAATTTGTGACAATATGCATCGATACCTCTGAGAAGGAAATGGAGGGAGAATGAATAATTTTATTTTATTTTTACCTAAAAATATGGAAAATGATGGTAAAAATACACAATTTATTGAAAGCTTTAAAACCACTCTTAAAAAAAGTTTTGAGGATGAGGAATTAAAAATTTATTTAATTTCCAGGAAAGAAACCCCCTCCACTAGGTTCCCCCCTCTCTGCCGGACTCTTCAATTTCACAAATTAAGCACTGGCCATTGCTCAAAAGCAACTTCACTTGCATTGGTTGCAGAGAATATAATCGTAAAAATTAACATAATGATGTGACAAGACAACTAGCTACTATTTTGCGTGAGCGAAGTTTTGTGAGATGGTGAAAAGGCGGTACGATTTGATGAAAAGTTCTTCCAGGCTTCAATATTAGGTAATCCGGGCCACTGATTGATTTTGCTGGATTACGAGATACCGGTAATGAATTCTTGAAACTACTTTTTCGTCAATTTCTGGCGAGATTTCAAATGAACTATAATTATAGTATTTCGAAGATTCCACTCAGGATAATTGCTCATACTGTATCAGTATTGTCTTACATCATGTTTAAAAAGTATATTCATGAGAGGTGAGTAAAATAATAAGGATTACCTGTCAACTCTAATCTAATTAGCCTATTTCTTATTCATGCACCCGAATTGTGTAAAGTATCCCGAAGTTGTAACAGTAATAGTTCAAGTGGATAAATGGTAGAGGAATTCATTGATTACAATGACTAGAATTAATATGTCAAGCTTGATATTGAGTTGTTCCGCCTGTAGTCTTTTGCTTCCAACCTATCATTAGACAAGGTGACAACCAGCCATTACAGCTATATCAAGCCATCAAACAAACGTTTTTCTTCATGTAAAAATTATTATATACTGTGATCGCGTTAGCTGATGGTGTTATAGTTATAGTGGCATAGAAATGATTTAATGATATGCTTGGCTTGCCATTGATCATTGAATAATTAATTTATAAAACCTGTTTGCCTGCTATTTTCAATCCTACATTCTAAAACAAGTGTTCCGTTTATGAGTGTTAAACGTGATTTTTAGTTATTTCATCTTATATGTAGATAAATGAGGACTTGGTATACTGAAATTGTATTATTCATGTTACAAAATAACTCGATGAGGAAAATAAGGACAATATGTACTTAATTGTAGCCAATCAGAGACTTATATTTTCCTTTTATTCATCACCAACCTCTGGTGCATTACGGGAATACAGTTTTGCCATATCAGAGATCTACAAATGGATTGCAAAACTATCTATGGTTTTCAAGTGTTTTAAACAATGAAGGAGTCTGGAATGTAAGTCAGACAGCATTCTTGACTTGCATCTCAATCATAACCCTTCTTCTGTATCAGGTAATTTTGCCAACAATGGACCAAGGTCTAAGTGATAAATTTTTGGGTGAAATTCTAGTACATCACCGATAATAATTGGCTTGCCCTCATATGATTCATTTGAAGAAAATTTCAATTAAACAATTCGTGCTGTTTTGTAGAATAAACTATTTCTAAATAAATTATCTCAGTCCCAGACAATCTGAATATTCTATTTAATCATCCCCTTATTCAAAGAGATCTTCTTTCCAACGTGCTTCCAAGCAATAACACCTTTTTATTTTCATTGAAATCATATTTTTCAATAATTATTCACGAAGAGATTATCAAAATGTATTCTCAAAATCGGGAAATAATATTGTAAAAGTCAAGTGAATTCTGATCGTTGGAAGAATTCATTTTATTTGCCAGAAGCTGCACATTCGCTGTTTGGGTATGAAACAAATGAGATAGGAGGCATGTGGTAGACGTTGATTTTGGCGTGCAGTTGGCAGGCAGGGGCAGCAGAAGCAGCAGCAGCAGCAAGATAATGATAAGGCAAGTGTGGAATTTTGATGGAACAGCGACCAGCGGCGGCAGCGAGAGGTGTCAGGAGGGTAGGAGGGGGATGAAGAGAAGGCGTAGTTCTTGGCCGGTGGTCCCCCGAGGGGCCCGCGGCGCTCCAATATAACATCATAATAATATCGGCGGCACTAAATCCTTGTTTATGGCCTTTGTTGGCCGCGACGGCCCGGGCCACCGCCGCGTGAAAGGGCGGAGCCCCGCGACCCGGTGGAGGGGGCACCTACATCTGTTTACAACAATGAGTTTCCAACATAAATAATTGAGCTTGCCCCCAGCGATCGGCCTCACCGCTCCGCTCTAAGCTCATCGGCTCTTGCTCATGACAATTGCTCATCTCGCTTGCACCACCTCCATCCGCATGGCTCTTCATCTCTATCACGACCTCCGACACCGGAACAAATCTCCACTTCCCTTCCTCCTTTTTCCTTCTCTTCTCACGCATATTTCACATTTTCTTATTATTCCACCTTCGTCTTCAAACTCATTCTCACACCTTGTTTTCCTATTCTTCTTTCTGTTTGGAGCGATTTTCAGCGTGGAGTTCATAGTCGCAGCTGCTGTCATCCTTCTCCCTCTTATGGTGCTAGTCATTCTTCTATTTTTCTATCCATTCAGCCGGCAATCGTGTCAGAAGGCACTATAAATAACCGGCACACCTGATCCGCCTATCGATTTTCATTTGTGTGCGGTAGACCCCAAATTAGTGCTGCCCCTTTTCGACTAATAGCTGTTAGCATAAGCTATATGTAGCATAGCATACCATGGCACAGCACAACCTCAGCTTACATCTTGTTCACACTGATCGAGTCATCAGTCTCCTGAAATTATCTGTCTCATCACTGCCACATTCACAGCGCTTTCGAGCTGTAATAATGATCAAGCTTCTGAAGGCAGAAAATTGATGAACCGACTCAGTTACACTCCACTAATCTAGACCACACACACAAGATACAATATTCACTTTGATTCTCCTTTGCTTTGGAGAATTATATGCGTGGAGCATGAATGATGAAACATAGTAGGCCTAGTGACCGTAGTGGCCGTACATCAGGTAAATGAATGAGATATAGGATATGATCTATTTAAATAAACTGCATCGAATCTACAAGGCTGGGCGAGATTCACTCGTACCTGATTCTGATATTGGGAATAATTTCTGTTAGATTCTGATAACAGAGAAATTGAAAGTCATTTTTCCTGATTTTGTTATACCTTTTAAGATGGATTTTAGACGTGTGTAGTGGAAAGAGTGCATAATTGAATATAAATAATGACAAATAATAATGTTCCATATGGAACAAGTCATATCCAATTTCCGAATTCAAGGTTTAGTTCGTTCCTAAATCATTTTCTCCGTATTTTCTATTGCTAAATTTATCATGGCCATCAGAATTTATATATACAGCCTTTCCAAAGTTTTAATTAAAAATTTTCATTCCGAATCATAAACTAGAAGAATTTCATTTGATCTTGTAAATAATTTGAAACCGTGGCCAGTCCACGTGGTGAGTTCCAATAACTCAGAAAATTAGAAGAAATATTTATAATACAAGCACGTAAAGATACATACTAGTTATCCAAATTTATTCCATAGTAGGCCTAAGATCTGTTATTGATCTTTGTAGTACAGTACCTGTTTTGAAGTAGCTCAATTACTATAGCTAAATAGTATAGTATATTCATCACTTCCATGAATACAAATCTCATCAATTCAATTAAGAACCTGTATGGAACACGCCTGTTGTGAGGAGACTGCCCGCTGCCCCTAATGATAATGCACTTCATTCATAAGAATATGTATTTATCCGACTAGTAATTAATATAATCTAATAATATTTATCCATTTTCATATGAATCTACTGAATTGACAAGTATTGGACTTCAGACAATCTACCTATGAAAGCGGAATGGACCTGATTCACTGACTGATTAATTTATTCATTCATCACCAGAACTAAAAATTCACTGAACCGGATGCGTTCAAAATTGGCAGGCATGTTTAGTTGGACGTTGAGACAAGCACTAAAGACGTTTTTTTTAGTTTTTAAGGATACGCAAAATATTTTTGCATATTTCTATTGTTTTTCCGCGTTTTCTCAGAGTTTTCCAGAACCATTTGGCAGAAAATGTTGAAATTTTGGGGAGAGGTTGGTCTAAGGTCTAGAAATGTTGTGTTGAAATATTTTTGAAATCCGTTTAAGATTACGCAAGTAATAGTTTTTTCAAAATTGTAGTATTGCGGGTTGCATATCTTCCGCCTTGATACGACCAATCCTTACTGTAAATTCAATGGTTCAGCGAGATTATAGATGAACTAATTTAGAAGATATTGTATCAAGTTTCAAACTATTTCTGATGTAGGCCTGCTTCTCAAGGTTACGATCAATACTAGCGATTTACTATTTTTTGGAATTTTCGGAGTTTTTATTAGATTTTTCGAGAACCAATTGGCAGAAAATGTTGAAATTTGGTTAACAGGTCCAGATTAGGTCTAGAAATGCTGTTTTCAATAAATTTCGAATTCTTCTGAGGTTACGCCTGTAAAAAGGGTTTCCAATGTTTGGAATCTGCACTTTTGTTAATTTCACTGAAACTATAGACTGAACTAAATATACGTTCAAATCATATATACCCAGGTTGAGCTGAGGTAATAGAACAACTCAGAACGATTTCTCAAAAGAACCCTGTTGAGGTTGAGTGATTTGATGATCAAAGCAAATCCTTTCGAACGGAAATTGCATCAGCCTGTTTGACTTACTTACACTGCTGATACTTTGGGGGGTCCAGGGGGCGGAGCCCCCTGGCTAGGCGGAGAAGGCGAGCGAAGCGAGCCTGCCGGCTAATATACTATAAAATTAACGCAAGAACAAAGCGAAATTTTGAAATAATGCTCACTAGGAATAGACAAGACAATTCAATGTTTATTTTTAAAAAATATGAAAAATCAAGTTTTCAACCAAAGAAATCCCAATTCTTGGAGGCAGGTAGTCTCCTTCAAAAATGTCGATCGTCTGGAAGCATGCAATCTTTGGAATCCCACGCTATTAGAGATAAAAGCTATAATTCCTTATTGTGTTGAGTCGGAACACCAAGGAGATACGTCCTTCCAGGAAACAAATTTCAAGATGTTTGACTGTGTATGGTATTTTGTGCAAATGATGGGCAAACTCCTAGATTGGAGATGAGCCTCACACCACCTGCAAAATCTCATTATACGCTTACAGATCCAGAAAGGCATTATTTAAGTCTGAATGATCTTTATCTATGAAGAATATTGTCTGCAAGAATTAAAATTTTCCGATCCCAACATTCATATGGCAATTTTTTCATCATCGAATGTTGAATTTCCATTATTTTATCTACCCTTTAGATAAGAAGACTCTTATTCAAAAAGTCTTAGCTCTTAAGTTCTCCTGACTGACTGATATGACTTCGCCTAGTCAAGGATTCTTCTTTGACTGTAAAAACAAAACATTTCTTATCTGACTGCTGTACTTTATAGCAGTAGATGATATTTCATAAAAATTGAGCAGTGAAAATGTATTTCACAATTAATACGAAAAAGGCATGCGTATTTACACATTATTTATATGCTCTATCTTGATTAGAAGATTCCTATTCCTACTGAATTGTTTGGTCAATTATGTGAGAACGATAGCTCAAAATTAGATTAAGTCAAGATAACTTGAGACTACTCTTGAATAGGTGACCAAAATGTGACTTATAAGGCGAGTACCCTGTGTGTGAGTGTCAATGAGGCGAAGTTTACCATTGTGATAGTTCCCCGAAAGACTTAAGGTAATCACATCGATCAAATATTATTCAAATTGATATTCATTCTAAATTTTCATTGATTTGCAGGCGGTAGCGACCAATATGCAGGTGCGATGTAAATGCCACGGTGTTTCTGGCAGTTGTGAGCTGAAAACATGCTGGAAGGCCGCACCCGACTTCAGGCAAGTGGGAACCGTTCTAAAAGAAAAGTTCCGATCCGCAGTCCTGGTAGATCAATCGAATCTCGGCAACGGATCGCCTCTCTTGCTAAGAGATAGTAAAAGAAGAAGGCCGCGCTGGAGGAGACTGAAAAAGAGGCCAAAGAAAAGGAGAAGGGATATGTCTCTTGAACTCTTCTATTATCAAAGGTGAGAAAACCTTTTTTCCCAAGAACAGTCTCAAAAAATGTTGACGTTGTAAAACATTTTCATAATAAATTATTGAGATACTTGAAAGTAATACCGGTAAGTAATACTTTCTTCAATACAATACTTATACTTGAAAGTAATATAATACTTGAAAGTATTGTCAATTTTATCATACGGTTGGTTCAAAAAAAACATAGTAGTACACGAATATAGACTCTCACGATCTTGGAATGTATGTAAAAGTTTGGTTTAGTAGG
Organism: Sogatella furcifera; assembly: GCA_017141385.1. Lineage (NCBI taxonomy): Eukaryota > Metazoa > Arthropoda > Insecta > Hemiptera > Delphacidae > Sogatella > Sogatella furcifera. The sequence goes on along the minus strand of CM029547.1, from coordinate 34,237,045 downwards.
AATAGCATTAGCAATAATATGATCGATTAAATAATTGAAGTATTTTTCTAGGAGGTCATAATGAAATTGCTTTGTTGAATTAATTGTTAAAGATTTTCAAAAATGTTTTGAGCCTCCTTCAATGAGGCGTTCCGAAGTTATCTCACTTTTCTGTAAGAGAAAAAATCCATCAAAGAGTAGAAACATTTCTCCTGCAGCCAGCTCTTCAATTGTTTCTTGAATATCTTGCAACTAGTGTTATTATGGATTATTAATTGTTGTACTTTTTATTTTATAAATTGAACTGTATTGTATTGTGCTTCTCTTTTTTCTGTGAAGAAATATAGTATTATCCATATAATTTTATTGTTTGTATGAATTTAAGATCAAAGTTTAAAGTTCTGCCACTCTCTTTTCGTATAAGAAAAAACTCTATTACAGAATAGAGTAGAAGCATTTTTCCTGCAGCCAGCTCTTGTTATTTGAATACCGTATCTTGCCGCTTGTGGTATTATGAATTATTTGTGTTATTTTTATTTTATCAATTGAACTGTATTTTATTGTACTTTTATTTTTAGTGAAGAAATAGTATTATTTATTTATTTTTTCTCTATTTGTATGAATTCTAGATGAAAGTTTAAAGTTCTCTCACTCTCTGTTTGTATAGGAAAAAACTCCATCAAAGAGTAGAAGAAGAAGCATTTCTTCTGAAGCCAGCTAATCAATTATTTTGTTTTTCATTGGCTCAACAGCCCTATGAAGGGCCTAGGCCTACCAGCTGGTTGCCAGGTTCATATTCATTCCGTCCAAGCAAAGAAGATACCCCGGCAAAACGGGAAAACGTCTCCAGCCGAGCCAATACCGTTCCAAAAGCCATAAATTCTTAAACAGAACCCACAGTCCCCGAACCAACACCGACCGAGCCGAGCTGTATTGTACTTTTCTTTCATTTTTCTGTGAAGAAATAGTATTATTTATTTTTATTATTTGTATGAATTGCAGATCACCAAACTTCTGCGATCGCGACCCGACGCTGGACATAGCTGGGACGGTGGGCCGCCAGTGCAATCGCACCAGTCGCGGCGTCGACGGCTGTGCGTCGCTCTGCTGCGGACGCGGCTACAACATGGTGCGACAAAAACGCACCGAACGCTGCGACTGCACCTTTCACTGGTGCTGCTACGTCAAGTGTCGCAACTGTACAACTATTCACTGGATATCTGTGTGTAAATAGACAACTTACAGGTGGAAATAGTGATACACATTGTATATAATATAAACTTCAATTCAATTTGATCTAACGATCATATTCGACCTACAATCTCATAACGATCTACTGATAGTACTAGAGTTCTCCATAGAAATTCTACTATAAAACTAACCTTGGTGAACGTAAGAAAATTTTGTATCAATGAATGCTTATGAAATCTTACTGTTTAAGAAAGGTGATAATATTAGGTAGGTACTGTTGAAAATAATAAGATTCATTATGATTACAAGCATAGATATTCTATGTCCATTTCCATATAAATTTAATAATTTACTTTGGGGAAATGTGAAAAAAGTTTGTAGTTTGAGTAAAACTTTACTTTTAAAACTGATAAATGTTTGAATAGGATGAATTTTGTAGATCAAATTTATTGGGGGTGCATATAATGGATTCAGCTCCTTTTAAGTCATATTCCTATATAAATAATTTATTAAACTCTGTCCAATTGTTTACCTGAGAAAGGTTACAGATAATATTACATTTAAGCTGATGTATATGTTTTTAAATACCGGTACCTATCTTGATTTTTCTCATTACAGACTGTAATTTCATTAATTTTATCTATTCATAATATTATATATAGCCTAACACGTACATAATCAGATTTAAATGATTTCGGGAAATATAAAACACTAATTATCTTCTAAATTTTGATGAAACTAAGGTAATGTTGTCCGAATGGGATTTAATATTACATCACTTGAATGAATTCAATTTTCTTCAAATTTATTTGGTACCGTACGGTCTAGAAATCATATTAACGATTTTTGAATTTGGTGTTTATGTAACATTACTGAGAATATTATCGTTTTAACTGTATTTCTATGCTGTCTACATTATATATATGTAGAGTGACCACATAGAACTGTAGACAGTTACTGTAGAGTAACTCAGATCAAGAGTGAAAAATAATGATTAACTATACTAGCTGCAAAATATAAATTTTTCAATGGAATCTGTGAATCTGTGTAGTAGGCCTAATAAGTTTTTGTTTGATATATCTGTTAGTTTATGCTTCAAAACTTTCGAATGAAAATTCATTCTGCTTCATAGGTAAGTTACTTCAAATACCAATATTTTTATTCCAACTCATTACTTTCAACATCTTTTGATAAAATTTATGGAATCCTCGAGTTTCATTGGGAACGATAGTTATCCTAAAATATTAAATAATATATTATTATAATGTTTATTGAATGTTGAACCTTGGGTTTTTTGACTAGAGTCTGTTCAATGGTTATACCAAGTCCAGTGAGATGAAGGACTCATAATATTCAGTATATGCTACATGTAGCCTACTAAAGTGGACTGCACGAAAGTAGTCTGATGGAAACTGGAACAGCAGAGTCTCCCCTTACTTCCTCGCCCCAATTGACGTTGCCAATTCGTCACTTTGCCAATTTTTTTCATAATTAGCTGATTTGACAACGTTGCATCAAGTCTCATCGAACTTCTTTCTACTATTGGCAACTTCTTTCTACTATTGGTCTACTATTGGCAAGGCTCTTTTTTATGCTTCCGGCTTTGCTGATCTTCTTAATTGAGGAATAGGAACTGAGGATTTATTTAGTTGACTACTTAAGTCTGTGGAGATCTAATAAATGTTTTTATCAAATCATAATAATTTTTATAATGGTAAAATTTCTGATTATATCTTCTATAATTTCAGCCTAACATGAAAATAATTTAAGAGCTACATAGTACATAGTACATTATACATAGCCTATATACCATACTAAGTTACAGTTGTGAGTATTATATTAAATTTTACAGAGAATATTGATGCTGATTTCATGAAAGGGGATTTCCAATCATGGGTGAAATCATATTTCATTTGAATTGCCAAGTTATAGACTGAACAGTTATGATTCAAGTTGTCAATCTAAATTTATTTCAAATATTTCTTCATTTCTGCCTCTATCTGCATGAATGCTTGGAGTTGATTGAATGTTTTAGGTCTTATTTCTTATACCCTGCTCGAATTGTGAGTTTCAATATTTTTTAGAAACGCTACAAAGTTAAAAATCCCTGAAATAATGAAAAATAAATGAAACAATAATCATCAAAAGAATCAATTTATTCAAACACTCGATGAATAGAGTATCGCTGTTTAATATTGTAAGAGGTGGCATAATTATGTTTATTATAGTGCCCTCTATCTCTGTCGAAACGAGTACCTACCGTAATGTAATGATACTGCTTATTGCTGGAAATTTGTATTATAATATCATTGATAATTAAGTACCTAATAATGTTATTTATTCCTCTTCTTTAGGATCGTGTACCTGATAGTAGAACAATCTATCCAAAGACGTTTCATAGTGTACATGGATCTAAGGCCTACCGTTTTCTTGTAATATGTATTATTTATTCTGCTACCTTTTTTCCATCAATTGAATTGAACTGATTTATAGACTAAAGCTTTACTTATTTGAAATTTGTATTTTAATTTCAGTCTAGAAATTAATTTATTGAACTTGCACTTGAATAAATTTTGCAAAAAATACAAAAAGTCTTCAATTGATCGATTTTTCATTTTCATCCTAAGCTATTCACAATATTTACAGGCTTAATATCTAACTTATATATTGGGCTGAAATTTGAGCAGCCGATTATAATAGATTAGGCAAAAAGGTTTATAATTTTTCATAGATTAGACTGGATTCATTTGGCTATAAAAATGAACGATTCAGCATCCTATATCAATTAACTCGTTTTCTGGATCAGAACTAACACTATAGGTACGGTACCGGTGATTGAAGTGGACAGTGTCATAGCAGTAATTAAAGAGCTATATTTACTATATAGCATTGATAGCTTTGCGAAAAGAAAGCTATATGAATTGTTCAAAAGAGGATCTGTTCACTTGAAGATGAGTTTTTTTCAAGGTGATGCACGCACGAGATCTAGTCTTAAGGGTAATGAGAGGTGATGATAAGAGATGACGACTTATACATTAGCAGAGAAGACATTCTGGCAAGATGAGAAAATGACTTCAGTTCGGTCAATACATCGGTTAAAAAATTATAAATTTGGCCATAAATTGCAAATCAGAATGTTTCATTTTCATTTCATTGCATATATATATTTCATTGCATATAGGTTTCATACATTTTTGAATTCACAATTATCAAGCATTCGTTGTATTTTCATGTCTCACTGAAGTCAGTTATCAATTTCAATTTCTGTTTCAAATTTTCTATATTCGATTTCCAATTAGAAATTTGCGGTCGATTAAAGTCTCATTGATGAAGACAGACAAAGCATTACATGTTAGATTATAGGCCTACTCATACTAAACTCGGTCTTTTTTTTTTGTTTTGAATAGTTTGGTTATAAAATATTGAGCTATTTAACTTTGTGAAAGACAAATTATTGATACCTCTCTACAAGTACAGTACAGTAGATGTCCGAGCTAAACGGGATCGGGACCAGCTCGGATAACGAAAAACTCGGTCAACACGAAGGTGAAGAAAAGAGATTTCAATTGATAATAGATCGCATTGAATCTGGAAATACAATTTATCAATACAGTGAGAGTAATTTGTGATGAAATAAAATTATATAGGCTCACAATTACTTTGGTGATTGCAATTTATTCACAATATTGTAGTTCTTTATCAGAAAAATAGTCCAAATTTTATTAAAAAATTTTGTTATGCTCTTAAAAATTTGCTAACCCAGCGGCTCGGATAATCGGAACTCGGATAACCGGACTCAGTTATGAAAGTGATTTCGTACGTGGTACCTAGTAATCTATACTGTACTGAATAATTTTTTTATTCAATATTGATTTATAATAATGTTATTGTATAATGTTCGTGCAATTCACTTTCATATAAACATACTACCCATATAATTGTAAGCTACTTACCATTTCATATTATTATAAATAATCCAGTAGAATCACAATTTAATACAAATTTTCTCATGAATTATTTTAAAATTGTTACTACAATAATATTCTGGATCTGGAATTTATAAAAATTTGAAATCTCAATTATCCTACAATTACCTCTAGATCAACAATATTATTGAAGCATTTGAATCACTCGAATGAATTCAATATTGAATAAAATAAAAAATCAATATTTGTATATAATATTGAAATTAAAAAGGTACCATATTAATAGTGAATAATATATAAAAATAAAAAATTGTATAATTATGATATTTGACATATTAATAGTAAATAGAAGAAAAATTAATAGTGTAAAACATGATATTTGAATTGAATACGGTATATTAATAGGGAATAATATTAAAAATCATATCAGTATTAAATAGGAACCATTTTTCCATCACTACAGCCTCTATAAGTGATGTTTCTGCTTAGTGTTTTGGGATCGTTTATATGTGTTACTAATTTTTTTGTTTGGGTACTAACTGTAGTTGGTTGATTGGCTAGCATTAGCTATAGTTGTATTTGAATGTATTGTAGTAGACCACTAACAAGAGGTGTCAATTGAGGGTGTCAGTGCATTTAGATGCTCAAAACCAGTGAGGATAAGAGCAAAGATCAAAACAATTGCAGTGAAATAGTGAGAAAAAATTGAGCAGGCGCTCACTATTTCATAGAAAGTGTTAAATACTTTCCTGCCATTATGTTATTACCACCTTTATATAATATGAATATATTGATATTATATTATTATTTATTATGGTGTTGATAATAATCAATCTTGATCCATTGCTAATGTTCCACTTCTCTTACTGTATGTTCCAGCACTCAAATTAGTGAGAAAAATGAGCATTTTCTGGGAGAAGAATATTTGAATAGATTATTCTTGCTTTAAAAAAAAGCTATTTAATTTCTCTGAAATGCCGGTTTAAAGATATCATTAATATATTATTATTATTATTCTCAATTTTATTTTAAATCAATAACTTTTCCTTCAAAATGTTTGTAGGCTATACTTCTCCAAAGTGTATTTAGAAAAAATGATTTTTTAAAAATTCATTTTAAAGGATACAGTACATTTTATTCTTTAAAATTCCGGTTTGAAGATATATCATGCATGATAAATTATCATTCTCAATTTTATTTCTGAAGCGTGTTTAATGCACCAAATTTAATGACGTTTCATTAGATCAATACAGTAGTTGTTAATCCATTCAAGTGTTAATGTTATCATGGATCTCAATGAAGTCATCAATGTTAACCTACTCTAGGACATGACACGTAGTGGAGTAGGTCAATTTCCATAAAAAAAACACGTAGTCATATTTAGTCACAGTCAGTACACGTTAGAAATTTAGAATGTCTTTTCTGCTACATTCTTCATTTCTCCTTATTTTAATTCATTCTATCGCTGATGTCCATTTCCTTTCTTTTCCTTCAACCTTTCAATTGAATTCAACCTTCCACCTTGTTTTCCTATCTTCTTCTATTTTCTCTCTCCTGCTTCTATTTCTCTCCCATGTATCATTTCTTTTACTTTTGCGTTTTCCAGCCATTCTCATCTACTGCTTCATTTGAAATGAAATAATGAAATGAAATCATTAGTAATAAGTTATATTGTGATCAATTGTGTCAAAGGCCTTGCGAATATCCAAGAAAAGTGCTGAAACTTTCGAAACATCTCTATTATTAATGTGGTGTGAAATTTTGAGATAAACTTTTGCAGAGCCAGTTTGCAGTACCGGTACTTAATCCCTCTCAGAACCCAAATCGATTAGGTACCATACAAAAATCTATTGAATTGAGGAATGAAACTAGATAAACCAGCTTTCAAATAGTTTAGAAAAAATTTATAGCAAAGAAATTGGACGCTTACAATCAATTATTGTATTACGATTACCGGTACCTTAATTGGAATGGCTATAATCTTGGCTATTTTGAATTTGGATGGAGAATTGCCTTCAGTAACACTTTTGTTACATAAATATGTCAGTATTTTATTTAAGTTATGTTAGGAGCTATCTTCTTGATCAAAAGACATTTTTGGCCTTCATTGAAGGATGGGTTGTCGGTGCTGAATTCTTTGAAACATTTAAAGAATAATTATTGTTGAGTTCCTCCGCAACTTTCTTTTCATCTGTTACAATTTTATCCCCTCTAACAAAATATAAAGATTTTCTATTCTTCTTTCTTCCTACCAGTTATATTATTGCTTTGAATTTTTTTTCTTTGAAAATTGTAAATTTTTGGCACTTACCGAGCTTTAACGAAAAAATATATTGGATTAATTTTTTGCTGTAGTATTAATTTCAAACAATATTAATAGTAATTCAGATTTCCAGAGTAGAAACTGATGCAATTTATATCAAATACACATTTTTTTGATCAGTTTTATGTAATAATGAGGGCTAACTTACTGTAACTTACACATAGAAAATAATGTTTTTGTATTGTGTTTGTTGTGAACAAAAGGGTCTCCCCACCAATACCAGGATAGAGTTAGGTAGGATATGTTTTAATGCAATAGTTGATACAGTAAACTTATATTTTTCTTGTATTGTAGGACCTATAAATTTCATTCAGAAATTATCAGAATTCTAATTTAAGCCCAGTACGGTACTATTGAGCAGAAAAATAAATCTATTCAAATTATTATATTAGGTTGATTAGAAACAATTAATTGATCAATGGCATCGGTTTTAGAAATTTCATTGAATGAATAAATTTATAAAAAAAAAATACAATAATTATACGGTATTTTTTTACAAATAATAAAATTTCATTTTTCATTAAAATTAACCTACTCATCTATGGGAAACCCATGTGCTAGAATAGATGTATCATTAATAATCTAATTCTGAAAGATTCATAACAAAAGTCTTGAGAGCTTCAGTTGTTCACTCTTGTCAATATTATAGTCTGGTCAAGCAAATAAGATATTCTAGCAAGGTGGGAAAATGACTCCAGCAAGGTCAATATTGATTCAAAAATTATAAATTTGGTCTCAAATTGTAGGAAATATTCTGCTTCACAATTTGAAACTGAATTTATAATTTTCGAACAAACATTAACCGAGTTAGAGTTATTTCAGTTATTTACCATTTTTGGTGAATGATTATTAATTGATTTACTTGATTCAATTTAGCGCCATTCGATACCATTTCGATACTCCAACTTGCGTATCGATATCAGTAAGTACGAAGTATCGAAAGTATCGGAACGTCCCTATTTTCGTCTGCAAGTAAGGCCGGGCGTATGCTGGGACACTCGTGACGCAGCCCACGTGAAGTAGCCAATCACAGCTCTTTTCCTGCCATTAATAAGAGCTGTGATTGGCTAGTTCACGTGGGCTGCGTCACTTGCGTTTCTGCATACGCTTGACCTAACAAAACAACAGCCAACTAGCAAGAAAGTCAACTCTTGTGTCTTTTCTCTTTTCACATCAGAAATGAACACTGAACAATTGTTAGAGATTATTTACATGAAAATTACCCAATATTGTATTATTAGAATCACAGAGATTACAAGAATAGAAGAAAAAAATACAAGATTTGGTGTGTTATTGGAAAAGCTGTCAATGGAAAACCCCTATATGGTTTGATTAAGCCGTTTGGCAGTTTGCCATTCACTACCATCCATAAATTGAGTAGGCCTGATAGATTTTTGATATAATTTCAAGAAATATTATGATTTGTTATTCAAAATATCCAACAGTTTGGCTTGGTCAGTGTCGGTTTGGGGGCTGTGGGTTCTGTTTGAATTCATGGTTTTGGGCCGGTATTGACCGGGCTGGGGGTCATTTTCCTGTCTTGCCAGGATGTCATCTTTGCTATATAGGAACAATGTAATTTTTATCAATCTCTTGAAGCAGATAGAGCCGTTATTTAAGAACAGAATTTCACATATTATAGCCTATATACCGTGATTGAAAGAGATCCAATTCTACAAGGGGTTGATTTTTTACTTTTTGGATTTTAATAATTTGAGTTTTATACTCTTATAGTCAACTTATTATACGATGATTATTAAAATAAACTTAAAATCAAAAAAGTAAAAAGTCAACCCCCTGGAGAATTGAATTCTCTTTCCAATGACATGAAGAACGTGAATTTCTGTTCATAAATAAGGAGGCTCCATCTGTGCTCCAAGAGATTGGTAAAAATTACATTGTCCTTATGGGGCTTGATGCTACTACTACCCACTCTGTTAGTTTCATGATACAATGGTGCAATAATTATTGTCATATATCTTTAACCAATCCTAAAATTATTGGATATATTGGTATCAGGGCCGTATTTCTAAACAGGCTAAGTAGGCTGCAGCCTAGAGCGGCAAATTTTCAAGGTGGCAAATTAGAAAAAATTCAAAATTTATAAAATAATTTCAAAAAATAAATTAAATTTTCTCTACGATTTCTGAATTTACTTTGAAAAACATGATCTACTAGTAATTCTTAGAATGTAGTTGCCTATTATTTTAGTGCATTACAAAATCTGTTTGACCTCTGAATACACTAATAGTACAGTGCAATCAGACTCAAACCTCAACATCCAAAGAGAAAGGACGATTCCTATGCCAACTTGTTCTATACAGCCCCTTTTGTATGATAAAATGTGATTTTGGGGGTGTAACGTTTTTTTTAAATCTCTGTAGCTCATGAACCACTGAACATGTGAATTTGGTCTTATAAATTAAAGAGGAATGAATTTTGTCAAGAGGGATTTTGAAATACAGGTGCAAGTGTTTCCAATTCAAAGTTACTAACTTTCAAAGTAACAAAATAATTTCTGTGAAAAAAATATTGAGTTTTCAAAAAAATTGTACTTTGATGTTTTGAATGTTTGGAGTTTTGAAAAAATTGTAGTTAATGATACAGAGATGTAATTGGTCTCTTTTCTGAGTTTTGTTCTCTAGAAAAAACATGCATGGCAATTAACCCCCCAAGAATCCAAGGACAAAAAAATTGCGTATTTATTTCTAAATTGAGGATAACAAGTGCCACTGACCACATAGAAGAGAAGTTTATACAGAATGTTTAAGGAGGAATGTGCAATACTTTGTAGGCTAATCCCTTACACCAAGTAGAGAAAAACGTTCTATCAGACTCACCCCTAAAAAACGCTTTGTTACCAAGATAACAATGGTGAAAAATTGACATTGAAGTATTGCTCATTTCTCCTGAAACACTGTACAGTCGACTCTTGATAACTCAAACCTCAATAAGTCGAATTTTTTTCCGTTCCCTTGAGAAAACCTGCCTAAAGCCTTGTGCAGACCAATGCGTTGCGAATTCGTTGCAGTGGTTCCAAGAATTTGGACTCCAATTTTGAGGCAAAGGTTTCAGTGCAAAATATTTGTAATGCTGGGGCACACACACCGAAGCAGAATAATTGTGACTTAGAGCGCGGGAATATTTGAGTATTTAACCTAACCAACCTGATGTATTGATAGTATAGAATAGAATGAAATTTATTATAGCCTTATCTGAGGGCATCAGATAAAATACAAGCGTCAAATAACAAATACAAAATTTCATAGGCCTACAAAGTACAAAGATATTAGCACTGTCAATAAGCTATCAGTATCCTAAATCACTTGAATTTTCAACTTATAACTTAAGGTAGTTTCCTTGCCAGAATGACTCCACTAACTGGGAGAGTCATGACTGGAACAATGAAAGAGTGACAATAGTCAATATTTTGGGCTTACTTTATTGCCATCTGGTGTCGAATTCAAAAAACAGCAAAAAATGTGCCACTTTGCTGAGTTGCCAATTTTTTGTTTTCAAAGTCCCAATCCCACTCCCTACGCCTCTCCTAGGGGTTTGGAATCCTTTGTTAAAGGCATTGACAAGCCTGGGTTGGTTTCCGTATTCGACATTCTCTCCACCTCATTTCTAAAGAGGAAGCTCTGTCTAGACTCTTCCAAGTGCAAGTGATAAACCCAAAGTAAACAATAAGTATTATCAGTCTTTCAAAGAATGAGGCAGATGAAATGTCAATTAACTTGAATGAAAAATTTTTGGACGTAAAATTATTGAGCAAAGGGCTGTGATTGTACATACTCTTGTTTCGAATTTATTATCTATCAAAATTTAGGAAAGAAATATTTCAGGCTATGCCTAGTTTTTCTTGCCTAGTTGAAATAATATTTTTATGATTCGTGTAATGATGTCAATGAATAGAATTAATGAATAAAAATGAATACGGTTTAGTCCAGTCCAATAATTATTAAAATCGTTGATACAGCAATATGGAATGTGGATGAAAATAATAGGCTATTACTGAATAAAAATTTATCAATAAGTACGGTAGCCTATAATTATGTATAAAGCATCTCATAGACAGGAAAAATAGGAAAGTTACTGGCGTCTGAGTACTGTAACTTTATCACTAAAATACGGTATTGAAACAGGGTAAGTACTGTCTGAGACATTTTCCAAGAATAAGTACAAATCTTGCTGTAAGTTTTATGTGCACAGATTACAATAATTGTGCCATCGTTATCATTTTGCTTCACATCAGATTGGATAAATTGAATAAAGTGATGTCCGCAAATTTGACTGGCGTGAATTCCGCGGATATGCCAGAATAGTGCCGGTGATGGCCAAAAAGGCACTAAAAAACAACAAACAAGTGCTAAAATAGACATGTACAATATTCAATAAGTTAATGATACCTACAAAAAAGGACATGCTTGATAACAAAATGTAATAGAATGTCATTGAAAAGCAAAACTATTCCTATATTGCGATTTTTTATTTAGTAACTTTATTAAATTTTTAAGAATTTTGTCTTATCCAACAGACATCGCGGATAATATGCAATGTGGATGAAAGCACGTTTTACATTCACCTCAGGCAATCTCTGCGTTGGTTTTTGGTTGCTTGCTCACCATTTGCAGCTGAGATTCGAGGTCACAGAAATTCGTCACTATTGTTTTGAATAAAAGCTCGTTTGTCATAACAAAAAAATTATACACACCCTCACACTGACAAGAATGTCAGTTCGTGTCATTGAGGAGCAGTAACCTGTTGACAGTGGTCACTCCACTTCGTGAGTCTTGAATATTTGAATGAGAATATTTATAAATTTTGATGAAGAATGAGTAGAAGGGATACGACTGCTTGCTATTTATAAATACTGATAAATAAATTATTTGATTGAACTAGATTTCATTCGTCGCCTAATCTATTTAATATTGACTATTTTCGACAACAATATAATTATAAGAAATATACAGTATTTACAAATATAACAATAGATTGTATAAAGACTTATAGGTGAAAAATTTTACACCTGGCTACTCCAGCTAATAAGAGATTGATGTGATAGAGCAATCATTAATTAGCAGCTATTTATAAGCCTGGTGTGATACTGGCTTCTTGTATGGAAAAATTACTCTACTACTTGGAAAAAATTTTCACTATTTGTTCAAAACTTTAGCACTCAAAGATCTCAAAACGCTTCTCGGACTGTTGGCAAAGATCAAATTGTATTGAATACTATTATACTAACTACTCCTCATTAAAACTCAATTGCATTTCATTATAAATTGGCCATAATCCATTGAGGGCATGTCTGTAAGTTTCCAAGTAAAACCAGAACTGCCAAACAAATGATCTTTCCATCAAGAGAGAGTTTCTGAGTGGAAGACAATACACAATAGATAATAGGAGGAGAGAGGGTGGGTCTATACAAACATACCTTTGAAATGAAAGGCCCATTCAAGTGAGTTGGTTTCTTTTCAATACTGAGTTATTCTAGTCAACCCTCATTCAAGTCAATCTGACAACATGGCAAGGGCCACCGCGTCGATGGGTGCAAGAGCTAGTAAAAATACGGTTGTGTTAGTAAATGTCTGTGTGTTGGTAGAGTCGGACAGTGACTGTGCAAATCACTAATGAGTCACTAAATTTTTATGGAACCGAAATCTCTCTAGTGTAATGATTTGAAATTTACATACTTTCTCAAGTACAAGTGATACATTTCATTCTTCCATTCTCCACTTGGATTGGACAATGGGTTATTCTGTAAAGAATGATTTTCAAAAATGAACTTTTTCAAAAATTCGTGTTTTCTGGAAATTTTAATTGGGATTGATAAAAAATACCTTCAAACAGATATGCTCAAAATTTCAAGACTTGATTTGCAACCAATCATGAGATATCTGTTCCTTAAGTTTCAACTTTGAGAACCCCATAACTCACAAAGTAATTGAATAAAAAACATTTTTCTATATGAAATTAATTACATTTTCATAGCTCAATAGTATCCACATGAAAAAACTTTGAGAAATGTCTCCACGAAAATGTTCCAAAAAGTGTGTGAAACTGCCTTAATATAACCTACATATTCTCAGCTAAAGGGTTGTAGTACAAAGGGTTGGTAGCAAAAAACGTTTGATTTGAGGTTTTAACGTTCTTTTCTCCATATTCCTGAGGCTTTCTGGAAGTGAATTGAACAATTTGATGGAAAATAATAGAAGAGGCTGATGAAACTCCTCTTCAGGAGTGAAATGCATCCCACTTCACTAAGCCATAAGTAAGTGATTTACCAAAATTAACTTTGAAATACATGTTGTTTTCTACTATATAAAGGAAAAGAAAAGTAATGTTTTTTGTGTACTAGAATAGGTAAATTGATAAGTACTCAAATTGTCTCTATTTCTAGTGTAATGACTGTGGATTACCCCTTGTTTCACAAACTGCTCCTTACATATTCTCCCAAATTCTCATTAATTAAGCTCTGTTGAACAAACATTGAAGGCAGAGTCAATATTCCCAGAAGCTTAAACTGCTCTTCACACCGCGATTGCTTGGGTATAGGCCACACATCAGTCTGATAGCCTTCCTCTGAATACTAAAAAGTCTGCTATTGTAAGCTCTAGAACCCCAAAGTATTGTGCCATATGACAAATAATGGGAATGGATATGAGCATAGTAGATCACCATCAAAACATCCAAGCTAACACAAGACTTTAACTTTCTAATCAAGAAGTGGGTTCTAATCTAGACTTTAACTTTCTAATCCCTTATTCAGCTTGCCAGTAACAATGTCAATATGCTGGGAACAATTCAGGCATATGTCCAGGGTGAAGCCCAGAAACTTTGCTTCTTTCCCCTCATTCATAGTGAGTCTTCTGTTATACCTGATAATCAAGTCCTGAACCTTGTCAGAGTTAACACATAGTAGGGTAGAAGGGATACTGATGAAGTTAACTGTAATAATGATGCTGTAATACAATAATAATATCCTGAGTTATCAGATACACTACTATAGTAAGGTGCCTAATAACAGCTAATAGCCCGATTAGCCTATTAGAGTAAACTGAAACTAACCTGGAACATAGACAGCTTTTCCAATATCACACCAAATCTTGTATTTTTCTCTTATATTATTGTAATCTTTGTGATTTAAATCATACATGTTGATATAATACCAGATCATCATATTTATTTGGTATTTGAAAATAATTGCTAACAATTGCTCAGTGTTCATTTCCAAAGAGCCGAGAGTTGACTTTCTTCCTTTTTGGTTATGTCTGAATCGAATTCGGTTCTCAGAATCGAATTTTGGTTCTCAGAATCGAGTTCACACCGCAACAAACCTTCACAACGAAATCGTGTTGGTGTGCGCCTGGGGTAAGTCAAAAATAAACCATGCATAACTGAAATTAATTTTTCGCCACACTGGTATGAAATGGACTGTTTTACATGCTTTATACGGAGGCCGAAAACGCTCGTTTTCAGGCGAGGTCGCCAGCAACTCGCCGGGAAAATGCGTTTTTCGGCCCTAGGGCGGTAAAATAACCTTGAATGTCAGCTGACTGAAGGTTGTTGTCGATTTAAGGGTTAGTTGATCAATAGGTAGCATTCCGGTTTGATTGCATTAAATGTCAGCTGTTTTGGGAGTCAATGTCGACTTATTGGTATTTCGAAGTAAAGGTAGTCTCTCATCTGTTATTTTGATTGTCAAGATCCCTTGTCAAGAGAACTGAACGTTGAAAGTTTTCAAATTAATCAGTAGTTGAATAATAAAGGAAAACTGCTTCAATAACTAATACTTCAACTTTGATAAGATTAAAAATGTTTGTATTGATTAACTGTTGAATAATGATGAACGTGAAATCCATGTTTGAACAAAATTATTGTTGTCAAACTCTGTGTTACTTCGTCTAGCAGGTAAGCCAGCGCCATCTAGCGGCTGATAATGCAACTAGACAATGCTTCTCTGTTAGCCAATATCTGTCGAAAATCAACAACTTTGAATTGATATTGTACAATTTAGGATAATCGTACAAAAATTATCTTGGGCTTAAACGTTTCTGAACTAATAAAATCGAATACACTGATAGTTATAAAGTAATATTCAGTCACTAAATCAATAAACTTTTGACGCAAAGTTCCAATAGCAAGCAGATGGCACCTACTCCAAATTCAGCATAGGGGAAGATAGCATAATAAGGCTACTGGTCTAGCTGTTCATGGAAATGATTAACTGATAATTTTGTTTTGTTTTCATTGATGTTGTGTGCACAAAAATAAAGTTCGACACCACGGGTCGAAAATGTAATATTCTGTCTCTCAATCTTTTCTAGTCCTCGGCCTACGGCCTCGGACTTGAAAACCGATTTCGAACCGGAAAACGCACATTTTTGGCCCTAGGTACAAAATATACTATTTTGCCACACTGGTATGAAATGAACTGTTTTACATGCATCATACAGAGGCCGAAAACGATCGTTATCGCCACACTGGTATGAAATGGACTGTTTTACATGCTTCATAAGGAGGCCGAAAACGCTCGTTTTCAGGCGAGGTCGCCAGCAACTCGCCGGGAAAATGCGTTTTTCGGCCCTAGGGCGGTAAAATAACCTTGAATGTCAGCTGACTGAAGGTCGTTGTCAATTTAAGGGTTAGTCGATCAATAGGTAGCATTCCGGTTTGATTGCATTAGATGTCAGCTGTTTTGGGAGTCAATGTCGACTTATTGGTATTTCGATGTAAAGGTAGTCTCTCATCTGTTATTTTGATTGTTAAGATTTCTTGTCAAGAGAACTGAACGTTGAAAGTTTTCAAATTAATCAGTAGATGAATAATAAAGGAAAACTGCTTCAATAACTAATACTTCAACTTTGATAAGATTAAAAATGTTTTTATTGATTAACTGTTGAATAATGATGAACGTGAAATCCATGTTTGAACAAAATTATTGTTGTCAGACTCTGTGTTACTTCGTCTAGGAGGTAAGCCAGCGCCATCTAGCGGCTGATAATGCTAACTAGACTTCTCTGTTAGCCAATATCTGTCGAAAATCAACAACTTTGAATTGATATTGTACAATTTAGGATGATCGTACAAAAATTATCTTGGGCTTAAACGTTTCTGAACTAAGAAAATCGAATACACAGATAGTTGTAAAGTAATATTCAGTCACTAAATCAATAAACTTTTGATGCGAAGTTCCAATAGCAAGCAGATGGCACCTACTCCAAATTCAGCATAGGGGAAGATAGCATAATGAGGCTATACTGGTCTAGCTGTTCTTGGAACTGATTAACTGATAATTTATTTTGTTTTGTTTTCATTGATGTTGTGTGCCGAAAAATAAAGTTCGACACCACGGGTCGAAAATGTAATATTCCGTCTCTCAATCTTTTCTAGTCCTCGGCCTACGGCCTCGGACTTGAAAACCGATTTCGAGCCGGTAAACGCACATTTTCGGCCCTAGGTACGAAATATACTATTTCAGGCGAGGTCGCCAGCAACTTGCCGGGAAAATGCGTTTTTCGGCCCTAGGGCGGTAAAATAACCTTGAATGTCAGTTGACTGAAGGTCGTTGTCGATGTAAGGGTTAGTCGATCAATAGGTAGCATCCCGGTTTGATTGCATTTAATGTCAGCTGTTTTGGGAGTCAATGTCGACATATCTGTATTTCGATGTAAAGGTAGTCTCTCATCTGTTATTTTGATTGGTAAGATCCCTTGTCAAGAGAACTGAACGTTGAAAGTTTTCACATTAATCAGTAGTTGAATAATAAAGGAAAACTGCTTCAATAACTAATTCTTCAACTTTGATAAGATTAAAAATTTTGGTATTGATTAACTGTTAAATAATGATGAACGTGAAATCCATGTTTGAACAATATTATTGTTGTCAGACTCTGTGTTACTCCATCTAGCAGGTTAGCCAGCGCCATCTAGCGGGTGATAATGCAACTACACTAACCTTCTCTGTTAGCCAATATCTATCGAAAATCAACAACTTTGAATTGATATTATACAATTTAGGATTATCGTTCAAAAGTTATCTTTGGCTTAAACGTTTCTGGACTAAGAAAATCAAATACACTGATAGTTATAAAGTAATATTCAGTCAGTAAGTCAATAAACTATTGACGCGAAGTTTTAATAGCAAGCAGATGGTACCTACTCCAAATTCAGTATAGGCGAACAAGATAGCATAATAAGGTTACTGGTCTAGCTGTTCTTGGAACTGATTAACAAATTTTTTATTTTGTTTTCTTTGCATTGATGTTGTGTGCCAAAAAATAAAGTTCAATACCACGGGTCAAAAATGTAATATTCCGTCTCTCAATCTTTTCTAGTCCTCGGCCTACGGCCTCGGACTTGAAAACCGATTTCGAGCCGGTAAACGCACATTTTCGGCCCTAGGTACGAAATATACTATTACACCCGAATTTTACCTCTATAACTCGAAATGATAGAAAAATTACCTCTATAACTTGAAGTTCAGTACAGTACTGTATGTGCTGTAAGTATGAATTGTAGGCATACATTGCATTGTGGCAATAATTAAGTACAAATTCTGTACATACCAGTAAGTATTGTATGACTGTACCGTACTGCAGTTACATAAACATTAGATTTGTAAAAGATGTAGGGAATAAAAAACATCGTTTATTTTTACCTCCATAACTCTAATTTTATTTTGTTTTCCTCTGTTAGTCGAATTACCTCTTTAAGAAGAATTTAATGAAAAATTACCTCTATAACTATTTGTAAGTCGAACTATACGTAACTCAAAGGAAACAGCCATTCCCTTGAAATTCAAGTTATCAAGAGTCAACTGTATATGTAATGAAGAAATCCAATTAAAAACTATAGATTTGAATTACAAAAATTGATCAGGTTTTAAACTCTAGATTGTATAAAAACACGGCTTTCCAGTTACATTTTTCCAAAATTTTCCGGACCCCCCCCTTCGCGTGGGGATATTCCATACCCTCCAGACCCCCCCGGAAGGTTCCCCTCATATCCTCCTTGCCCCCCCACCCCACGTATCCCCCTTACCCCAGGCGCACACCAACACAATTTTGTTGCAAAGGTTTGTTGCGGTGTGAATTTAATTCTGAGAACTTGCCGGACGGAAATTTAAAACCATTGCGGTGTATGAGCTAGCGCAGACCAATGCGTTGCAAAATATTCGGTTTGCGAATATTCGCAGCAAATGCTGCATGCAGCATTGGTGTCGCCTTTCGCATGCGAATATTGTGGCTCGTTCAGGAACTAACTCTAATTTTCGTCTGCAAGAAAACAGACATACCCAAAAAGGAAGAAAGTGAACTCTCGGCACTTTGGAAATCAACACTGAGCAATTGTTAGAGATTATTTTCAAATACCAAATATGATGATTTGTTATCATACCATATTATGTATGATTTAAATCACAAAGATTACAAGAATATAAGAGAAAAGTACAAGATTTGGTGTGATATTGGAAAAGCTGTCCATGTTCCAGGTAAGTTTCAGTTTACTTTAATAGGCTAATTGAGCTTTTGAGCAGTTATTAGGCACCTTACTAGTAGGTTATATCATAACTCAGGATATTATTATTGTATTACAGCATCATTATTATAGTTAATTTCAGTATCTCTTCTACCCTACTATTGAAACATTAAGTTGGTTAGGTTAAATACTCAAATTCGCCCGCCTTCTAAGTTACGATTATTTCGCTTTGGTGTGCATGCCCCAGCGTTACAAATATTTTGCACCGAAACCTTTGTCTCGAAATTGGAGTCCAAATTCTTGGAACCACCGCAACGAATTCGCGACGCATTGGTCTGCGCAAGGCTTAAAGCGCGACTTTATCGCTCGCGCAAAACAGTTATTGCGCGACGCAATAGCGGATAATTTTGCAAGAGAGCGAAAGAAAAAAACAATTATATGAACTCCAAAAAAATTAGTCAGGAATCAGATTTGAACCTGCTAACATCGCATCACAAGGTAATGAACGCCGCTTTAACCACCTCTGCCATTCAGCTTTTACAGAAGAGGGCGGAAATTTAGCTACATGAATTTGCATCTTTTTTGTTTCACTGACTGAAACTTATCGCAACACAGCTGATTAGCAAGGGTAAAGTACATCTTCTGCTCATGCGCAGTTGCTTAGTGAGCGTAAAGTAATTCAACTGCCCATGCGCAGATAGTTAGCAAGCAAAAAAGTAGATTCTCCTTGGAAATGGGCTATTTTACAATGAGAATTCAGTATGTAAAATCTTCTTTACGCGCAGTTGTAGAAAATAGCTATTTATGTATAAAGAGCGTAAAACGCGAATTTTTCGCTCGCGCAAAACAGTTATTGCGCGACGCGATAGCAGAGCGTGATAATTTTGCAAGAGCGATAAAGAAGCTTTACACGCGAATTACATACAAAATTTTTTCTACAACTGCACATTATAATAACCAACTAATTTCATTTGTCCAATGGCCTACAGTAAATTATTATTAAATTTTTCTGACGATTATTGTAATAATAAAATGAATTAATCCTGTTAAACTTGAAAATTATAATCTATTTTTCAATACCGTACGATTATAGGTTTTAATTATACTAATGAAAAAAACAATTTTATGAACTTCAGAAAATGGCGGAAATTTAGCTACATGAATTTGCTTCTTTTTTGTTTCACTGACTGAAGCTTATCACAACACAGCTGATTAGCGAGCATGAAGTAAATCTCCTGCTCATGCGCAGTTGCTTAGCGAGCATAAAGTAATACAACTGCGCATGCGCAGATGGTCAGCGAGCAAAAAAGTAGATTCTCCTCGGAAATTGGCTGTTTTACAAGGAGAATTTAGTATGTAAAATCGTGTTTTACGCGCAGTTGTAGAAAAAATATTTTATATTTTCCAGATATCGTGTAACTTTCGATATTATTTTGTTATGTCGATATATCGGAAGGAATATATCGATATCACCGATTAATTGTACTTCAAGTTATCGATGTCAAAATATCGATATTTCAGAAATATCGATATATCGTTGCCATCCCTACAATGAAATTGAGGTTAATTGAGGTTATGTTTATGTATTGAACTCGATATGTATCAGGACGGTTATCCTTATAACTCTAGTGTTATAAGTTAATTGAATTTAGATTCAAACTGTAAAAGGAAATAATATCATGGACATAGATCATTTTAGGAAGACTGATTATTTTCAATAACCGGATTCGTTTGTGTCGATTGACCCAGCTACAAGTAGTCAAAAAACCGGTTGGACATTGGAATCAATTATTATGCATATGCAAGTTAGATATAGTTATCAAAGAGTGAAGATAAGTCCAATATTTAACTTAATAACTCCAAATTTAACTTGAGCTAAGGTGTTCTAGAGCTTTTTGGCGTTTTCTTGGTAATGTCCAGTTGTGTTAATAGACAAGTTCAAATTAAATCTAGAAATTTTGAGATCCATCATATATTAACTTGGGCCTACGCCAGTAATGAGGGGACTTCAAGGATTTTTAGAGGTTTTGCATAAATTACTCAGAAGCGGCTAAACTATGTACCGTACGTTCAAATCACATAGCCTACACAGTTTGAGCTGAGTTAAGAACTAATTTGAAGGAATTCCAAATCATCCAAAAATTAGCTAAAAAACCTATTTAAGTTAAGTTATGATAGTATCCTCGATATTTATTATGAACGAAGTAAATTCGTTTGAATGAAACTTGCAGACGAGTGAAGTAAGCTTGTTTTTCTTATTGAAACTGCCGGGGGTCTAGGGGGCTCCACCCTCAGGCCAGACGGATAAGACGAGCGAAGAGAGCTTGCCGGCTAGTAAACAGATAATTATTGTTGCTAATTTTGTACCATTCAGATAGATCTTTAAACTCTTCACGAAGTAAGTAACGGCTATCGTAACATCCATGAACGTAAGCTTCCAAGAACTCAAACCACCTGAACTGCAACGGTAGCCTATATCTCATGAACTACACTTCAACCCCTCCAAAATGAGCAAAAAGGACCATGATGTCATAAATTCTGACACAGAAAATTAATTTCTATTTTGTGCTATTAATAAGCTAATCTGTTCAGATGGTAGATGTTAATACCCTTCAATTAAAAGAGTTATTGGTCTTGGAAGTTGTTTACAAAGCGCTCGCAGCAGCGTCTGAAAATTACTGGCTACGGATTTTTAAATTCTAGACAATCTGTACAATCCCCAAGTTCTTGCAACTCGAAAGTTCTAAGATATATCTTGGAAGGGTGTTGAAGAATATCATAGTCTGAGTAAGGAAATGAGTCAACTCCAATCTGGCAGAATGTCGATTGTTGTAGCTGTGTATGTCACTTATCTTTGATAGCTGCTCATGGATTTTATTCACTTACAATTTACATGATAAAGCAGTAGAAGCACAGTGTGTTCTGGCAACAGACTGTAAGTACTCGTATGCCTAGAGCTAGCGCTATACACTTTACTTCTTTGGTCCTCCCGACAGTCTGGATGTCCGGGGAGTCGTCATATTTCTTCCCTTTGAATAGGGGTGATATCCTGGAACTCAGTTCCTGTGTTGGTACGTATAGTCCTGCA
Organism: Sogatella furcifera; assembly: GCA_017141385.1. Taxonomy (NCBI): domain Eukaryota; kingdom Metazoa; phylum Arthropoda; class Insecta; order Hemiptera; family Delphacidae; genus Sogatella; species Sogatella furcifera. The sequence goes on along the minus strand of CM029547.1, from coordinate 34,215,058 downwards.
CATATTCCGCAACCGTGTAGTAGGGTCTCGTAACAAAATACTGCCTCAGCCTTGTTTTAATCATCCTGTGATCCTTAATAGTTTTAATTTCAGTTGGCAGTAGATTGTAATAGTATGCTCCTGCATAGCCTGGCGACTTGCTGAATTTTTGAAGCCTATATTGAGGCAAATCCATATTACCTTTGCTTCTTACATTGTATGCCGCTCGCATCTTAGAGTAGGGTTAGTTGTTAGTACTGGTGTTATTGATTCCAAGTTGTACAGTGATATAACAGTCAGCATTCGATGAACAGAGTCCTGCAGTGCTCCAGCATACTCTTTCTAAGTATTGTCCTTAGGGCACTCTTTTGAATGCGCAGTAATCCATCCAGATTGGTTGCAGATGCAGATCCCCAAGTGACCATTCCATACCGCAGATGGGAAGAAAATAAGGAATGGTACGCTGTGAAGGCAGTCATCTCATCTGATATATTTCTTATTCTTCTTATGATGTATATTGCTGATGGTAGTTTTCCACCAAGGATGTCTATATGGCGTAGCCAGGTAAGGTTTTTATCAATGTTTATACCCAAAAATTGTGTGGTGTTTGCTTGAGTCAAGTCCACTTCTGAAGCTTCTTGAAATTGGCTGTTGTTGTTTGGTGTGAAATTCATACAGAGTGTTTCAGGAGGAATGTGCAATACTTATCAGGCTGATTCCTTACACCAAGTAGGCGAAGAAGTTCCATGGGACAAACCCCCAAAAACGCTTTGTTACCGAGATAACTATGGCGGAAAATTGAGATTTTTCAAAAAATGTTAATTTTTCTAATTTTGTAGAGGGTTTACTCAGGTTCTAAAATGATGAACTCCTATGTAAAATCATCTGAGGAGTACAATGAAACCACTTTGAAGGTTGTAACTTCAACGGTTATTGAGATGATGGGAAAAATATGCTAAAAAACGCAATTCTTCAACAATAAGGGTTATAACTGGATACGGAATCATAAATTTGTATTTTTTATTAATGGAAGTTGAAGAGAGTCGTATTCTGAACGAAAAGTTGAATGGCGACAATTGTGTAAATTCTACCTAAATCTCAAAAATTAGAAAATCGCTACTAAACACAAATTTTTCACTTGTGCTAAGTTTTATCAATTTTTCGATTTTTGATCGCTATTTCTGAGATCTGGGTAAGATTTACACAATCGCCGCCATTTAACTGTTTCTTTATAATCCGACTCTCTTCAACTTCCATTAATAGAAAATACAAATTTATGATTCCTTATCCAGTTATAACCTTTATTGTTGAAAAATGGTGTTTTTTAGCATATTTTCCCCATTATTTCTATAACCGTTGAAGTTACAACCTTCAAACTGGTTTCATTGAACTACTCAGCTGATTTTGCATAGGAATTCATCATTTTAGAACCTGAGTAAACCCTCTACAAAATTAGAAAAATTAACATTTTTTGAAAAATCTCAATTTTCCGCCATAGTTATCTCGGTAACAAAGCGTTTTTGGGGGTTTGTCCCATGGAACTTTTTTAACTACTTGGTGTAAGGAATGAGCCTGAGAAGTATTGCACATTCCTCCTGAAAACCCTGTATGTTCCTGTTCCTGTAAGGAACTCTGCTTCTGTCCTGGGATCAGGAGATCTGTATGCTCCTACTATATGATAAGGGTCATCTGCTTCAGCTGTATCTTTATTGCAGTTGTCTCAAAAATCTGTTCAACTGGTCCATATGCCTCTATTAGCTCTATTTCTTCTATTTTAGATTTTAAGTTGCACTTCTTGTATAATGCTATAGATGGTGTCTGCTATAGGATGTGCCAATGTATTGCAGCCTGGGGGTTTGGGTACTCCTGAGCATCAGTGCTCTCACAGCTCTTTTTTTCTATTATAGATTTGACTATTTCGCTTATGCTGGTTCTCCATGCTCATCCCTTCCTGATTCAAGTGTTTGCCATCCCAATCAAGATGTTTCTCTTGTAGCCTCTCCGTATGGTTGATGAAATTTATTTTCAGTTGTTCACACATGAATTTGAAAGATTTATTTATTTCATCAACAAACCTTTCACTGTTCTGTAAGGAACTGGGCATACATACCAATCTGTCCCTGGGAATAGCTTTTGGTTTGCCTCAATTGTTAGCCATAAGGGTCGCATCACATGATTCGGTGTCCTTGCTGAAATCGGCAGGTTGTTAGATCCTATGTTGATTATGACTTTTTTGGGTAGGTGGGTTTGGCCCCTCAATAACCTGCTCAAACCCTCAATTTTTCCACCAGGTATCAATTTGATGTTTGCCCTGCGTTTTGTTGAGTCATCCATCATTGCATCTACTCCTCTAATTAAGGAGTCTCCAACTATGAGATTCGGTTTCGTACATCCTAGATTGCATATTCTGAGTTCGAGTGTCTTTATTGAGAAATGTGTGCTTGTTTTTTCCATCATTGTGCGGGCTTCTAATATTATCAATTTTTGGTCTGGAGTACCACTTTCCACTTGCGTTGTCTTTTTGTTTTTTGTCTTGTACACATATGCTAGGGCTACCCATGGTATGTTTTTTCTCATTGGATTTCCCACTACTTGGTATTTGTGCAGCATTTGGTTCCCTAAATGTTTTGTTCATTTTTCCTTCTTCATTTGTTATAGTGTCTGTGTCCTTCACCAATTTTTGCCTTATCGGACATGTGTGCTCTGGGCAGCGAGAATGGAATATAAAGAGTGGCCTAGCCAATACTGGTTCTACAGCGGGCTAGTGAGACAATACCCCCCAACCGTTAGTGTACTCTTCCTCGCCTGGTTGGTAAGGTAATCCCATATTAAACGGGCTTCGAAAATAATTCACAACTCATGGTCAAATTAGAGTATTAAAACAAAATTGACTTCTACGGCTTTGTCAGATCATGCTCTAAAAGTAATGTAATATACTATTTCATCGTAACTACAATAATTTTCAAGTTATTGTTTTACAAATTAAAATAGTGTAGTATTTGGTGATTGCGCGCATCTTTATTCTCTTCAATGAATTTTTATGATAGCTTTCAATGGAAGAGGTATTGGATGAAGTTTAGTCCATTCTCAAATTTTCAAAAATTTGGCTGTATCAAATTTTCATTATCCTGTTTTTTTTTTTTTGAAAAATCATAACTCGGTCATTATTCAACATAGAAAGTTGAATTTGATACCAATCGCTTGGAAATTTTATAAGCTAAAAGAATTATGATTTAAATGTTCCTGTCCGACGCTTCATTTCCGCGTAAATCGCAGAAAACCAGAAGCGGAACCGAAATTTAGTGGTTTTTGGGGCACCCTGTATTAAGCACAAGGTTTACAAGGTCAACTTTTTGAATTTAAGTTGTCCAAGGACCAAGGAACATCACACGAAAATATGGCAGCGTCCTGAATTTTTTCTCGTGCGAAACCTAAAATGACTGGACTAATATTCAAAATTTTTTTTTGAATGTAAATCTCTCTCTCTCTCTCTCTGTGCCATCAGACGTGTCATAGTACTCAGTACTGAGTTGGGAAAAAAAATTTAAGCATCTAATGTTCACACTCTGATTATACCAGTCTCTATTGGTGGGGTTTTGATCAAACTATAGGAGAAATAAGGGTAAATTCTCATGAAAGACTAGTAGCCTTTTTAAGTTTGTTTTCTGTTTCAACATTCTCGATTTTCTTCAAATATCATAATCTAAATTTAAAAAAAAAATGTATTATTGATAATTTGACTATTTCCGGTTAGAATTTCCATTGGTCTTATTCAAAATGTGTTTGGAGTGAAAATTTGTGTCTGTGAAAGATTAAAAGATTTGGATTGTATTATAAATTGGAAAAGGGACAGTTATTGGGCTTCAGCCTGTTGAACCTTACCATTAAGTATCATTTATAAATTACAAATTTACAAAAATTATATAGAAACTATCATTAGAGCTTGGCCATGGTGGAGGGCTCAATCAAAAACTTGAATTGCGCAAACTATAGATAGAATGCACTTTGGAATAGTTGCCAATTGGACTAATATTAAGGCTTAAAACTTGAAAATTATAGTTTTTGTGTATTTTTTCTGAAAATGTTTACCTCTTGGCGGGGAATATCCATATTCAGTCTACCATTGTTGATGGCGATTTTCGTTTATGGACATGGGAATGCATTTTATCAGCTTCTATTTCGCAAGGTACTGTGATGAGCTAATGAGCGGTATGTTCTATCAAGAAAAAATTTGTAGCTTATTTGAGTATCCTACATAATAGCAGAAAATGTTTTCTAATCACTTTTATTTCAATTTTACAGGTTTACATGGGAGATGTAATTTTATGTACTGCATAATGGAGTCTCTATTGCATCCATCAATTCACTCCGAGCATCTGCCTGGTACAGCCAAAAGGATTTACGGATATAAAGCACCTTTAGAACGAGGCTTCGTTGAACAAAGCAACAGTATTCATCCAAAATTTACGGAAATTCATGAAAGATCCGGAAATTTCACTGTAAGTCTATTGCATTGTCATTAGTTTAGCATTTTGTTTCCACGAATATAATCTTCTTAAAAGATCATTATTGTTCATTGAAGTCTCTACACTCTCCGCACTTTTGACGAGTTATTTTGTTCAATTCAATCGAGAAAACCACTCAATTTGAATGAATGGTTCCCTCTAGCCTTTTCCTATCCAGACATTGACAGGAAAATTATAATTATTCACTATTCTACACAAAATGTGATCTTATTTATTTACCTCCTTTTTCACCAATGCCAGCCGAGCCGGATAGGTTACGTCATAAGTTCACGTAAAATATAATAAAACTAGGGAAGCGCATGCGGAGGCAGCCGCAAATTGAGCGGAGCGAGCTTTATTTTTGTCCAAAAGTTTTTGAAGCGTAGACTTGAAAATTTGATCCCGGTATTTTAAGCCTAGCTAAACCTAGCTGATGGTGAAAGCGGCTCATTCTATTACCATGTAATGTTATGAAATGAGAATATAAAATAAGAGCAACAACCTTTAAGTGAATGTTTTCTCAAGTGAGTGTTTATTTTGATAGAATAAGGCAGGATGAGAAAATGACTCCAGCTTGGTCAATATTGGTTAAAAAAATATTGATTGGGCTCAAATTGAAGGTCAGAATGTTTCCTACGATTGAGACAAAATCAATAATTTTCAAACAATATTGACCGAGCTGGAGTCATTTTCTCTATGAGTGGTTCAACTTTGAAAATACAGCATTTGACGTACCTTTTTTGGTCTCAAATGTGCTCTGATTGTTTAAAATAATTATTCAGTAGCAAATTATAAAGGAAAATCAATATAAACTTGGAAAATCGCGAAAAAAATAAGCCTATTGGATGAAATTAGGGCAAAATTTTTGTGTATTTCCACAACAAGCTTCCATTGTTTGTTAGCATGTTGAGAAATATTGAATGCATGCAAATAAATAAATAATTTTATTAATAAGGACATCAGGTAAAAACCCATTTTGCCTCCTTCAACAGTACAATATAGTTATTTGTGTATCAGTACGCATAGAGTGATTTTGCTGCATCAAGAGAAACACTTACGCACGAGCCGCAGGCCGTATTACACATTAAGTTTCTCCAAACTACCATATTGAATGTGAAAGGTTGAAATTAAAATTAAATAGTCATATCTCAGTTATTTATCATTGAATCCTGACAAATCAGGCACCATTTTATTCAGAACTAGCCGGTAGGCTCGCTTCGCTCGCCTTCTACGCCTAGCCAGGGGGCTCCGCCCCCTGGACCCCCGACAGTATAGGCAGTGTAAGTGAGACAAACAGGCTCGCTTCGCTCGCCTGCAAAACCTCTGTCAGTGTCAGCTGAGACAAACAGGCTCGCTTTGCTCGCCTGCAAATTCCGTTCAGAAGGGATTAGAAATTTATTGAACACAGCATTTCTAGACCTAATTTGGACCTGTTTACTTAATTTCAACATTTTCTGCCAATTTGTTCTCAAAAAATCTAAGAAAAACTCCGAAAATTCTGAAAAATAGTAAAACGCTAATATGAAGTTTAACCTTTGAAAAGTATATTGGACATAGGTAGTTTAAAACTTAATTCAATATCTTCCAGATTAGTTCATCTATAATCTTGCTGAACCATTGAACTTACAATTTGGATATGTCATATCAAGGTGGAAGATATGCAACTTGCAATACATCTACAATTTTTAAAAACTTATTACTTGCTTAATCTTGAACGGATTTCAAAAATATTCTAACACAACATTTCTAGACCTCATCTGAACCTGCCCACCAAATATCAACATTTTTTACCGATTTTTTTTTAATTTTTAATTTTTAATTTTTAATTTTTAATTTTTAATTTTTAATTTTTAATTTTTAATTTTTAATTTTTAATTTTTAATTTTTAATTTTTAATTTTTAATTTTAATTTTAATTTTTAATTTTTAATTTTAATTTTTAATTTTTAATTTTTAATTTTTAATTTTTAATTTTTAATTTTTAATTTTTAATTTTTAATTTTTAATTTTTAATTTTTAATTTTTAATTTTTAATTTTTAATTTTTAATTTTAATTTTTAATTTTTAATTTTTAATTTTTTTTAATTTTTAATTTTTAATTTTTAATTTTTAATTTTTAATTTTAATTTTTAATTTTTAATTTTAATTTTTAATTTTTAATTTTTAATTTTTAATTTTAATTTTAATTTTTAATTTTTAATTTTTAATTTTTAATTTTTAATTTTTAATTTTTAATTTTTAATTTTTAATTTTTAATTTTTAATTTTTAATTTTTAATTTTTAATTTTTAATTTTTAATTTTTAATTTTTAATTTTTAATTTTTAATTTTTAATTTTTAATTTTAATTTAAATAATTAATTTTTAATTCTTAATTTAATTTTCTCTTAACCAAACAAATCTTAAAAGGTCGTTTATTTCTTTTATTTCTTTGTAAAATAATATTGGAAGTTGTTCTAAGTTGAAAATAATCGGCAAAAAAAAATGTTCTGTTCAGGTTTCGAACCCCCCTGATTGGTAAGCAGTGAAATACTAGTCCACGTCGCTAACCACTGGGCTAAGAGGGTTTCGATAAGAAGCCGATTCTGCCAGTGATACCAACATGATTTCAAGAGCATAATAGACTTTTCTGACCAGGAACGTTTCTCAAAACTGATGTTAGGTTGCAATCCTGCAGTGCAGAGAGCATGAATATAGCATGAATAATGTGTATAGTAATAGTGTGTAAGCAATCCTTTTTTCCTTTTTTCGTCCTTAATATGCAAATTTTCAAAATGCTCTATAGCCTATAACCTGGGCGTCCATGTCTACTATCACCATGGCAAGTTTGAATTTAATCGGTCGAGCGGTTCCGGAGGAGTAGTTATACAAAGAGTGACTTTCCTAATCCATTACAGCTTTGCTTCGCTCCACTCAACTAAAAAATCGATATGGCAGTTGACTAGGCAAGGCCAAGTAGGTCATCCTCGAAAAATTTCTCGACCGAGTAGAAGGGATGGTTGACAAGCCAGGTCTTAAGTTGGGACCGGAATGCCGGTAAGGTCAATCCCTTCACTCCATCTGGCAGCTTATTGTAAACACGTATAGCCAAGGCAGAGAAGGCAACTTTCGTCCTAGAAAGGCACATCCAGTAGGCATCTGCGTCTTGTATCATGGTGATGAAAGTCACTCCTTTTTTCGAACATTCCAACATTTTTGTGTACAAATACAGCACACAGAAACACGTAGTGGCTATACACTGTCATTACTCAAGTGGATGTGTACAGAGGTCTACAATGCTCCAAATATCCACTGAAAGTCACTACTTGTATTGCTCTCTTCTGCAGTAGGAAGACGTCGTTACACACTGATGCATGGCCCCAAGGCAGCAGACCATAGCTAAGAATGCTATGGAAAAGGGCATGATAAGCAGTGAGAAGATAGGGCTTACTCACCAGCAGTGAGCCTCCGCAGCAGATAGGTGACCCTTTCCAGTCCTACAAATACATTCAATGTGATGCTCCCAGGTGAGCTTTGGATCTATGGTAAATCCAAGCAGAGACACACTCCCCATGACAACGCCCTGGCTGCGGCTTAGTGAACAAATCTTTCCATTACAGATCGATTAATTATTTATTTCAGTTGATAAAAATACAGTACTCAGGGAAGAGAAACATCAAATTGTCCAAAACTTCTTCAATTCCTAGTTTTAGACTCATGACTATACATTTATATGTTGACCACATAGTAAGAAGCTATTATTACCTAAAACTAAGATAGAGCAACATAAAGCAAGATGCACACAGCAACATACGGACGGGGGAAATATCTCTTCTGGGTTGTTGAAAAAAGTGTTGCAATGCACACAGGCATTTAATTAACTTACTTAGAAGGGGGTTTCCCTCGTTTGTAGTTTACTGTGTGCGCCTTGTTTAACTCCCCACTTTTACTGACCACTTCTGACTACCACGTTTGAATCTCGAAACTGTTCCATTTTTTTATTCTTGTGTGGAAGAATTTTAAGGTTTCAAAATGTGAAAACCTGAAAACAGTAGATCGGAAACATTATTATTTCTTCTATAAATGTTCTTATACAGTATTATTGTTCTTAAAAATGAAAGATGGTACGTTATTAATTTTTGAGTTACTATTACATATCGGCTGTGTACGAACTTGTTAGTGGCGGTCAGAGTAATTTTGGGATTGACTTACCACCTTCTAAAGGTCCCTCATTACGGAGCAATGATCACATGATACTCATTTTTATTCTGTGTTTGCTTGTACAGAAACCCTCTCCAATCTTCACCTTGACCCTTCCCATGAAACGCATGAAACACTACTCGACCAAGTGATCTAATAAATAATTATCAATCTAATTATCCCTAACGGCCATTCATAACTCAAAATAACTAACCATAATACAACCATAACTTATTTGTCTTGAATAACTCTATCAATACATCATCTATCATCCAAGATACTTTAGTTATGATTAACTATTTATGGTCATTGCCATACCCTAAATAACTCCTATTTAAAATAGAGTATCTATTATCCATTTCGACCCATCTAGAATCTAACTCATTTCCAATCGAACTTTTTTCAAGAGTAAAACAATCAATAAACTTAGATTGATTTATCTAAACATACAAAGTAGCGAGTGAAAGGTTGTATTTCGACCGCCCAGCCGAGCTTGAAGGACCCTGACAAGGGATCTTTCTCTTGCCCCGCTGAGCTTGTATTGAAAGTTTTGGAATACTGAATGTCTGACCGAATCGAGTGGGTGCATTGCCTCACATAAAAACATATTTTATCCAATACCTGTAACCTGAAAAATCCATTAATTATGTGGTAAAACAGTTTTAATGGCATTGGGGATTGCTCATAGACTAATAACTCTAAAGCAACTCTTTTTTCATGATTAATCCTCGATGTCCCTATGCAATCTTTGTAATGATTGTATGGATCTTTGTAATCATCGATCAACGATCAATATATCTCCATAGAAATGTGACAAAAATAATGAAGTTTCTAAAAAACAGATTTGAAATAATAAATGTACTGGAATAATATTAATATCTAAGTTTCCATAAAGAAATTTCAGATAACGAATCTACTGAAATAATAACTTTCCAGGGCATATTGTGGTGGAATTGTACTATGTACTATGGAGTATTTTTAAGGTTTTGGTTATTGGAAAAATGAGACCGTTTTGTATTCACATTTTATTGTGAAGCAGGTGGCATGATGTGAGTTTGTTTGTCCTGGTGAGACGTTAAGTGCTTTATGGGTCTGTCGCTGCCATTCTCTCTCATGTAAAAGAGGAGTCATGTTCCTCCTCTTCCCCCAATGCCTTCCAGTTGGGAGGAAGCGATTAAACGTCGCTGTGTTTTTGTCGCTTGTTTGGTGGGTGGGTTTCCTTGATTCGTGGAAAGTGGAGGGAGTGAGAGAGACAAGACAGGGGAAAAGCTAAGCACTGTAGGCAGTATCTGCCGCCCCTCTTCAACCGCTATTTCCTTCCTCTGAGTTATCCCCCTTTTCCACCGCTATCAATGTTTTCCACCTCCACCCGCTCAACCCCTGTGGCCACCCTAACTCACTATTTTGTGATTCATTTAGATTTTGTTATACATCCGATCGCTGCCAACCCAGCACCCAGTAGACACAACAGTTCGCTTTGATCAGCTCGCTGCAGCGGCGCATTGTCTCGACCCGTAGATTGCTTCTTGGAAGGTTAGAATCATGTTTTCTAAAATATAGAATTATAGTTTCATAATATTATACTGCTGAAATCAGATTTCATCTATTATTAATTTTTCATTCAATTTTCATCCATTTTAGCGTTGTAGTTTTGATATATTTTTATTACTTCTGCTGATTGAATTTATGCATTTCATCATTTAATAGATTCGAAAGTGACAATACTTTAATAATCAATTCCTATGATAATCATCAATATTATGGGAATCAACCACTGGCTATAGAATAGTATTTCCAACGATATTTCAGTATAATTATTAATTCTTTTATGTGATAGATTTTTTTAAGCTTTGAAATTCAGATCCAACTTAATCAGGACTAAAAAGTGCTACCTCATGTTTTAAAACTTTTCAATGATTTCATGCTCACTCTCAATTCAATTTTACTATTATATTTAAATTAAATATATAATAAGTTTCAAATTATTATATTCTTCCATAAATATCAATGTTTTTTACAACACCTTTCATATTTTGTATTTTTTCATTATAATGACTTGACAAAACTTACTCATGAGGATTCATGAATTCTCTGAGAATTTTTTCGAGAAATGTTTGTATTTTTCTACTCATTATTAGTATTCAAAACTTCATTCATACTGTCTTATGACTCTTCACTCACTCATTGTCATTCAATACTATTCATGCTGCTACTCACTCATAATCAATTCCTCCCACTTTCAAAAAATGAGCGTTTCGATATTAATCTAATTAGAGATAATTTGTTATGAATCATTTATTGGAACTTTCAATTGCCAGTGCTGACATGAACCATTCCTTAAAGTCTCTATCAATTAGAATAGCATTATCGTATAATAATTATCTTATTCCCTTTTTTTAATGAGTGGCTGTAATATACAGGGTGTTTCAGGAGGAATGTGCAATAGGTACTTCTCAGGCTGATTCCTCACACCAAGTAGACAAAAAAGTTCCATGGTACCAACTCCCAAAAACGCTTTGTTACCGAGATAACAATGGCGGAAAATTGAGATTTTTCAAAACAAATTAATTTTTCTAATTTTTTAGAGGCTACCTACACTCAGGTTCCAAAATAATCAATTCCTATGTAAAATTAGATGAGAAATTCAATGAAACCAGTTCCATTGAATCTGTAACTTTGAGTTTGTAACTTTAACGGTTATTGAGATAATTGGAAAAATATGCTAAAAAAAATTAATTTTCCTAATTTTTCTAAAAATATGCTAAAAAATTAATTTTTCTAATTTTTTAGAGGCTACCTACACTCAGGTTCCAAAATAATCAATTCCTATGTAAAATTAGATGAGAAATTCAATGAAACCAGTTCCATTGAATCTGTAACTTTGAGTTTGTAACTTTAACGGTTATTGAGATAATTGGAAAAATATGCTAAAAAATTAATTTTCCTAATTTTTCTAAAAATATGCTAAAAAATTAATTTTTCTAATTTTTTAGAGGCTACCTACACTCAGGTTCCAAAATAATCAATTCCTATGTAAAATTAGATGAGGAATTCAATGAAACCAGTTTCATTGAATTTGTAACATTGAGTTTGTAACTTTAACGGTTATTGAGATAATTGGAAAAATATGCTAAAAAACGCCATTTTTAACAATAAGGGTTATAACTAAATATGGAATCATAAATTTGTATTTTTTATTAATGGAAGTTGAAGAGAGTGGGACTCTGAAGAATAAGTTAAATGGCGGCGATTGTGTAAATCTTACCCAAATATCAGAAATAGCGATCGAAAATCGAATAAATTTCTGGTAAAATACCAGAGATCCTATCCAAGGATCCAGAGATCTGGAAATACCCATCCTTTATCGATTCCACCTCTTTGATCCGATATATTGAAATAGGTACAAAAAAATCTACTTTCATTCAAAATCCAAGTCAATTCGGCTAAAATCTAGCCGAAGCGCAGACAGGCGCGAGCCATCATGGGCTTGTGAAAATTTCAAATCGCACACACGATTAGCCAAAGCACCGGTAGGCGCGAGGCGTCATCGGCGAGTGCAAATTTCACTGTTAGTATCGGAAAATGAGCAAGTAATAGCGTAATGAAATTTGCACTCGCTGATGACTAGGTATGGATAATGGATAGCCTACTCGTAGTAGGCTAAGCAAATGTGAATGGCAAGGAAAGTTGTGTGAGTGTACGACACCAGTTTTTTTAATTTATAATTTCAAATTGATCGCCATACATCAAGAAAACATGCAATTGTAAAAATTTAGTTGAAAAGGACCAAAGTTGTTTACAAAGAGGTGTCATGCATTGATGTTCCTGAAGAGGCCGGTAATCTGTAGTTTTTGATAATCTTTAGAATAAAATTGGGCCATCAAAAGTTGTGTGATTCGTGTTTGCGGGTCCTTAGTACTGCGTCCGCAATCACTGGAGTTTCGAAGACAGGTGAATAGTGATAATGAAATGCGTGCATGATAGCATTAGTGCGTGTGCTGCGAGGTGCGTGTGATTGACTGCAGCTTGGTGCCACCGCCCACCGCAATCCACATTTCTCTCTCCCAAATAAAACCAAATCACCGTACTGATTTTCCCACGCTTCCAAATCATTTATCACTGCATAGTCAGGTACAGTCATCTAACAGAGCAAAATAACATCAAACATGCTATAAATGTTCAATGTTTACTCTTACATCACTTAAGTACAATTTTATTTATTAGTTATCATCGATAGCATTAAGTTGAGAGCTGGAGTGAACTCAGTTGTTTCATTGCGTTCTTCAACTAGAATGCATCTTCCTAAATGCAATGCATCACTGATTGTACAGCGTTTTTCATAGCTGCGTGATAATACTTAGTTATTCTACAATATTCCTGGTGCAAACCCGATGGGTTTTTCATCATTCAGCGCTTAATATTTGTCATCAAGTTGTATTTTCTTGTAATATTTGTATTTAATGTTGTATTACATAATAATTTAAGTCTAATGCTCGTCTATTCTGGTAAGAAACCTGATCTGACGATGAGATGAATATCACCTATTCTAGTGTTGACAATGTTGAAAGGTATTGCTTATTGGAATGCAATCACTATAGTTGTAGCAATCTTGATATACGAGTAGTGTGATAATGAACTCTTACCATTTTGAACTTCTTAGGCCAGCCACTCACCTTATATTTGTTTTTGGCTTGAAAATGTTTCAATGATTGTGATTTTAAATTCGTGAACGAGTAGCTTTATTATTATCATAGTATGATAATAATTTCTATTGGTTAAAAATTTGATATGATTAATCGAAGTCATGCACTTCATAGGCTGTGATTGTGATCGAACATCTACGAATATTTACTTCCATACTTCTTATAATACGTTATGTGAATCATAATATGAAACAGTTTGTAGAAATCTCTATTTTTTGTTAAAACTGCACAATTTTGTTATTGCTTACTGATAGGCTTACAGTATTATTATTCAATAAAAAATTATCGTTAGGCTAATGACATTAAAGTACAGTATTGATAAATTGAAAGTTTTGTAATATCATCTTATATTCAATCGAAATTATATTTTCGCCTTTTGACTTAATTGTAAAATTATTCTTAAATTTTTCTAATTTTATTTTTCTACTATCTATTAAAAAAGAGCTCTTTAGATGATCAACTGTTCATTGGTGAGGCCGGCACAGGGCTTGAGCGTGTTTCTGTCGACATGCCAGCAAAGTGACTCCCTTCTACGACAACATTGCAATATAGCTCTGGAATAGCATTTTGCATGACAATCGCCAACTTTTGTGAAAGCCTATAACAATCTCAGAAGTATGGATCGTATTTCTAGCGCAACGTCCATCCGAAACGTCGAAAACAATAATAGAATTAGGTCCCAAATTTTCTTGACCTGATTTCGTCTTACCGGTTTGTACGAAATAATTCTGTAATAATTCTCTCTCTTTGCTTGAAGCTCATTGCCCTGAGGCACATGAATAGGAGAGGAGGTGACTGTTTGTGTTTCACGGATATCGCATCACAAAACAATAATCAAAATGAATTGATTGATATCAGCTACTAATGGAACTCTATAAAATGGAGTGAGGTTTTCTGAGCCCACATAACTTCATTCCATTGTGATTTGTACCTATGGCTAGAATGGAGATTTATTTAGTTCTAAGCATGTACTAGTTAATCGAATTTATTGTTCCATCTCATAAATAAAACTGAATAGAATGAGAATATTTTTTCAAATCGGTAAAACTTATCTCGATAATTTCACATTTAGCCTCAATAACTATTACGTATTAATGTTTTATCTCTATCTTATTTCAGATAATGAAATGACACTCTGGAACTTGGAAGATTGCAAACTCCTGTTCCACTGCCAGAAACTGCATGATGCTTTACTCAAAACGTAAGTTTTGCTGGATAATTATCCACCATAGGAGAATGTATGATAAAATTTTAAATCTCAAATTAGCTTCAATTTAACCTTATAGTTGCATATAAACCAATTGTTTATTACCAATTATTCGCATGAACAATATATCTAATGGAAAAATAATAAGCAATGCGCATAAAAATAATGAAAAAAGCCCAAGTCCAGAAATTAATTGCTACTGGAATTGTAGGCTCATAGGTCATTGTCATTGATGTTAGATTATTATCAAATGGGAAATGTACTAATTCAATATAATTATTCAGTCATCCTCAATAAGAAGTAGTTCTCTATTGCAAGTTTCAGAGAAAATAATGTCATGTTCGTCTTTTAATATGATGCAGAATAAATGGGAGATACTGTATAGTACCATTGGAAGAAATTACGTAACACAATAAAATCTTGAAGAAAATACCTCTCATCGATTGTTATGCTACAAATAACTGCACCACCCTGGGTTATCAGGCTCGTTTTATATTATGGAATGACGTCAATCAGCTATTAAAGGATGAGAGATTGAGGAGTAGTTGGACGAAAGAGGTGTATCCATCCCAAAAGTTGCTGAAAATTGAGTTGGAATCCATTGTAAGATTTATTGGGTGAGGTTCGTTTCATCGATTGCGCAAGTTTTCCAAAGTCTCCGACCTTTTTGGGCTATTGCTGAAAAGTATGGATGGTTAAGATGTGAGTTGGATATGAGGGAAGTGAATGATTGAAATAGCAAAGGAAGAGTTTGAGGTTGTCTGAGAGAATGATTGGAAATAGCGATGGAAATGAGGTTGGAAAGGTCAATGTCGACGCTGCTAACAAATATAATCTGCTCGGTATGAAAGAGTCAGATCGATGGCTGTACGTCGCCGACCGGTGTGCTGTAAAAATAACGAAAAGTGAGTGAAGAACAGCGATAAAAGTCTCCGGAGGGGTCTGTGAGTACAGTTTTGAAAGAGGGTAGTTTTGGGGCATAGCCGCCGAGGGTTGAAGCCCGGCTTGCATGTCGGCAGGACCAGAAAGGGTGCCTTGTTAGTCCAACTATTCGGCCAGCCCTCTTTTTAAGTGCGCATCGATGGTGTGTTCTACTACAAAAACGCCGACAACTCATTGCTCGCTATTGAATCGGGCATCGGCGAGGCCCTCGTCGTCATGGATGTGCTGACTGCGTCCAGGCAACTCATCGACGTCCAACAGCTGCAGGCCTCACTGTTTCCCGTTTGCGCCAACACCAAGGGTACCGTATGACAACTGACTGTCTCTTCTCTGATTTACACAAATCCCATTTCAAGAACCCCTAGTGAATAATTCAATATTTGGAGAATAAATATTAGAGGTATCCTCAACTAAAAAACAGACGAACATCTTCAATTATAATATGATCAATTGGCTTATTCATACAGTAGGTGATAGCACACTTAGTTATCAGGGCTACGAATACATAACAAATTATCACAGTACCCTTGAAAAGTAAATTGATTTCAAGGGTACTGTGATTATTTATTAATAGGTTATATATATTGAAAAATCTTATCCATTTTAACCCAGTAATCGTGAACAAATTGATGAGAAATTGGTTCAATAATATTAACAATTTACAGAAAACTAATTCCAGAGAATATTTTGGAAATTTTTGGAAATGAAACGTTGCACACTTTCATACAACATTCAAAAGTTTTGTGGAGGAATAAATTGTAGGCCCACCATGTATGGAAATATTTCCAATACAGGAGAAAATGTTCAGCTTCCTGACAGTCTGAAATAGTTCTTCAAAATTGATTTTAGCTTAGACATGTAGTTTGAAATAAAGGAAATCAAACAAACTTCATTACTCATTTGTAATGGATATATTTTGAAATGATAATGCTATTTTCATGCTATCTTGAAATGTTAAAAATGTTAATTATCATTTTTAGTACTAATTGAAGAAGTTTCATGTTGAATCCATCAAGATTAGGGAAGGATTCATCAATAGAAGAAATCTGCATAATATTTATTCTATTGGGTCTTAATTTGATAAGAACATAATTATTTCACTTTTCTTGTTGTAACCTCCAGTCTCCAATCTATTAGAGCATAGATACAAGACACTTAAGTTACTTACTTTGGGTGAGTATTTTGTCTTCCTAGCGAACGCTCTGCGTGTTTCTAGAACTTCCAGTCGCTGAGTTCTTTCCAACTTCAACCACACCCAAACATTGTCTTGACGACGATGTCTTTATAGTTATCATGTCTTTTATATTTCTGCTCGTTCGTTCCAATAGCTTTTTTGGAATGTATCGTATTCTTCCTTATTGTTGAGCTTGCAGTTGCCATTCAGTGAGGATGTTCGTTCTCAGCACTATTTTTATTAGCATCGTGCAGTTCTTTGGGATATTGGGCCTTAGTGCTCTGACGTATGCTTCTATTTATTTTTCTATTTCTAGTAAATATATGTAGGTCAAGGTCTCCCTTAAATTGGGAAAAATATTGCTCAACCTTCGTCATTCTAAGCATTGTTTTCTCCAAGAGATCTTTCTATTTTTCTTCTGAAAACGTTTTCGGTAGTGCCTTAGTTTAATCTATTACTAATATGATTCGATTTTTAGTTGACTTCAATCATTTATTCTCAAAAAAAGGACAACAATTTGTTTGTTGAAAACTATATTACGGGGTAGTTGTTTCAGCTATTACTTGATTGCACGTCAATTCATTTATCTAAGAAAAAGTAAAAAATCATAAGTAAAACTCATTTATCATTCCATTGAAATGATGTGTTCTTCAAAAATGTAGGCCTACGGTATAATCCAGGTGAGGTCTCTAGTCTTTTGAAATCTGGTCTGGATGTTAAATCTCCAAAAGCAAATGAACTCCCATAAATTAACCCTATAAATTACTGTAACGTTTTTTTGAAAATCTTTCATAGAAAATCTCCAATGCAAGTTTCTTTGCAATATTTGTTTTCACTTTGACAGTTGTTTGTTTATGAGAACCTATTTCACTTACCTACTCAGAAATATGCATGCCATGGAAAATAATTTGAATCGCACTATTCAGTACCAGTGATACTACATAGTTTGTATAAGTTGAAAGAAATACGAGGCCCAACTTTTCAACAAACAATTATTTAAATTTGTTTCTCAAATCTCACACTCCATGGCAGTTACTGTCACGAAAATTGGATTTTGTATAAAAGAGTCTACCATCTACTTATAAAATCTTGTTGGAAAAACAAACTAAGTTTCCGGTGATATGATGTCAAGTTGGTAACAAGTTGGTTTATATAATTATGAAAATTAATAATGCTGCTTAGTTAGGCAAGTAAGGTTATTATAACAGTTTATCATTATGAAACTTTGTTAGAAGTACAATTACACGCAGAGTAACGTCAACTCGCACGTGGCTTCACTCACGCGCTTCTCACTTGATTGTCCGTTGCCTGCCTAACTATTGATTCAACAACCGACTTCCATTCTTAAATATAAGGAAATTCCGTATTCTTCTGTAGTACTCGTATCTACTGAACAAAGAGGACCAATTCAATGTTGCAAGTAGCAAGCGATAACACATAATTGTTATACTGCATTGCCTAGCAACTTGATTCATTTTTGGACAGGGTCATAGATTGATACGTTATCGTTAATATTGAACCAACCGTTGGTCACTAATGACCCTATCAGAGAGACAGTTTGGTCGTAAAAGTGACTTTGTTCACAAAGTCCACAAATTAAGAATACTCATCATTTTATCATTTTAGTTATAGATTTTCGTTGTTGTTTTTGTATCGAAAGTATTGCAGGCCGGCAACTTTATTTATTTTCTTAACAAGATTTTATAAGAGTTGAAATCTTTCATGTCCATGTGTTCGATCCCAGTTGATGTCAGATATTCGACCAAACAGCCACTCTACTTAGAGGAGAAGTAGAGCCATTGGTCCCGACTGCCTAAAAAGTAGGCGTCAGAAAAATTCAAACTCATCATAAATTACAGAATCAAATAGCTTTGTAAACCACAATAAGCAGGCTATTGGATTTTCATACTTGAAATTCTGTTTGGAAAAAACCTTCAATTGCTTTTCATTTCCTGGAATGGATTTTGTTTATTTGTCGAATAGGTCTAGATGAGAAGATTAAGTTTAGTGTTCATTGAACTTGTCTAATTTATTAATAACTTTAAGCCCCAAGAGACTATTGTCTGTGCATAGAATCAGTCAAGTTTGAAACTTTCTTATTTCCTTAGAACAATAAAACATTCAACGCTAGAAACACGAAAGGAGTCTGAATAAATTCTAGAATTATTTCTTCCTTCTAGACGAGGGTTTTTTCTTATTCTGGTCTATCAGTAAAAGTCGGGCAAAGTTGCTCTTCTTGAGGCGAAGGAGTCATGCAAGAATCAAGCCAGTTTCCGTTTCAAGTTTAATAATTCAGCATTTTTTCGCCTTGTTATACTTCCTTGAAATTCTACACGTCAGTATGAGCTTTGCTGTGCTCCAGTGCGGTTCGTGGTGGTGAATGTGATTTGCCGAAATTATTATTTATTTATTGCTTATTATAAGAATGAGCGTTGATCTTATTATATTAAAGCCCCCTCTAATTTCCTTCTCTTGATATTAGTCTCAAATGTTTTGGTAGTGTATCAATATTTAGAAATTACCTGGCCTATACTTCACATGATAATTTTATCATTGAGAGAGTGTGACATTGTGAATTACTTATACCTACAATAATTTAATGGCTATCCTCAGATTTTGAAGATTATCTTACATTTTAATAATACTGATACTTAATTCAATTATGGGTAAAGTCACTTTGTTGTAACTAGTTTTATAACGTATTTAATTTAGTTCTCTCCAATTTATGATTATTAGGTTTCTAAATTCAGCATCTAGTAACTTACTACCCAACCCTTGAATAATAGTCAACCAACTAGACAATTCTTTATGTGTGCAAGTATGAAAGAGTTCATCAAATACTGCCGCAAAGATATCTCTTGCTTCCAATCATCTTCTGAGCATCATGACAAATATTTTATTAATATCCACATCATTGATCAAAGTATCGAAAGTAATCAGATCTGCAAAAATCTTCTAATCAATTGACCTTTTTTTTACTTTATGTATCAATATAATAATTTTAAATTCCAGTACAGTAATCAATTTGATTTTTTAGAATGAGTTTTTCAAAATAGACATTTTGAAAATTTTGTTCCAATCAAATTGAATGGTTTGACCTTCTTCTCCAGCTTTTAAAATATTTCTTTCAATGGATTGGTAAATCTTTTTAGCGTCCAAGTACTAATGAATTTGTCTTGATTTTTAATTTCATAATTTATATATTTTTTGCTGTGTCCAGACCTGAGCTATACTTTTTCCCATTATGTGCTTTTTTTTTATAATTTTTGTTTTAATCAACTATCATAGACTCAATCAATTCCGTTTTTATAACGGATGCGGCTTAGAGACTTGGAAAGCGTCCGGAAAAAATATTAACAAAAATATTTAAATTTTTCTTCAACTTCAAATTTTAATGTAGCTATTGAATGATCAATACTCATTCTCAATTTTCAATCACACAACTTCAATTTATTATAAATTGATAAAAAACTACTTTTCGATTTTACTCTCCAATAGTGTTGCAATTTTCTCATATCACAGCGTTGACTCGATTATAAGCTGTACTAATTTTGATGAAAAATCCTCAGATGATAAACTCTTCTATGAATAAAATTCTGCTGTGTTGTCAAAATTTAACTGAAAATTATTATTTTTGGTATATATGCTAAATCATTCGTCTGTAACGAAATGATTAGTTGGTTTTCGTTAGAGTGATTTGCAGAAATTGCAAAATGTCAACTACAAGTATCCCGTACCGTATAATCGTATTTGGCTAGAAAGTTCCATTGCCGTGTACGGTACCTACTTTATTGTTCGCCATGGCTAACAAGCTAGCTGGAAAAGCCTTCCCACTCCATTTTATCCATTCATCCCTCTTACTATTCACTCTACCTTTCCACCAATCTTTTTCTCTTTTCAATTACATTAAATACCCTTCCCATAATCCTATGTTTTGTCTAATAGACTTTGTAATATTTATCCCCTTCCCTAGAAGAGCGAATCGGTGAACTATAACCTGTCCAATCAAAGAAGACATTCGGACAAGATGGAAAAAGGACTCCAGCTCGATCAATATTGGTTCAAAAATCATAAATTTGGTCTCAAACTGTAGATCAGAATATTTCCTATAATTTGGTACTAACTTCATAATTTTTGAACCAATATTGACCGAGTTGGAGTCATTTTCCCATCATGCCAGAATGTTTTCTTTGCTTGAGAAGACTATACCTACATCAGGCAGACAAGTTTCATGACGACTCGACCCTCCGTCTCCGTCCCATGTCATTCCCAAATCAACTTTCCCAGACCATTCCCAACCTGTAACCATTATATTAGTTGCATGACTCGTGAATTATTATCGAGAAAAATATCATATACACGCTATTCGCGTTTGCGATTCGATCCCTTTTAATGTAGCTTGACGTCTTCAAGACTCGAGACGACAGGGCCACGGCCGTCGTCTGTCCCATTATAATAACCCATTAAACAAATTTAGACCTTTACAATTTGTGGATAATAAACTGTTACCGCAGAATGTCGACCTTGATGATAGCTAATTTCATTCCATGTATTTACAGAATACCGTACTTCAAATTGCATAAAATATATTGCTGTATACTAATGTAACAACTAAAGTAGTACCTATGTTTTTAAAGATGTTTTATTTCAAAAATTTTGTTTATTATTTTAAAACGAATTACATTGTTTGATGTTGCAATCACAATTAAATGATTAATATTAGGCTATTATTCTCAGAATAGGGTAATATTAAGCATATAATAATTCATTCATTTAGGATTCTTCAGATAAAAATAATCAATAGTGCCTACTTATATAAGTTAAACGATTTTTGAGATTACAATGAAACGGTCCCCATGGAGGGCGGGTCTTTGCCACGGGACTACTCGCTGCTTACCAGCGACCAAAGACCTCCAAAAATTTCCAACCAAAGGAACCCTGAAGGAAAAAGTGAAGCGGCAGGGCTCCTAAAGTTGCTACAACAACATTACAATGAAACTAAGCCAATTAACATAAAACATTATTTATTAATTTTAAGCTGAAAATCTGGTATTAAGCATACAACTTGAATTTGAATTTTTAAAAAATCCAATTATTAGAATTGAATGACGTATCATTTTCAGTAGCCATCAGTCAATTTTCCGATATAGATAAATAGTTACCCCAGAAAAGTATACGTAGTACCTAGCTGTCACGTAGAGGAATTGAGATTGAACTAGTTAATACAATTTCTCATTAGCCTACGCTACTCTTGAGTTATGGTTGGATATATGGTATGAAACAACAATAAAGTGATTAGTGTAAATTATATTGTTGTTCTTTGACACGACACTGACAGTATGCGTGTTGAACATAGTAATGTTCGCATATCACACGGTGAGTTCTCTCAAAAGTTGCTCTAATTCCAAACTGCCAAAGCCATCTGAACTCTATCCAATTATCAGAAATTATATTGTGTGGCGTTTTTGTTCATCAATTGGTTATAGTATTGTCGAGCAAAGAAGACATTCCTTCAAAATGGCTTATTGAAGCGAGTGTAACTACGGATGCGCAGGTCTGAAAATTTTAGTGTAAAATCACTCCTGCCAACATACCGCTGGTGAGAAATGATGAGACACAGATGGTAAGAGTGGGGCTATTTTCATTTCGCTCAACAAGTCTATATCACAGATTTAGTGTCGTACCGTATTGTTGGCATCCATTGAGAGGGATAATAGTCTGCAACATGAGAGTTCCAAAACTTCAACTCCCTTTGATAGTTAGAGTTCATTACCAAAACCCAACTAGGCCTAATGGCAATGAGTTTTTCTTCGCCATACTTTGACTAGCCTCTAAGCTATTTATCATTAGAATTTTTTTCAATACGGTAAGTATGTATTGATTTTTGTAGGATGAAAATAACAATATCCCTTTCATATACCCATAGATTATAATAATAATCGTGGTTCATTTTTGGCTGGGTTGCTCATTTTGTATCCAACAAGGGACGTTTATAATTGAATTCTTCATGAGCCTACAGCATTATACTTGAAAAATTGAAAAAATCAACCCTAGGTCCCTTAAAGACGTGTCTCATCCGTTCAAAGATCTCGTTTTTAAATGATGACTTGATGTATATATTTTTATATTGACGATTTTATCAATTTTCTGTTGAAAATAAGTGTCTGATTTAGCCAACTTTCTATACACTGGAAAGTATAAATAGATGTACTTTCTTTCAAATAAATGTCTGATGTACTGTCTATATACTTGATGTATATATTCATGATTATAATCATTTCAATTTTTTTTTTTTAATTGGTGTCTGGTAGAAGTAAGTTAAAGTTAACAGAACGTGGGGCTTAAAAATAAGTGAATAGATAGATATGCTATTTATATTTGTTATTGGAGAATTCAGTATTTATTATTGCTGTATTCAGAACTGTGACCCAGATGTTATTTTTCACGTTTCGAAAATTAAATGTCCGAATCGCTCGGTACGATTGAAATCTCGTTCACATAAAAATAACAATGAAACCTTCACACGCCACGGATGTGGACTTTGACATGTATGGGCTGGTCTTGGAAAATCGCATGTCACTGGCATACGTCACTCAATGCTCTTTGTTCCAGGAAATCGACAGCCAAATCCATCATATTTATTTCTTCCAATTTATTCTATCCTTTTTGTACCAGGCGAGGTTGTCTATTGGGCAACTACAACCACTGTGTACATGCCAGACATAAGAATGCTTTCAGTTTGCAAAAGTACCTTCAAAGGTTCTAGTGCCGCGAAGACCGTTGCTGAGGAACGTGTTTCTTGATACATTTCGAGCTTATTCCAGCAGTCTAGGCTTTTCAGTTGATCTCATGTAGCGTATTTCCAATATCATAGGAAATTATGATTTTGAAATTTTTATTTTTAATACAGTTTACCTCAAATAATTTTTGAAAAAGAAATAGAATAATCATACGATACATGGGAAGTCATCATACGTATTATATCCTTTGTTGATTTCAAATACCTATTTTATAATGTTAAAATATTGGCTGTTACGTTTTCCCTTTAAAGGATATTTAAGTTTCATAAAATAAAAAATAAATCTCAGTAGCCTTTGATATTTAAAAATTAAAAATATCCTTGAATATAAAAAAAATTAATGAAACTGGCATATCAAATCTGATTTTTGGTTGTTTCCTTTCAACAAAACGTGATATTCATATTTATTTATTTTAGCTTTATTTTCAGTCTATGAAAGAAGTATCAATAAAGGTTTATGATCAAATCACAATCAACTTTTGTTCTATTCAGGCATAAGCCAACAAGGAAGTGAATAATTTCCATGAAAGTTCATTCTGAGCTCTTTTGTAGAAGGGCATGCGCCGTGCACCCTATGCGTTTGTGCGTGAATGTATGCGTGACTTGGATAAATTTGAACCGTGTAGAAGTTGGAAAGTTTCTAAAGCGGGATCGATGCATAACTCTATTCACAGGCAACACCGGTTATTATTGCATTGGAACATCGGGAAATATAGGACAAAAAGAGAAAATAGAGTCTCCTTATTCGACTTTCTCACTCTTGTTTTTTGTGTCCCATCTTCCCTTTTCTCCATGTTTCCTTGTTGATGGTAAGGTTTTCTCTATTCAGGGATCGATAAACATGTTTTCTCGGTTGACAATAAATTTCCATGGTCGTTTACTGTCTTTGTTCAGCATATTTCGTTTATGGAGTTGATCGTCGTGTGAGACGGGCCAAGTCTCTGGAAAACGTGGAAAATTGTTGCTGTGAGTGTACTCTTTGGGATGTTTGGGCGCGTTTTTGTCTCTTCCACGCAACTTAGGCAATTCCTTAAAAATGCCTGCAACTCTTTATCCTTCTCTGTACATTGAACTGCCAAGCCTCAAGTCCCTATACTGGTGTCACCAAAAACCTTCTATACTAAACCACAATCATTTGCATCTGTTTACTGACTTCTTTGTGATCGTTCAGAATATTCTTCCCCGTCAACCTCTCCTTCTTATTCTTCCTTCAATGTCCTTTTTATTCTCTTTTTTTCTTGAAATTCGATTTCTTCCTTTGTCAACACTCCTATTCCCTTTGCTTTCTCGCTCCCGTGCAGAGCAAACCCTGGCACAGTGAACTGAAACTTGTTCTGGAACCTGACTTACATTCCCTTTTCTTCATCAGTTTATTCCAGTAGCAGCTTGACTGGGTGAACAGTTGACTTCAGTTCAGTTCTGGAACTAGCGATAGAGGTACTACCAAAACCAATTCCTATTGAAGTTTTATTTTTTCATTTTAGTTGAAAACTTCATATCTCATCAGGAGCCGGTTTACAAATTATTTTGTGATAATTAGTGAAACATCAGTGTTGTAAGCCTAATAAATCACGGTACATGAAAAATTGCATCATATTGATATTGATAAATAATATTTCAAAGTTCGTCTGGAAAAGTGAATAATGTAAGACTGATCCTCATATCAAAAAATGATAACTTCATACCAAGAATGGATGTTATTTAAAGTCATTTACAGTATCAATTGAGAGAGTGTGAGAATATTTTGTATACAAGTTGCTCAAATGTATATTGATAGATATAGTGAGAAGTAAGTGCTTGCTTTTAAGGAACATAATGTCATTTTTCTACAATGAAGGAGCTGTTCTTTGCCGGGACATCGTTTCTGGTGAGTTTGTTGTAGAGTTAGTGATCAGTTTCATCACTTTCTTGCATCAATTATCACAATAATCCGCATAATAAATATAATCCGGATATTTATAAAATTTACTATTATTTTTTGACGTGTTCAGTGATAAATTGAGGTAGATAATCTATAAGTGTTTTAACTGTGTGTGAATAAAATTTATAATTGTAGGTTTTAATAATTATTGATACATTCTAAAGAAAAAATATCCTTCTAAAAGCAAGTGCATGGACCTCGGTAATTGAATAAATTGAATATAAACCTAAATTTAAAAACTTTATTGAGTAGAGCCATTAGAATTTAATTCTCTGCATGAATATTTTGCCAGCATACTATTAAAACTACTGTAGTGGCAAACTCTTGTTTCTGGTCTCATATTGAGTCCTTTACTTAATTTACATCAAACCACCATAAAATTCTACATTTCCAGTTCAGTTGAAAAATATGCAAATAGCTATTGGAAGTTATCATAAACAAATTCAAAGATGCGAATAGTTATTGGGAGTTATAATACAAATTCTCATGATGGTTTTGGAATTGTGTACTCATTTCTAAAATCATCAAATAACTTACTCAGGTCAATGGCACAATCCATTTTGCATTCTAAAAAAACGCGATACTCACTGCTTACATCTTCATCATAAAAACCATTCTTGTTAATATATAGATAGGCCTTTCGAAGAAAAAATTGATACGGTTCAAATCTTAGATTGCACTATTGTGCTAATCATAGCTATGAAAACCTTTCTATGTTTATTGAAGTTTTTAACAGAAACTTTGCGACAATTGAATGCTCTTTTGTACATGTATGGATATTATATTAGCTCGCTGTAAAATCCCCAAGTTCTGCATTTCAAGATTTTCTCTCATTGTGCAAACTGATTAGTTCATCATTTCCTTTGGTTCTAAATTTGGGACTCCTACCCACTTAATACTTGAGGTCGTGGCCAAGGTCTGAGGTTTCCAGATCGGTATTGTTATATGGATATTTCTTGTGAATTGATATCTTCACTTATAAATAAGATGAAGTTTATTTTTAAAGTTTTGTAAATTTCTTATTGGCTGAAGGCTACTCCAATATAAAGACGAAGATGATAGGTATATTGTAATGTCTTCAGGTTTCTTAAAAATCGTTATAATTTCCATCCGGGTCGAAAGCGTTCTGTCATTTTACACTAGCGAGTCACAATTTTTCTAATACAGTGCTTTAGTAATTCATTTTTTATTCTATTTCAGGTTCCTACCTCAGCAGTTTCCTTCAGAACACGTTAAAAAGCAATCAAGTGGAAATAAATACTGATTCTAAGACTTTGAAACCAATTGCCAAATTGAGAGAGCCCAAAGACTTATTTTCACTTCCAAAGGAAATCGATTGTGCTCAACAAGCTGCGAGATGGCCGGCGGAGTGCCAGGTGCGTTACCAATCACACTTCATTGAGAATAATGAATTCTATCTATTTCTCCAGTAATATTAATCAGGATTTCAGTCAATATTTTCACGTGTCATACGAATCAACATTTTTCTATCTTCATTGAATTTTTGCATACATCTTGATTACATATTAATGATTGGTCGGTCTCATTTTACGGTATACTCAGAAACACTTGCAAAAAAAGTTTTCTTCTCACTGCATATTTGCTATAACTAACAGTTCAATTACAGAATTGTAATCACAGAAAAAACATAATCCAAAGTAATGCTCTCTCATATGAATTTTCATATATTATAATTAACTCTACATTTGAATGAATATTCATTTTTCCGACAGATTTGAACTTTGTATCAAATCAAGATAGTTTGGAAGGTGGTTCTGTCAAGCCATACACTGGCGTGCGCACGGGGGTCACCAGGGGTACCGTGGTACCCCCATTGGCTCTTCGACTTTTTTTTTAATAAACCAGAAAAAATTTGCTCATCATTGTCAATATTACTCTTATTATTACTTCATGTTTATGTAATTTATACAGAGTGTTCTATAAGAGTTCACTAAATTTTTCAGACTGATTACCTACATCAGAATAATTAAAAAGAAAAATTATACTGTACCTTATAAAATGAATGAAATTTGAAACTTTATGAATTAATAGAAGCTCTATCACTCTATAAGGTTATTGAAATTATAAATTCTAATGAAGAATCAGCAAGGAAATCTGAAGGAATAATTAAGACCTTTGTAATTTTATTTATTATTTATTATAAAGTATCCTAAAAACCTGATTGAACAGATATTGCTAGTGACTTCATTGTCAACTGACCAAGTTGTGTCCAAAAAGTACAGATTTTTAAGGGCTAAACTGCATTTTTATGAAACTGCATTTTCAATTACTGTGAGTTATCAAAAACTAGAGCTCTGCAACGCTATCTCGGAATAAATCAAGGCTTCCCCCAACTGATCAAGTAGTATTTACTTCAGTGACTATACAGAGTGTTTCAGAAGTAGTGTCGAGCATTAAAAGGGGATTGTTCCTTGGTAAAGAACATACCTAAATATAATTTTCAAAATATCTGAAAGTCCTCAATTACTCACACAGCGCCATTTTCATCTAATCTTTCAAATTTATAATTTTGTGGCGGCATTGAGAGGATACCATAGTAGTCAATTATTATGTAAAATCAGCTGAGAATTCGAATGAAACCAGTTAGAAGTTTGTAACTTCAATGGTTATTGAGATAGTTGACAAAATGAGCTGAAACCCTAAATTTTTCAACTTTAAAGGGTTATAAATGGGATATTTAATCGTTTAACGGTATTTCGAGCTATTTTTAAATGTAGGAAATTAAATTCTGAAGAAAAAATGATCAGTAACATTTTCGTCTAGAACGCAGAGAAGAAGGCAGAACAGACAGAAAAAACAGGTATGAAAAGATTACTGTTTGACTTCTTTAAATCCTGATTTGTGAGGTTTGGGTGCGTTTTAGACGAAAATGTCACTGAAAATTTTTTCTTTAGAATTCAATTTCCTACAATAAAAAATACCGTTCAATAATTGAATATCACATTTACATCCCTTTAAAGTTGAAAAATTTAGGGTTTTAGGTTATTTTGCCAATTATCTCAATAACCATCAAAGTTACGAACTTCTAACTGATTTCATTCGATTTCTCAGCTTATTTTACGTAATAATTGACCACTATAGTACCCTCTCAAGGCCGCTACAAAATTATGAAATTGAAAACTTACCTGAAAATGAGAAGACAGAAATGGCGGCTGTGTGAGTACCTATTTAAGGACTTTCGGATATTTTGAAAATGGTATTTGAGTAACTTATGTTTTTTACCAAGCAACAACACCCTAAAATGCTCGACACTACTGAAACACCCTGTATAAGTCTTATATAGTCACTGTATTATTTATGAAGCTAAATTGCTGGGGGTAGAACTACAGTACTTATTATAAAGTGAATAATCTGAAAAATACATACAAAAAATGTATCAGCAGAACAAGTTATGCTCAAAACATTCTCATTGCTGCGGTTTGAACTGTATCAAGTGAATCTGTATCAATTATTTCTCTTTGAGAAAGAATGCTTTACAACGATATTTTGGACACAAACTAAGCAGATAGTATTAAAATAATACTGTTGAGGGATATGATTCAAACCCCGAAGTGAAGTCCTTAGCATTCAAAACAAATAATAGATGGCTCTAAAACGGTATTTTGTACTGTAAAATTTCAAAATTTTGAGTACGGGGGGACCCCCAGACCCACTTTGCTGTTGAGGGGTGATCTACCAACCGCCCCCCCCCCCGGAAACGAATCTCGGCTACGCCAGGTAAAACCCCCTCAGACTTTGCTGCCTGGTACCCCCATTAATCAAGGTCTGCGCACGCCTATGAAGCCATATGTTATGCTTAAATTGATTAGGATTTTCATTATCTGGCAAATTCATGTTATTATGAACAAATATTGAAGTATCCACCTCATATAGTTGAATATATCGTCCATTTCATTTATTTTTTTGTAGAGAAATTAATGTGACTATTTTAAATTGTAAATTACAAGGAATATACATTTTATAAAAAATAATGAATGAAAATTAATGCGTTCATCCAACTACCGTATGAATTATACGGGATATAATTTCCATAGAACTAATTGAAGATTTTCAGTTTAGAGCTATTTATTATTCAAAAGAGCACTCTATTTTGAATAATAAATATTTAAAGTAAGGAAAAGTCATTGTTTTTCCTTCATCTCACTTTAACACTGTTGATTATAATAAATTGTTGTCACTTTAACAACAGTCACTGTTAAATTTCACTTCAACAACAGAGTACTCACGATTATGTTGCTTGTTGGTTGCGTTTCAAGGTACTATGAGTTTCAAAGTACTCCTTGTACCTGAAGACTAAACCCAAAACGCATCCGACAAGAAATAAAATCATGAGCACAAATACTGGATGGGTATTCGCATATGTTTTATAAAATAGCTCATAATAGGATTATGTATACTTTCAATACAGAAGCAACAAATTCAGCTATGTTGTATGGAATAATTCTATTACAATATTATTGTAACTGAAAGTTAGATAGGTCTGGCTCCATCCCAATTTCGTCCTCAGGAAGACTGTCATTCTATTCTCTATGTATAAGAAAATTCATGTATAACAATCATTAGCGCTATTACAGATTTCAAGTGATGAAAGGATGATTGTTTTTGTTTTGATTATTTGTTTTAACTACCCAATGAATTATTCAAGACCTAGAAATCGTTACTAATTTGAGCGTTACTCTTTAAAAGGTGTTAGACGAGCGGATACAGCACATAGACTACACACCACAGGAGCCAGAACTGTACTACCAGCCGACCGGCCGCGAAATACAACCGAAGCCAGTCGGAGATGACTCGGGCACTGTTGTCTTCCAGTACTATCCCATGAGTGCCGTCAACTATGTAAGTTTCAAATCTATTAAAAATATCATTCAACCTATTTATTGGTACGTATTATTTATCTTCGAAAAATCAAAGATTGAGACCAAAATGATTTTGAGAGCTTTTATTGGATAATAAAATCTATGATCATGATAAATTGATAAAAGTGATCTATCACTTAGAGGCTAGTCTGGTACCACCCATATGTGATTTCTAAACTTATAATTGAATGTTATGCCGAGACAAATTTGGCCTAGTGGTCTGGGGCGTTACAATCTTCAGTCTGTTGGCACTGTCTGATCGTGGGTTCGAATCCCGCAAAAGGCATTAACGTTTGATTATTTCATCAATGAAATACTCTGCATTACCGCAGTGGACGTAAATCCAAAGTGTTAATGGAATGTGCAGGACCCATATTTCCTGATCACATTCAGGCGCTGTGCTAGCATCGCTCCATAAGAAATACATTGGTTGATGCCATCAGCACTCTGGATTTACGTCCGCTGTGGCATTACCCAACGACAAGCAAAACTTCTTGAGTGGAAATATTCGCAATAAGAAAACAGAATTCTCTCATAGCGGTTATTGGTTAACCTACCAAAAAATCTAGATAGGTACTTTCATTATTACAATTGATCAAGAATAATTGGAGACTATGAAATAAATTACTCAGGCAGGCTTGATAAGTAATGTAATGGAATTGAATTCATGTACTACATGGTTGCCTCTCAGCATTCACTCTCACATCATACGATTCATGTCATTGAATATAATCTATTTCTATAGTAAATATAATCTCTCAGAAAGATTATTCAGGTGCTTCTTGTCTGTAATCTATTCATTTATTTTATTACAATGATACGATAAAAAGAATGGAAAAAACAGGTGTTTGCTCAAAACTTCTTCAATTCCAATTAATATTAAAATGTGCAAAGTCAGGTTATAATAATACAGGGTTCGCCAATGAAGTGGGACGATCTGAATAAGTAACAGATTGTTTAAGAAATCGTATTTTTGTAATTTTTTCATCATAAATGGAAAGTAGAAATAAAACTCCCATTTAGAGTACAATAAGTGAAAAATCATTTTTTCAATATATCCTCTTCCAAACGTCCTCCAATGGGATCTATGCACTATTGCAGCCGGGCCTGGGAGTTTCCCACGACATTTCGCAGGATATTGAGTTGTATTCTTCCAATATCATCTCGAATCCGTTGTTTTAGAGCTGGGATAGTTCTGGGTGGATCGCTTTGAAAAACTCTCGTTTTTAAGTAGCCGCATAGAAAACATTTACAGGTTGATAAATGTGGAGAGCGAGGGGGCCAAGGGATATTCCGTTTCGAGAAATGACGCAGCTTGGAAACAAAACATTCATGGCTTGTGTCCCATATTATTTGTTCGTTCAATGTAGAACAGGCGAGTTCTGGTGTAAGCGAAGTTGTGAATCATTTCGATTTAACGTACAAAGTTGAAAGTCACAGCAAATCTACCCGTTTTTTTCAGGCCCGGCTGCAAAAGTACATAGATTCCAATGGAGGACATTTGGAAGATGTTATATTCAAAAAATGATTTTTGACTTATTTTACACTAAATGGCTACATTTCTACTTTCCACTTATGATAAAAAAAAATAACAAAAATACAATTTCTCAAACAACCTGTTGCTTATTCAAATCGACCCACTTCATTCGCAAACCCTGTAGTTTTCCTTCACATCACCACTTAGAGCCATCCCTTTCCACCACATGGCGCCAAGTGACTATAGTAAGTTATGCTTAGAGTTTATTTTGTGCAATAGAGCGGCTCTTTAAAAATATTATGTTCCATCATAATAATGATGATTTTAATGATTGGAGCTTCCCCAATTGATTGCCGCCTTTTTTCAATATGTTTGCAATCCATGAAATGAATAAGATATTATGTTACTTCCGCATTTTTCTTTCAAAACAAGCGAGGCATTCAACTTGGTGGCTTATCATAAATTACACAGTATTTACTTGATTCATTTCCAATGTTGTGAATAATAATAGACCTATCATTATTATGAAGGATCTGTTTCAATACAAATGTTATCCAAATTTATTCAAAATGTTAATCAAATATAATTTTCCTTTAAGTTCAGCAGGTCGAGCATTGGTGGAAGTCGGTTCTTCCTGCCGTCGTGTTCGAGTGAGAGAATCGATGATCTCAGGTTCGAGTCTCGGTTCGAGTCAGGCAATCTAGCCAAGGCTGTGCGCATCACTGAAACCTACTATGAGCTTTCTCTAAGAACCGATCTATATACAAACAGGCACATGCAGTGGTTCTACTTCAGAATAGAGAATACAAAAAGAAATCGTGTCTACAGGTGAGAAAACGACATTGCAGAATCAACTATAAACTATTCGAACTTTTTATCTAATATTCATCTATTATATTTATTTAAAAATAATTTATAAATCATCTTTACAGAGTTAATTCATATCTATATGAAATTCTTACTTGATAATAAAGAGATTATTTATTATCAGTCTAAGGTAAATAATTGTAAGTTTATCAGTCTGAAATCTATCTTGAATTATTGTTTTTTGATGAAAATATAATTTTCAAACCTAAGTGATCTCCATTCATCACACAATATAAAAGTATACAATTTTTGAGTTGCTCTCAAGTTACGATCCACTACTTTTTAATTTTATTAATAAAAATCTCTGTTTTGTCTTGCGAACTACTCTGTCAAAGTCGATGCTGTTTGGGGGGTTTCAAAATTGAGATAAGCGAGTCAAATTAAAGATTTTGTCCTGCTTATCAATATTTGTATAATAAGCACTAGTTCAAGTGTTGTAGAATTGAAATATTAGAATTCTTGCGGAAAATTCAGTGAATCATTAATGGAGACTTTTGCAGGATTTCCATTGTTAATCTTTCGAAAGCTGAAAGTCTATACAGTATAGGAATGCGACCACTGCTGTATTCAACAAAAGATGCTGTTCTCAATAAAGTGGGATGGAGGAGATGTGGCGAGAACATTACTTATTTCAGTAATGATGACAAGTGAGTTCCTAGTTGCATATCTTATAAGTTTTCCAGTAGCTTATGATGAATAAGTAGGTAAAAAATGTGGAACTAGCATTTTAATATTTATGATAGTATTCTCAAGTTGCTTTCAAGTGAAGATGCACTACTTTTTCATTTTTTCTAGTTTCATGGCGTTTTTCTCGCAATACAAGATTTAAGCTAGATTAGATATGCTGCTGATTTATGTTGAGACATGGTAGAGTTGTTGAATAAAAATCAATTTCCGTATATATAATAACAATATTTTTTTGTACAGTTGCATTTCAATAATTTTCTATTATCTGAAATTGTAGTCCTAAATTCCAGAGTATGACTATTTATTGAAAATGAGGCTCAACTCAAATCTATTCTAAATCTAAATCAAGGCTGAATTCAATTTCATCAATAACATTTCCATTTATCTTGGTATGTAAAATAAATAAGTGATATCATTGTTACAAATAAACCTCCCATTGTTACTAAGTTAGTAAACCTGTTCTTCTATCCATCTCATTGAAAATTAAATCGTTTCAGAAATGGCGATGATGAGCAAAGTGGTAGCTATACGTTATCCTTCAACTTGGAATTCCCTTATGATGATGACATAGTCTACCTAGCGCACTGTTATCCTTACACGTACACCGACTTACAGGACTACCTGATTCGATTACAGGTAAGCCTTTCGTTAATAAGGATAGATTCATTATTTGATTCATGAACTGAGAAACTCCTCAAGTCTTGCTTCCATTTCCTAATGTATCAATATCAAATTAACCAAATACATTCCATCTTGTTCATTTAATTTTGTTCGATAATTTCAATAATCTATTTATAAAATACTGTAGTATGGCTTTCAATGTACAGTAGTCTATCTATTCATAACTTCATGGGCTTGTAGTTAGATATTTTAAATTCTTAAATTCATTTTCGGACATTGATTAACCATTGAAACTGTATTCTAGATTGTCAAGTTAAAAAAAACAACAATAAATTAGCTTGCTGCATGTAGTTCCATTTCAACATTGCATTAAAGATTAATTTTAATTGCAATAAATATTCCAAAACTACTTACGCCTACTATCATGCTCCTTTATTTTGTTGAGATCATTTAATTGAAATAGTGACATTATTTTCAGAATCATCCGATTAAATCTACTTATAGTAAATTGAGGTTACTGTGTCGATCATTGGCGGGGAATAATGTCTACTATCTCACTGTCACTGCTCCTTCTCCAGTAGACGAACCCAAGGTTGGTTATAAAACACTCATTTCATTAATTTGAAAAAAATTAAAAATTCTGTGAATCCTGGAAAAATAATAATAATTTCGGTATTGTTATTTACAATTTCAGAAAAAGCAAGCGGTTGTCATCACGAGTAGAGTTCATCCTGGTGAGACTCCTTCTTCGTGGATGATGAAAGGCTTTGTAGATTTTCTCACAGGTGATTCATCACAGGCAAAGGTAAATCAGTGTTAACTAATACAAATATCAATGTACAAAGTATTAACTATAATTTTTATAATCTTAATGAATGGGGGGAGTATATCAATTTTCAAATCCTTCAGATATGGTACAGTAATGACATATTGTAATGCAAAATCATCAGGAGTCTGTTTCATAAAAAGTACAATTTGTGCCATAGAGAAAAAGTAGTTAGTACTTTTATCAAGATTTATATCCTAGTCTTAAGATGACAATGATGACTACTTAGTCACTCGCGCTATGTTTATTAAGTGTGTATCCAGGATGTTTCAAACCACTGATTTATAAAAAATCGAGATACCGGCTTCGGTTGCTACACCAATACGAGTTTAGAGTTTATCAGATATTGATAATGGCGTAGCAGCCGGAACCGGTAATTCGATTTTTTTTAAAATCAGTGGTTTGACATCTTGTATTCTCATTTAATATGAATAAATACCACAATATCACCTTCACAGCTACTCAACAAGTGTGTATCCATCCACCTTTCATGTTATATAGCACACCAAGATCAAAAGCGGTCATAGATGGGCAATTAATTATTAATGCTCATTGTGTTCAATGTCTCTGAAATTTTCTATGAGAAGTTGACAGATTGAACCAAAATAGTTTTGCGATCATCTGTGTGGATAGTTTCTGAATGTAGATTTTTGTACATTATTATTGCGTTTTCAGGAACTTAGAGAGAAGTTCATCTTCAAATTGATTCCGATGTTGAATCCGGATGGAGTGATAGTTGGTAACAATAGATGCTCATTGACTGGAAGAGATCTGAACAGACAGTATCGCACGGTCATAAGAGAAACGTATCCGCCTGTATGGCACACCAAGCTCATGATTAGAAGGTATTCAAACTTTTCCTAAAATTCAATTGTCTCTCATAATTGATTTCAAAGTGTTTTGACAAAATCTGTGTTTTTATTTAATTACATAGGTAATTAAGTTTTAATCTCACTGAAAACTATTATGACCAACGAACCATTTTCATTTTTCACATAATTGAGTTTCAATTTCAGTAACAATCATTTTCACTAGCCAACAACTTTCAATAATTAATGTTATTTATTCAAACGTGTACTATAAGTTACGTATTTATGATACTTATTCTCTATTATCTCTTCATTATGCAAGGTGGAGTTGAGAATCGCAAGTCGTTTCTCACTTGCATACATGTTCATGTTTCTTACATGGATGCATGCATACAACAGTTTTGTGACACTATTCACTGTTTGTAATGATGAATATAAAAATAATGCAATGGAAAAAATTAAATGCTTACATAAATTTAACCTCAAAATTGTTCGCATCTTTCACTCCACAATAATTAATTATAATTATTTGAGTTTATTGAATGATCCGGTATGGAACTGGAAATTCTGTTAACAGTAAAATTCATAGATAAGGGGAATTTGATGCACTTCATATTACGAGTAAATTGGTACATGTTGTGATTGTGAATTTCTTTTTCAGACTGATGGAAGAGTGTGGCATTGCAATGTATTGCGACCTGCATGCTCACTCTCGCAAACACAATATATTCATTTATGGCTGTGAAAATAAACGTTATGTTGACAAGCGCTTACACGAGCAAGTGTTTCCCTTGATGCTTCATAAGAATGCAGCTGACAAGGTAGACTGTTCAATCTTTAAACCTCAATATTAAATCAATCTATAATATTCCATTTGTGCTCTATAAATATTTTTCCTGAGTACTTATAGCTTTCTAGCTTTGAGTTGATAGTGAGTATTCACTTGTCATATTAATTGTGCCAGTAACCTTCCGTGTTAGTTTACATCCAGATGTAAAGAAAAAGTTTCCTCGTGAATTTTTAGTATGAAGATGGAAGATAATAGGATATCCTATTTCCTTCTATCTCCAAATCTCTGACTTTTAAAATTAATGCGATTAAATGAATAAGATTGATATCAATCTCTGATTTTTAAAATTTGATTTTGACAAAGAATTTTCAAGTGGTTAGGGCACTTGACCGGCAATCAAGATTGAGTTGCTTGGCTCGATTTCCACCCAGAGACCCAGGCAATATATGTATAAGTATCTGTATCAGAGTTCATCGAAATTCTTGCCAGCTCTTTATTCTGTTTCCATAACTAGCAACAGCTCAAGTCTTCAGAGAATTATGAAGCATTAAATACCAACTTCATTCAATTAGGAGCTGAGAAGTTTTTATTTCCAGCTCACTTCCGAGTTGCTCCGTTAGTGTTTTCCCCCATACTCCGCATTCTTGCTTCCAACCAGTCAAAAAAGGTGCATAGTCCTATACTTATTTAGAAACACAAGAACCATAATATCACTAGTAGTTCTGTGAACAGTAGACCTCACGAAGTCACCCATGGATGGGGCATTATACATGAAGAGAATACTTAGTATATTATGTTGAGTTTCATCCATTGCATGCGTCATGCAATTAATTGACCGAACGTAAGTGAGGTCTTGATTCAAGACGACGATTTTGCATTTCTCTTTATGTTTGATTGTTTGTATGTATGTTTGTTCCGCGTTTACGACAAAACGCGGCAATAGATTCGGATGAAATTTGACAGGAATGTTCCTCTTGAAATTGCGCGTCGATGTATATGTAAGGTTCCTTGAAATATTGCATTTTAAGGATAATATGAAAGGAAAAGGAATTACCTCCATACTAGAATATTACTATATACTCGTACATTTATACTTCTGAACATAGGAGAACTCACACTACAGAATTATTCATGATAAACCAGCTGTCGAGTTTACTTCTAATTGCATGCAATGACGAATGCAATTAATGAAACTCAACAGTATTCCTTTCTCGAGTAATTCATGGGTGACTTCGTGAGGTCTACTGTTCACAGAACTACTAGTAATAAACTAAACAGCTGGTTCAGCATGAATAATTCCATAGTGTGAATTCTCCTATGTTCAGAAGTATAAATGTATATAGTAATATTTTAGTATAGATGTAATTCCTTTATTTCCTTTCATATTATCCCTCAAATGCGATATTTCAAAAAACCTTACATATACATCGACGCGCAATTTCAAGAGGAACATTCCTGTCAAATTTCATCAGAATCTATTGCCGCGTTTTGTCGTAAATGCGGAACAAACATAAGAGAAATGCAAAATCGTCGTCTTGAATCTAGACCTTACTTACGTTCGGTCAACAAGTATCAAATTAAAGTATGAAGTAAACATAATATCACCAAGTATCACAAAAGTATTGACCATTGCCTGTGCCAGGTTGACCAATGCAGCTTCAGATCATTTGGAGACATGAATACATTTTTGTTGTTTACTTTTCAGTTTTCGTTTGAGAATTGCAAATTCCGCATCCAGAGAAGCAAAGAGGGCACAGGCCGAGTGGTGATCTGGATGATGGGCGTGGCCAACAGCTACACAATGGAGGCGTCGTTCGGTGGCTCGACGCTCGGCTCTCGCTATCAGACCCACTTCACCACTCAGGACTACGAGGCCATGGGAAGGGCCTTCTGCGAAACTCTCCTCGATTTCTGTGATGAGGATCCTTCTAAGGTAAGCAATTTAATTTTCCGTTTTGTTTTTTCTGTGTGATGCCTATGTAAGCTCTTGGATTGTGCTTGGATGGTGGAAATTATTATGATGAGATCTACAGCGCTTGGAGACTCCGAACTTTCAATTGAAATTCATCTATATGTTTTCTTCCATTGCAAGGCGAAGTTTGGACTCGGAGGTCCTCTCTTACACTTGATCTTACATGGAACAACTTACTCTTAATTAGAATGAGCTGTTCATTTCATGAAGTTCTGTTCCAATTAGCAAGTTCAGTCACGTTATTAACTCACTTTGGTCAGTTAGTCCAGTGTCTTCGGTCTCAAGCTAATAGATAAAACGCTACTCGGATGATGGAATTATCGCTTAAACAATTTTCATATCTCTGTTTATTCCACACGACACCCATTATAATTCTTGGTTTGTTTTCGCCAAACTTGAAAACAAACAAATCAACATGATTCAAACATTTCCGTCTGTGAATAACTCTTATTTTCCATTATTTTATATTCCAGTATTACTTGACTATTTTATAACATTTATATTTTTTGTGTTTGTATTATGTATCTTAATAATAAGTAGATGTTTACTGAGACTCGACTTATTAAATATATGTTTTTCCTATGGCTTTCAACATGGATATTCTTGTAAGTACCATCTTATACTCTGTTATCGGAGTTTAAACTGCTTTCAAATTTGTATTCTTCTGTTTGTCATTTCAAATACTACACATTATAAAGTAACACTACATTACATTGTAAAGTATTGAAATTATTAGTAAATGATTATCTGAAAATCTTCTACAGTTAACGGGGTCCGCCCCCCACACTGTAGGCTGTTCCTTTTCTTGTCCTTCTTGTCCTTCTGGTCAAACTACTGAACTTTATAAAATTTACGATAAAATTACTTCAATCAAGTACAGTACAAGCTTTCAGACTTATCTTATTAGAAGAACAAGATAAGTTTATTGAAAATCTTCAAATCATTCCAAGTTGAATTGATTTGTCTTCTTCATGCTTCATTGCAGTGTAATTGATTTTATACTGGTGATGTCTGTACTCATTTATACAAGTTTTTGTATTTAGATTAATTATTCTATTTTTTTAATTTGAATTAAAAAATTAGGCAATATTCTTATATCAAGGTTCCTTATACAAACTACTGATGAAATGATACCAGAAATTGATATGGATAACATGTTTCGATTTTTTCCAAAACTGTTTCTAGTAAGGGATAATTTCATCACATTGAATTGATCAACAAAACTCAAGAAATACGTGATTAAGAATGAATACAGTTGAGAACTCAGTTACAAGGACTACATATTGCATTCTCACATCACATTGTCCACTTTCTCGTCCAAGAATCCATCGTAAAATCTTGAACCTTCCTTGAATTATTTCATTTAATTTTTTCAACTAGTGTAATAGAAAAACAGAAAAATTAGAAATAGAAAAATTTTACTATATGAATAAATATTTCCAGAAATAGAAAATTTTACTTTATGAATTACTATTTTCAGGTTCTTTTCGTTCAAAGGAGCGTCTACGTACAAAGATAATTACTAGATTGGTAAAGGAGGGATCAAATGCAGATGAACCTACTAACATTGTCCTATCCGACTATTCCAGGTAAGATAAATGTATAACAGACTTTGATACCAATAAGCATCAATTTCAATCTTCATACATTCAGTTACTTGAGCTAATAGAATTCTATAATAATTAATGCTCATGTTAATTACTTTTCTATCACTTTTCTGATACCAAACTCTTTGATGCCCACATCAAAACTTTGATGTGTAAAATATCACCGTCCCAGCTTTTTCCTCGCCTGATAGCATCCGGTATTCAAATGTTGTAATTTATTTGTTTCCAGTACGGAAGGTGATACGAGCAGCGATGATGATAGAGATAGAGATAGAGATAGCAGATTGAACTTTTGTTCTGGAATCTTAGTTCCGCCACCTTCTCCCATATTTCATGGGAAACAATCTCAAAATAAGGTAAGCTAAACTTAAATCTATTACAAAACTTTTCCAGTCCATTTTACTCCACTGAATTTTTAATTATTTTTCAAGTAGATATTGTATCAGTTCTCATCATCCAATTCGCGCAAAAACGTCTCAGAATTGATGGATGAGCTTAAATCAAAACAAGTAATCCTTTTATGCCTTAGTTAAATAATAATTAACTTTACTATAATTTATTTATTGAAATACAATAGTTGAACTCAATTACTAACAATGACTATATAACTTGTTAAAGTGGTAATTCATTTCCAAAGTTTAATAATTATTGTTACACGATATCCATGATGTAAATCAAACTATTTATTCCTTTATTGTTCAACATGGTGGTAGTATCAACAACGATAATATTGTGCAATCTGTTTACTACAACCATAGAATAATAGAGCTCTATTTTCTACGGATTCTCTTTGCTACAACGAACAATTGTAGAAAAATGGAATGATGAAAACTGTTAATATTTTTGTAAATAACATTGTTAGCCATGGAATATTTTTCATGATATTTTCAACTATTAGAATATCAAATACCACGGTATCTACACGGTATCTTCTGTAAGCTTCGAGATAAACTATCGTCGACATGGATCCAACACACCTTTCACGTAGAGTCCAGGGCCTTACTGGCATTCAGCTCATTTCGAGTATTTGCATCGTCATCTTGAAAAACTAGATTTAGCACCGAACGAGTTTTTTAAATTTATCTTTAATTCAATATCCGCACTGCCATGCTAGATGATTCATTAAACTTGATGAACTCACCGTTATGCTTTTAATTTACCAAAATCATATTATCCTATACAAAAGTAATCTACCGCAGTGAAAAAAATATTACGGTTTCGGTATAAATTATCAATATTTTAATTCTAGAACAAAGTAGATAGGTAGTACTTTTACGTACAAATCCGTCGAATACCGTAATTATATTTAATGACACTTGGATATTGTCATCAGCACATATTTCAGTGTCAATGTTTATTGGGTGATAATATTCATGCATGTCCAACACTATCACATTCATCACCACAAAGATGTTACCTTTCTTCTTCTATTGATCGAATTACATTTGCTTCAGAGTGTGAACGGCTGCTGATAAGTTATAGCCTATTTTTGACAGTATTCAACTTTCGAATAACATGTTTCAGTATTCATTAGACATCATTTTTGCAGGAAGAAACCGAATCACCAAAACTTATTCGCCCCTCACTCATTGTGCCATCACCTCCTTCTCGTAGGAAAATCCTTCAGGTAATACCATTCGTTTCCTCACCATCCTGTTATGATTTCATCTGTATTGATTCCTTGAATTTGAATATAAATAATGTAGTAATTGGGTAAAACTGGAAAAAAACTCCGAATAATGTGAATATGTAAAAGCGCAAATGTTGTCAATTCATAAAAATTAGTTTAATTGAAACCATACTCGAGTTTATATACAATATTTGTGCTATTATTTATTCACTTCATGAAGAAATTCCATAACATATCTAAAAAAAGTGTAAATCGCTGAATACTGATACTGTACTTGGTTATCAGACAATATCCTTTATCCTTAGTTACACTGTCGAATATCCTAATCAGTTGTCCAATGCTTCTGTAAATCTTCAATCTTCAAAAAAACTCATTTAGAAGAAACTTTTATGATAACACCGTGGAACATTTCAGTAACATTCACTCTTCTGATGATCCATTATTTCACCTCTCCTCAAGTATTCATAATTCATGTACCATGTAAAATATCTATTATTATCACAAATCATTCTTAGTTCACTTCTATACATTTTCATCTCACCTTAAATTCAACTGAAAAATCATGTACGGTATTTGTTTGAGTTGATTTCTTTCACTTTTATCAACTTTTTGTTTTGATTTGACGATACCAATTCCATGCTCATGAAAATGTACTGATAGATCAATAATTATCGTTACATTTCTTATATTTTATTCTCGTATGAATTCTTAAATTTTACGTCACTGGTTTCAAAATTTCATGTAACACGCCCCGGATTCCATTTTAGGCTCAAATCACTAAGTACTATTGTGAAGGCTACTCTTTTAATTCTCCCAATATTGGGAGAGTAAAAAATTACTGTGAATTATGGAAACTGTGTACTCAGTTTACAGGAACAAATTGTGACAAAATAATATTACAAATTGTGTACTGTGAATATCATAGCGCAATAATTTACTTAATCAGATGATGATCATACATAATTTATGAAACATTGAACTATTACATAAACTCGCTCATTATCTTGATAGTTTGCGTTGATAGAGTTTCACTCATATTTTATTCTTGATGCAGTAATTTTTGTTAAATTAAGTCATTGGGTTGGACCTACATAAGATTATACAAGAAAATCATGGAGGTAACTGGTATGCTCTTCTTGTTTTCCAGAAGCGACATTAATAGTCTACTATATACATATAATCCCTTATTTTTTATTGATTTTTCAAGTAAACTAGGCTTCTGTGTCATTATAAATTATTATAAATGCTTCAATATTGTTCTTCATTCTTGACTTATTAATGATAGATTATCAGAACGACTGATTTTTGTATGAACCGATTGTTTATCGCATTTTTCTCTTCGCGTGAACCATCTCATGACGATTAATGTTTGCCATCAATGAATTGTTAAATTTTGTTCTACTAATCATTGTTCTATATCCTCTCATCCACTTCTCGGAGCAGTTCAAATTGTGTCTTCCAGAATTAGTTTGCAATGTTATGATTGAGTTACCATTGCAGATCCATAGAGCAACTCTTGATTTGGACCCGAATAGTGATATTGGGGATGGCATGACTTCTGAACTGCCCGACTCTGATGATGATAGTCCGGTCGGTAGGAGGAGTGGGGGCACTAGGAGAAATCAGCAGTCCGATGCAAGCATTCGAGGTAGCTAGACGATTTCTGTCAACTGATTTTTCAAGTCTTCTACAGTTTTCAAGACATTTCTAGAATGAAATACAAGCTATTTAAAAACCAACGACTTGTTAGCCTTAGAGGATTGAGAGAAAACTCAGAAAATGGTTTATCAATAAATGTAAGTTATAAATTTCAACGTAAACCTGAAATACTCACGTTTTTACCTTGAACGTTCTCGCCTCATATCTCACACCTCTAGTTATACTTCGCCTAATAGCCTGTAAATTTATTCAATTGATTGAAAAAAATTAAGTTATAAATTG
This sequence comes from Sogatella furcifera, assembly GCA_017141385.1. NCBI lineage: Eukaryota > Metazoa > Arthropoda > Insecta > Hemiptera > Delphacidae > Sogatella > Sogatella furcifera. Next base: position 34,171,545 of record CM029547.1, on the reverse strand, counting down.
ATTGCATAGCCTACATAACAGTTCAGTTAGAGAGAAATTCACAGCGTACTGGTAAAAATCCCAAATCTATAGAACAGACTTCATCCTACTGAAAATTAAGAATCATTAAAGTAGGTCTCCATTGGATACATTCATGGTGAATGCCTTTTTAATTTTTCATTTACAGTGTCAATCCAAAATCATAGCAAACTAGTAAAAAAAACAAGAATCCTGTTAATCACTGAATTCTTCTTACACAGGTATAGCTTTTCAATTAATTTATTGAGTATGAATCACGCGCTTTAATTATTATAGAAATTGCTGTGTTCTATTCTATAATAGAAAAATTATTTTTTAAGTAGAAAATTGGTCATGTCACACTGTACCGAACGCACTACACCTCATCGTTAATTTCATATTGCAATATCGCATATTACAACTTACATAATTGAATTTATAGTTATAAACAACTGATTGGAATATCAGTAGCACATTAAAGAGCTATTATTTCTTCTAAATACTAGTCGGAGTGCGCAATTTCATGGCATTAATAACTTTTCCTTTACTAAGTAGATTGTAGTAGTTTGAATTTAACTGCAGCAATTGAACCTAAATCAGATATCAAAAGCTAAAAGAGTTTGAACAGAAAATAAGTAAATCCAATTTACAGGAGGAGCCCACAGATGTTGCGATAAAACAGACATGCCACCAGAATTAATTGTTACTCCGGCTCAGGTAAGAATTCAGCTTCTTTGTGGAATTACTGTAGCCTAAATGTATTTTCAAGTAAGTTTCTGATGCTGAAGTTCATAATGATTTAGTTGAAAAATTGAAAGTATACAATAATTAATAGTTTCTTCTCTCTCGCCTTTTATAATGGTGAAAGACAAGGATTTCAAATTGAAGCTCGTGAATTAACGCGATAATGTTTTGTACCTATTATTTATTCTTGGTTCGAGTGATGGAAAAAATCCATCAGAAGTTTCATTTATATTTTTTAATTTGTCATGATTGTATGTTAATTTCATGAAATATTTAAAAAAGCGAGAATTAATTTTGGCTACTGATTCTATTTATGAATATAAAATAGTTAATATACTATTTTGTTACTAGCTGAGTATAGTTTTGTTAAAGATTGTTTCTTAAGCTAAATTCTAAATCAATTTCATTTAATAACGTTTTATCAAACATATACAATGTTTCATGAAAACGTCCACGTTTGCAGGTATATGAGATGCAATCAATGGACTTCAATGAGAAATCTCCTATGAAAGAAAGCAAAGGTGAGTGATCTCCCTACTTATCTTTTAGTAATATCATTGGTTAATTTTGATTCCAGTTCATTCTCTCAACTCTCAGTACTGTATCAATTTATCAATGTATTTTATAGACTCCTCAAAAATTAGCTTACTTTACTTGTGTGTTTGGTCAAGTTTACAATACTAGCATAACCTTCTTTCATTCTATAATGAAATAATGATAGATGGTTATGATACTAGTGAGTAGACTTAAATAGGACTTAGCTTTGTATATTACTTGTGTGTTTGCCCTAACACCCAGCAAGTAATATGAAGCCGTCTTATGTAAGTCTACTCACTCTTATTGTAAAGTACTTACTTCTATTGTATAGAATCATTGTTGAAGTTCTATGATTATAAAGGCTCCTAAATTAAACTATTTGATTCTTTTGTTATAACTTGTTTGTTATTATGATGTGGTTAGAAGTTTTTCACTCATGCATTCAATTTATCAACTTATTTATATTCAATAAATATTACTGGCACATGGTATCAAACTGACTTCATATTATTAAAAACTCTTCTAATTTTTCGAATTGTGATATTATTTTATAATTAAAGATAAAGATATCATTTTTAGTCATAAAGACTTGGATGAAACGCTATTCTCTTGTAATAGATAATAACTTGCTTCGCTCAACCCTCAGACGTGTATTGATTAGAGCAGCTCGTTTTCTTCAAAAATGGTGAAAACTACTGAAATAATCATGTCATATTATTTTGCAGGAAAAGAAGAATCACCATCCCTGCCTCGTAAGGCTGAAAACTGCTGGAGCCCTGATCGCATCAGATCACATCATTCTAGTAGAATGCAGCAGAGGTAAATTAAGTTCACTATTGACATCAAATTTTATATTTCTTCCTCAACTATCAAGAATTTTCATTTGAAACTTGTGAAGAATATAAGCAATTTTCCACCAGAAATTGATAATAGATGTCATAACTTTGAATGAGTATAATTTTATTCATTAGGTTATGAAATATGAATAAACTGCGGTGGAAATCTATGGGAATAATTGGATTTATTGATGAAAGTAGATAAATTTCTCAGTTATGGTAATTGTGTATTAATAGTATACAGGTTAAAGGTAGGAGAGAAAACATGCTACATTTTATAAAAATGAAAAAATTTCCATACTGTCAAGTAGATAAAATTATATGAACTTGGAAGACTGCTGAAAAAGCATATGTCTATTGAGTTCCGTGACTGTCAATTCACTGTGTAATGTTACGGATATTGTGGGTTCTATCTGATAGAATAAATAGAATAATTTCCGAGTTCACTTTTTATTGAACATTCAAAACAGCATGAATGCAAACCATTTAACAACTGCAGTACATATAAATCAATAACATGTCATGGTTGCCTCAGTCCAAAACACATCAGATAATTAGATATTCATCACAGTAAATTCAGTGGAAATTTAATTGTTCGATGTTTAGGTACGACTTCATCCAGGATGGCGTAAGTGGACGACTCAGTTTGCAGACTTCGTTGACTCTACGACAATCAATATGGACGAGTGTCGATTACTGCCCGGAATGTTCCTCGCCTCAAGCGTGGGGCTCGCAGTCTCTTATAATACCGCCCAGTGACGACATTATCCAGTAAGCAATCATTTTCATATTGTTAATGGTCCACATTTCAGCCTACTCTTCTTCTTATTTCATTTTTCAAATGTACCTATTTGATTTAGTTATGTATTGTTTAGTTATGTATTCGTGGTTAAGTGGTACGTAGAGTGGACATTACTGTCCAAACTTCGCCACGTCATTAGAATAAAGAAGAAGTCATTCTATATGAAATTTAGCTCTTATTGAAAATACGTAGGAAAAGAGACTACCTTTCTTGAAGAGCAGGAGAGGATTATATAGAAAAAGACAATATATAATATTCTTCAATAGCTGATAAGCATTTTATCAAAGGATTGGATTTTTATATGAGGTAGGAGAGTATTTTATTGATATTGAGTATCATTTTTCAAATATTTCAACTTCTAGAAGTGAAATTTTATTGCTGTGTTTTTTATTCTCAGTGCACTGCAAGAAAATGTACAATCGAGAACAATATAAGACCCCCAGACTGAAAATCCATGGAATCAGTTAACATTGAACGGTTTTATAATTGTTCGAGACTTTATTAATTTCTACTTTTAAATTAAATTTGATTTATTTTACAGAGCTTGTAATCAAAAACTGAATTCATTGAAGAAACACAAACATAATGATACGAGGAAGAATAAAGAGAAAGAGAGAGATAAATCTGCTAAGAGAGACATTGTTAAACTAAAGTCCAGTAAATCTGAACCTGAAATCGACCTATCTCAAATTCCACCTCAAGAATCTCTCCAGACTTCAAAGAAACGAACTAGGCGGAAAACAACCAGGTAAATATAATCACAATTATTCTATCCCTAGATATTATATAATGAATATGTCATTTTTAATTCAAGAAAAAACATGCACGTTGTGATTGAATTACAAATTACAAATAAACTATCATTTTCCAATTGCAAAAATGAATAACTGTAATTTACTCATAAGTTAATTGATGTTCTTTATTATATTCATAGCAATAAAACAAAATTATTCAAATCGTATTCTTCTTGGCAGTTTATAGAGGAATTTTTCTTCTGTATGGAAAATACATCTAGCCGTTGAATGAAGTAACAGATTATTTTATCTTAATGTTTTATTGTGTATGGTGCGCAATTACCCCAAACAATCTCAAATTAGAACTATAAAAAAGGTAGGTACATTACTTTTTAAAGGTAGATTACTGTTTTTGTATCGATATGAAGTGTCGATGTGTGAACTGAAAGTGTTGATAGTTTCAACTGAAAATTCAGTACCTAATGTAGAGTTTTAAAAAGACAATTTCTTTTCAGAGTAAAAAAGCAACAATCTCAAACATCCACGATTGACAGCACTATCAAAAATGATCCTAACCTATTGATAGAACCAGTGAGAGTTGAGGAGAGTAGAAAATCTAAAGAATCTCCATGGTAAGTTGATTGAACTACATTTACTCTAAAGTAATTATTCATATCAATCTAACGAGTAATAAAAATGCAAAATCATGGAATAAGTTAATTTATCAGTTTTTAAATGGTTAAACAATTTAAAATGAAAGATCCTTAATTGTTTTCTTGAAAAAAGTAGTTTTGATTAGCTCAATTGAAAAATAATCTGTCAGAAGTTCTTTCTTATTTTTCCTGACGATTTTTTATCAATAATGCGATTATACCCATACTCCATTTCTTTGAAGCTTACTGACTGGTTCATCTACAATTTGAGACTCCTTTAATGTTGTAATTCGTTCAAAATGAGGAATCTACATACCTCTCACGTAGAAGTGGAATTTTAAATAGCAAATTATTTCTAATGATAGATCCAATTATAGAGGTTTTATTTTTCAACCATGTCATGCTTCCAGCTTCTTTCCCCCCTAACCTAACCTAACCTAACTAATTTGGTTTCAAAGTAAGTTAGAAGAATCATAACTGCATCTGGTATTGTGTTTGTTATAGGAAAAAAACCTCCAAGACAACCAATAGCTAGAACAAGATTTAGGAAAGGAGGTATTGTCGCTACAGCTACTGTAAGGACGTTTACTGATCAAGGTTGGAATAATTTATGTCGATAAATATGTATTTTTTACTATATCAATAAACAATAAGATTATTGATATAATAACCTACACGGTTTTGGTACTTCTTCTTTTCTAATTTCATATGATAGTCCAGTAAAATTAAGCAAAAAAAGTAAAAGTCGGAGGACCCGGCTGAAAATTTGCAGATATGATCAGAAAAGGTCGCTGAATAACATACTAAAAGTCCCCAACAGTCCCCTGTGAGCTTCGGCCGCCATCTTGAAAAAACCGTAAAATTTACCTACTAGGAATTGGTTTTTCGTGAATTGTGGCCGAACCAAGCGTCGGACAAGAAAATTATATAGGACCTTTTTTGTAGAGAATAAAATTTGGTAAAGAATAAGACCAATTGCAACTCTGTATCATTAACCGTTTTTGAGATACAATTTTTTTAAATTTGACAATTTTTTCATAGGATCGAGAATTTGAAATTTTTTTTACTTAAGAAGTTTGTTACTATAAATTGAGCCCTCGTACATCCGTATTTCAAAATCCCTCTCAGCGAAATTCATTTCTCTTTCATTTGAGACCAATTCCACACTTCTATGTTCAATATCTTTTGTGCTACAGCGATTTTAGAAAATCCTTACACCCCCAAAAACCCAAAAAATTGCTTATTTTAACACAAAAATCTTACTAAAAAAGTTGGGATTTGCTTATACTTCTTGAATACTGTTCCTGGGACCCTAAGCTGTCATTAGCAATGTTCATCCGACCAAAAGTATCGTAGGATTCTTGGGGGGTGGGTCAAAAGCATCCCCTATATTTTAAATCATATATATTTATTCATAACTTTTGAACGGTACGTCGGATTTCATCGTGTGAGAGCTCATCGTTTTCAGCTCATTGTGGCGGTATAAATTCATATATTATATGTCAAATTTGATGGAAATTTTCAAATTCTATGTTATATAATGGTACTGTGTGTAATAATACCTCCTCATTGAAAACACACCATTTTTACATTTAAGTGACTCCCAATCGGGAACCTGTGGGCGCAAAAATCTGCAACTTATGATGAAATGTAGAGGAAATTCTCCTCTTTCAGATGGTTGGTATCAGAATTTCAGAGTTACGATACTTTTGATCGGATGAACATTGCTAATGACAGCCTAGGGTCCCAGGAACAGTATTCAAGAAGTATAAGCAAATCCCAACTTTTTTAGTAAGATTTTTGTGTTAAAATAAGCAATTTTTTGGGTTTTTGGGGGTGTAAGGATTTTCTAAAATCGCTGTAGCACAAAAAATATTGAACATAGAAGTGTGGAATTGGTCTCAAATGGAAGAGAAATGAATTTCGCCGAGAGGGATTTTGAAATACTGATGTACGAGTGTTCAATTTATAGTAACAAACTTCTTAAGTAAGAAAAATTTCAAATTCTCGATCCTATGAAAAATTTTCAAATTTAAAAAAAATTGTATCTCAAAAACGGTCAATGATACAGAGTTGCAATTGGTCTGATTCTTTTCCAAATTTTATTGTCTACAAAAAAGGTCCTATAAAATTTTCTCGTCCGACGCTTGGTTCGGCCACAATTCACGAAAAACCAATTCCTAGTAGGTAATTTTCAAGATGGCACTGTATATGTTCGATCAGGCAAATTTTCAGCTGGGTCCTCCGACTTTTACTTTTTTTGCTTAATTTGACTGGACTATGAAAATATAAGTCACTTTAACACTATCCTCACTTTGAAAAAAGTTCTCAAATGAGAAAATTCCTACGCTTATCAACCACTGCATGTTTTCTACTGAAAACCGCATAATTCTCCACACCTAAAGGTAGGCTTTGGTTTGTGTGGAACGTAACAACAGTTGGTCGCAGTCGATCAGCTGTGGCACATCACAGCTCTTGTCTTGTTATTTAGCTTCAATAACAAGAATTGTGATTGGCTACAGCCTACAGCTGATCGACTGCGACCGACGGTCGTTACGTTCCACACAAACCAATACCTACCTTAACACCACGCTACCTTACTAACCGTGACTGGATAGAATACTTCACCTATATTCTATTCACGATCACTTGAGACGGAATAAACAAACTTTTTGAGTGTGTGTGCGTGTAATGGAGGTCTTTTTCTATACGAAACTTTCGGCCAAAGACCAACAGCTGTAGCCAATCACTGCTCAAGACAACAGTATTGAGACAAGACAAGTCGGATTGTAGCCAATCACAGCTCCAGACAAGAGTCAGCTGTTCGACTGCAGCCGGCTTTTCCGCATAGAAGAAGACCTTCCATTACACGCACACACACTTAAAAGGTTTGTTTATTTCGTCTCAAGTGATCGTGAATGGACTATAGTCACTGTAAGCTACCTTAAAGCTAGGCGCGCTTTTCAGGTATTATTCGAAACTAAGCTGTCCATAGTTCCCCACCTTATATTATCATAGTATATTGTATAGAAGAATACTCTGTATCTATACTTTTGAACATATTCGATATTGTATGCTCTAATGTTGCAATGAAATACCATTAAATTATCCAGATAGTTTCATAAGTCTACTATTGGGTGTATTTTACTGATACTAAAATTCATTCCATTCTTGTCTTACTTTAAATATCTAATAGCTTGGACATTTTGTTGGTTATTGAGGTTGATAAATTTTGGTATTCAAATCATCAAAGCCTTACGAATAATACTTACTCAAAACAAGAGAGAAAATAAAACTCCTCATAAAACTACGTGATGAGAAAAGGCTTGTTAATTAATTTAATTCTATATTACTTGAGTTTTCGTATTGGTAAAGTACAATAATAAAGTATAATATTAATTATCTGATATTGTTTGATATAGTCTGTCCAAGCAAAGAATACGTTCTGGCAAGATGGAAAAATGACTATAGCTTGGTCAATATTAGATTTTAAATTATTAATTTGGTATCAAATTGTAGAGCAGAATATTTTCTACAATTTGAGACCAAATTGATAATTTTGAACCAATATTGACCGACCTGGAGTCACTTTCCGATCTTGCCAGAATGTCTTTGCTTGGACAGACTATACAAATATTTTTCTATCTCTTACACATCAATTGAATCCTGAATAAATTTTCATCCTATCAATTAATTATTCAAATAACACTCAATTTATAAAAAAAAATTAATTAGTTTTTTCAAGTACAAGTCTAAGTAAAATTAATTATTTTCTCAAGTAGCACTCTAATCTGGTACAGTAATCTAAAAACTTTCAAATTTTCCAGAGGCTGCAGAAGATTCAGACGATGAAGATGAAAAAACCAATCTGAATACTGGCAAGAAAAAGAAGAAGAAAAGAAAGTTTTTGAACTTGCATAAAAAAGTGCGAAAAGTTATCAGTACTACTGTGACTGCAGTTACTGCATCAACATCCAATGAAGGTGGCAAGTCTGCGAAAAATCGGTAGTTTTAAAAAAACTGTTGCAATTTCACTTGATTGATCAGTGATCAATCAATTGAAACAACATAATTATAATAACATTATTGAATATTATTTAGGAATTTTGCATTTATGGTTATCTATTAAAGATTGGATAGCTTCAAACTTATGGATATACAAGAACATTTAAAAAGGGGTTGGAAAACAATCTGTGACGAGAAAATTGTATCTATAGAATCATTATTATCCGTGAATATGAATAAATATTAAAAAATATTAAAAGTCATTTGCATTTTGTTATCAATGTTTAATCAATTACCTCAAACCATTAAGTGTTTTCCTAGCTAATATAAAGCATTTATCGTCTCTCTTGATTTTAAAAAAATCATTATCAAGGCAAAGCTAAATGACAACTCTAGCCTAATTGATAACATCAGCGGTTGGAGCACCCAAGGAGCAGACGAAACTGCCCAACTTTTTGGCGTCAGCTATAGAAATGTTGTCTCCCTTTTCTCTGTAGCCAGACGTAGTCTCTTAGGCCGGGCGTAAGCTGGGACGCACGCGAAGTAGCCAATCACAGCTCTAATTGTCTTGTCATTTAGCTTTAATAACAGCGTCCCAGTCCCGGCCTATCCCCCGTTGAATACACACTGATTTTTAAATCTCCAATTTTTACACAAGAAAAAATTCCATGGGACATACCCCAAAAAACGCTTTGTTACCGAGATAACAATGGCGAAAAATCAACATTTTTCGAAAAAATTATAACTTTCAATTTTTTAGAGACCTCATGCAGTCACAAAAATAACCAATTCCAATAAAAATTCAGCTGAGGAATTTAATGAAGCCAGTCAACTTGAAACTTGAAGATTATCGAGAAAATTTGCTAAAAATCACAATTTTTAATAATTAAGGGCTACATCTGGAAATTGAATCATAAACTATAAGCCCATTTTCAATTATTAGAAGTTGTTGATTATCAAATTCTGAACAAAAATTGAAATGGCCGCAATTGATGAGTAAAACTTGGACCACCCAAATCTCGCGCGATCAAAAGGAGACAAAATATCTCACATGCTCGACTTTGCTCAACTCAATGAAAACGAAGTTACAAAAAATGTTGGCGTTGATGAGGTCCTACAAAAACTAATCATGCTCCTGAAAATTCATTGGACGAAATTTCATATAAAAGTAGAGGAGGAATATCAAGCTTTTCAATAATGTATAGTACCGTAGCTAAGTTAAAAGTCCATGGAATTATATGTTTTACTCTAAAAAATAAGGGGAAGTTATTTTACGCACAGCCCTCGTATTTTAGTGACTAGTATTAGTTATATGAGAATGAATAAAACTTATTATTGAATATTGTTACTTCCCCGCCTTTTTTTGTAGAAAATATGTGTGAATAAGTTACACATCGTAGCCACTTTATGTACCATAAATGACCTAGATACATTGTAAATTTCAAAAATTAAGTGAGGTACGGTATTGAAAATAATCACGGGAATTGAAATTTTGGAAATGAACCTCAAATTCTCACTGAAAAATCATTCTGGGCTTTCGCCAAGGAACCAATTAGCACAAAGTAAATCAACAGGTAATTTACTTAACTTACTCTATGCTATTAATTAGCTACCAGGAGTCCAGGAAGACGGACTTTTTTCAACTCATATTAGCAAGTATTTTTCTTTAGCCTATTTACCTTTAATCATTGAAGCATGTTCACTGTTCAGCGACACATTTCAACATTGTGAGTGTCATTTTCAAATTTTACTTACCTCTCCGCCAATTCTTATATTGTAGAATATCGAGTGTCTGATATCGACACTGAAATATCGAGAGAAGTGTCGATGTCAAGCCGATATCGATACATCGATAGCAAGAACCACAACGTTCAATAAACAACATAACCCAACTTCAGTACTAGAGCAATTTTATCATTGAATGCTTTAATTCTCCTTAATTATATTATCTTTAATAACCTGATCTGGATATTAATAATAATTTATTCCATAATACAGTATATGAACTAGGAATTTGGAACGTTTCAAAGCTAGCAACGTTTAGGAGATTAATTATTTATTGTCTTTTTCTTGGCTGACAAAAAGGATCCCAATAACTAATAATGCCTTATGCAAATCAGCCTTCAGTTCATATAACTGAACTGACAGATGAAAATCTTAAATTTCAGGTTGAAGATACTGATTTAAGGTAAGTTAGCTTGTAGTTTTAGTTGTTTTTTTAGAAGTGGGTACCGTATCGTTCTGTGAACAATTTAACTTACTCGTATCACTTCACTTGATAAATCTAAATTGCAGTTGAAATGTCCGATTAGATTTTTTCAAATATTTTCTTTTCCATTCTAAGACGGTTCATCAGTAAAATAAAGATTAGACCACAAAAATTCTTGATCGACCTACCCTGATTTTCAAAAGTACAATTGCATCAAGCTTATACAAGCGTTTAAGTTAGGCTAGTTACTCATACATCGAATTGCATTTGCTGCTTCTAATATAGATTCAAATTAAATTCAACATGAATCTGCCAAAATTGTTGGTTCAACAGCATTGTAGTTACTGCTTTGATGATTTTGGTGTCAGGATTTTTTTCATTCCCTTCATTCATATTCTAAGATGAGAACAGTCGATAGAATTCTGGATTGAACCAGGGTCTGTGTTTGCTAGTCAAGCGAGTAAGGCCTTCTGGAACAAGAAGTTTCTACAGCCAAAGAAGTCAAAGGCATGTTTTATAGGCTCACAAACGCTTTTGCAACTTCTAATATATATTGATATGGATTCAGGCTATCAATAGCCCATCAAACCTCATATAATTTAGAATGTCCTTGTGTTGTTTGATCACATATTCCATGGTTTGGACCTTTTCAAGAGAACAGAGACCTCAGGTTTCCAACCTTACAGCGCTTATTTTGATGTGAAAAACATGGTGCCCAACATTAATGTAGTCATATTTTCTATGATATTCCTTTCCATCCTGTTATAAACAATATTTATTAAATGTATCAGTCTCAGATGGTCCCTAATAAGACATTTTGGGTGAAGATAATGCGATTAAAATAAATCTGTACAATCCTTGATTCTGTTATGAATTTAATTCAACTTACTCATTACTGTATTTATAAATTAATAATGGTTCAATCACTAATTGAGTAAATGTTTTCAGTGTCGCAAATAGCATGAGAAGAGTATTTATCGCTGAAACACCCACAATGGCAATTGACTGGGTTCAGTTGGAGGCCAACTCAACTGTTCTTAGTGATGAATTTCTAGCTTCCAGAATTGGTCTGATACCCCTTACTTCTGATGAAGTTGTCGAGAAGATGCAATATGCTCGTGTAAGTGTAAATCAATGTTTCTTCTATTATGTTATGGTTTGATTTCTGAAAATATTTGCTGGTATAAGCAACCTCTGGTAATAGGTTGATTTATAGTTGCATGAATAAACCAATCACAGAACAAGAAAACGTAAATTAAAAATGTTTATAATACTCCCAACAGTCCAAACGTACGTAAATTGTGAACAACAGTAATTTTAATACTTATTCCACATCAGTATAGAATAAACCTATTTATTAATTACATGATCAATGGGAAATTAGAAACGAAAGTATGTAATTGTTTCACAAGCTTGATTGCCAGGTAGCCTTGAACAGCCCTCCAAGGTTTTTGATGAATTGCCAGGTGTTGTTCCTGGACGAGTAACTTCTGGTCGGAGCAAGAGAGTGAGGTTAGAGGCGCCGGAGATGGCTGTGTTGCTATGCTTTTTGCTTTGTTTGTAGCTTATATCGTCTTCTGCTGCTATTTCAAAAGTTTGCAAAGGGTACTTATACTCGTGCTAAACGAGTGTTTGGGGTGAATTCAATATTTCATATGTTACAAATCTTGACGTCCTGCTCGACTTGAGCTTTCCTATATATATTTCATTTTTATTTGTAAAGACCCACCAAGTAATAGCTAGTTTCCTCACTTCTGGCCTTTGCTCTCTTGGACGTGATTGCGTGGAAATTCACTCCAAACTCGTGTTGAACAGAATTCTTCTTTAGCTGTAGCTGTAAGTGATGCCCACATGAGCTTTCAGCTTATGCGTGGGTAATGAGACACGTGATGAAAAATTGCTTTTCAGGCAGTCGGGACCAACGCCTCTTTAAGTTAAGTCTCCTCCGAACGTCGGTACTGGCCGTTTGCACTTAGTCTGAATCGAACCAAGGAAACTTATCAGACCAGCGCTCTATCACTCAAGGCTACCAGCATAGGCTGTAGACATTGACATTTTAGAGTGTATAGAACTTAAAAAATTAGGGAATTCAGCATTTAAAATGACTCTCAATAACCTTTCATTATTATAACAACTCTTTACTGTTTCAAAAAAATCAAAATTGATCAGTTATTTGGATTTTATTTTCTTGAAGTGGAAAACCTTTTGGTTTATATATAATTGGTAATACATAATACAGAAATTTATACATAAAATGATAATTTGGACTATCTATAAAGTGACTAAATTAGGAATTGAAGAAGTTCTGGGCGATTGCCTGTTTTTCTTTCCTTATTTCGTATATTTGTACTCTAATAGATAAATTAATAAATAATAATAATTAACCTATTATTATTATTATTTGTCAATGACTCAACAGCCCATGAAGGCCTACCAGCTGGTTGCCAGTTTCATATTCAGCTCCACTATAACTTACTTTCCGTCCAAGCATAGAAGACACCCCGGCAAAACGACTCCAGCCGGCCAATACCGACCCAAAAGCCATAAATTCTCAAATTGTTTTCCACAAATCGTGATAAAACCCACAGTCTCCGAACCAACATTGAGCCGAAGCCACCCCCTGTAGCTGCTAAAGTATTCCAAATAATTGCATATAGAAAATTTTGTTGTGGTAACATTCAGTCAATATAGTCTTCAAAAAATTTTTTTTTCAAATTATACATTTGTGAACAATATTCTTAATAATAAATAGTTGAATTATAGGGAGAGGATTTGTGTTGCAGCAATGCTCGTGTGTTGACTTTTGCACCGACTGCAGTGTCGAATTTACTTTGGATGTGAAGTGCACTGATGATCAGACACGTCATGTGACCACTGCTGACCTCAAATCCAACGACCAACGAGTTATCCCTGTCACCTCAAGGAACAGGGATAGCGATGCCAGCGGATACGGCGAAACCGATGGTAATCACCAACTATATACTTATTTACATATTATATGAATTTAATTCTGTATGAAATAAGACTCTGAAAGAGGTTGTCAATTCCAATGATTCAATTTTATTTCTATCTACAAATAATATGATATAACAAGAAAAATAATAGATACTGATTCTAATTAGTATCAGTAATTAATAATAAATTGAAACTTTGGCAATACAGTATATATTATTTTTCTGGAGTGATTTCATAATATCACCATCAACTCTACAAATTTTGTTGAAGTTTATCTTTATTTACTTATTGGTCGATGGATAATAATTATCAAACGATTATAATGAAACCAATACAACTTATCACTTATTCAAATTGATTTGAGATCAATCAAATTGATATATGATCAAATCATCTCTTTGATGGTTATTTGTTATTGTACATATTAATTTCCAATTTCAGTTTTGTAAATAAATTTCAATTCCAATTATTGAAATAAATATGAATTTCCTAATCTTTCAACTCAGCTTTGTTGTTATTATCCACTAATGTAGTTGATGAAAGAAATTATCAAACGATAGGCGATAAGGACGATGCCGTTTGCCTACTGCTAGAATAATTCGCTACCTAGGGAAAAATTTTTGCATTCATAGAATCTCCTATTGTTGTTCAGTTTTGTTGCCAATATTTTCTGTGAAAGAACATCGGTATCTAACACTATTTATACGACTTTGTATTCTTGTATCTATATTCATTATAATGCTGTAGATC